>JAWWNJ010000185.1:0-404458 GCA_037176885.1 Favolaschia claudopus
AGGTTGGCGGCAACGTCCATAGCCTTGAGGAAATCGGCTTTGACGGTGTTGTAATCGTTTTGAGACATTTTGGAGGAAGCAGAGTAAAGACAGTAGACGAGGCTGGGGGTATACCTGTCCGCCCCGCTGCTTCTTATACTCGAGCGGCCGTAATTAACGCCGTAAGGGATAATTTGGACGAAATTTGGTCAACGGCCGAACTTGGATTACCATTTATGGTAGATGCACCCGCCGGTGGCGCAGAAAATTATTTCAAACGCACCCGATCGTTCCGTGGCACGAAAATTTGCTGCCGGGGAACCTGAATTTCCTCTGATCGATCAACTGGGGACAGTTGAGATTTCTGAAAGGGGGAGAGGTGGGTCACCTAGCACGTCATTTGAGGGCAGCGGGCACATCTTTTACCAAGAAATAAATGTTTCCAAGGCCTCACATGGGGCGGGAGCGTGTGTTATCGGAACGAACTATCCGAAAGTACATGTGCCTGTATCTACACTGCCCGCATCCTAGCCGGAAGATCCAGGAAAAGATTATTGGCGAGAACGTCTAACCGCTCGCGGATAACAGCAACATACGCAGCCGGGAGATTAGCCGTTTTGGCCTCCTGAAGAAGATGGAAAACCAAGCGGGCCTCGAAGTAAAAAGACAGCCGTTGGGCTGCCTCTGCGACGTTCCGCCCGACGATTACAGAATGGTATTGTTGCCAGAATGGGAACTGCGCCAGGGTCCCCTCATGAAGGACGTCCCAAGCAGCTAGCTGTTCCTTCGTAGCCGCTAGAAGCGAGCGGGGAATCAGTTGTGGCGCAACAGATAAGAAAGAAGTCGTCACTTACGATCGGGACCCTCTTTGAAACGGTGCCGGCGGGCAGCAATTTCATCGGCCAGCTCAGCGGTCTGGGTGTACGAGCAGTTGTGCTTCAGCAAGTAACAGCGGGTGCACGGCGCTCCCCACTCAGTAAACTCGCAATGAGAACGGGCGTTGAGGCACGCAGAGCATACCCGGCCAGGCTGCCGAATGATGAGGAATTACCCGAGGCAAAATGTTCAGGAACGTACATAGTACTCCCTGAGCGGGCCGACGGGGTCATTCGGGAAGAGTGGATGTTCCAGCAAAGACATGAGTAGACGACTGAAGCAAATGGGACCTTCCCGCCAGCTTAAATATCTCTCTGAGACCTGGCGGGAGACCCAGAAACAGAAAGATCGACAGCGGGACTCATTGCACCCGATGCTCCCGGAAGATCCGCAATATATGTGGAATATCCAACGAGGTGCTGAGCTCCCGCTGGGCAAAAAACACGAGGAAGCTTTGGTTTCTAAGAAGCCTTCCTAATCGGGCAGCTTGAAACAGAGTTTTAAAAGATGCAAGTTCGTTTGACAGTGGGAATATATTTCCTACTACGCTTACGGCCCGATGAACATGACGGGCGGGAGCCTTGCGCCGGACTGGAGGGCTACAGCGTCTAACCTATCCCGGAGGAGATCTACAATTTCCTTTCGTACGCCCGCCCCCTTCGCGTCAAACCACAGTCCGTACAAGAAGCGTAGCTGGCCAAACCCAAGGGTGCCGAGCATGGACCTGGCGGCGAGGATGGTGCAAGTACGCACGTCAATGTATCTCTTCTCGTCGAGCCGGGCACCGGCAGCCCGGGCGTACCAGTCAAACTGAGCGATCCGTCCGGCGGAGGGAGCTAGAATTCACTAAGACCCCCGCTGAGCGGTATAAAGATAGAAAGCAGACTTACCTGGCCGAGAGGCTAGGAGAGTGTCGCGACGACGGCTGTTCTCGGCCTGCCAGACGGACTTCTTAGTGTAGCAGCACAAGGCGGCGCGGCCTATGAACATGCAGCTGAGGCAGGCTTCACCCCACTGAATCCAGATGCAATGGCGGTAGTTCTTGAGGCAGCATTGGCATTCGTACTCCGGCTAAGAAGAGGCACCCGTCAGCGGGAGAGTACCAGGAAAGAAAGAAAGACCCACAAACTGAGCCTGAAGTACGAGCTGGTACTCTGAGGGACCGGTGAAGCTCCTAAAGCGTTCTGAGTAAAAAGTCGCTGCCAAAGAAAAGGCGGGCATCGCTCGAAGGACTCACTAGGCACCGGCCGCTATAAGTAAAACTTGTAGCCGACGGGTGAGTACCACCGGCTGCCGGACCAAAAGCTCAGAAGGAATCAGACATCACGATAACGGCTTGCGACCGGGCAAAGAGATTTATTTGACCCTAACGGGGAAAAGCTACTAGCCTGGGTTACCGCTCGAAGGTCTGGCGGCGCGTGCCTTGGGCCAAGGGCACGACGGTCGGAACATTAGAGTCCCGTCGCCTGATATCATGGAGCAGGATAGCTGCGTCGACGTCGCACTGGGCGTGGATCGAGCGATCCTGGGTACGCCACTCGCGTAAAACTCGAGATAGGATGTTGTAGAAATACAGCCGCCGGCTGGAGTGAGCGGCGTGGTTTAGGTCGTGAGCAATGTCCCAGTCACGAAGGTCGCCAGCAAATTCCTCCCGCCGACGCAAGAAGTCAGCGGGCTCATATCGGGGCTTAAGCCGCCGAGGCGCAAGTGGTACCAGAGTTCGAGGAATGCAAGGTCGTACAACGTGCCGCCTGAATAGAATAAGAAAGATGAGAATTCGAAGAGCGGCAGGACTTACCGCTGCGATAGATAAAAAGTGTCGGAAAGGTTGAAGAGGGATAGGTATACTTGAACCAATCCACCCCGGCGAACAAGCATTTGGGGACCTTCGCCTCCCGGCACCGAGTGCACTTCGAGCCCCAGTGAAGAAATTCACAATCTTCGCCGGCGTCACTACAAGGTGTGCAGACGAGATTCGGCTAGCGGCTGGTTGGACTTGGCGCAGAAATGTGTTGAGGACAGCCTACCACGGTATAGATCTTGCGCACAAAGTCTTGACTGACCACCGGGAAGAAATGGTAGTCGATTAGGACTTCACCTATGGGCTGAGGCATGACGATTGAAGGAAAAGGATGGTTTGATTGGCTATCTACCCCTATTGACTATACAAGTACGGTAGCGGGCGACTCGGGCCGCCGGGCCAGTTCTACTCTACGTTATCACCCTTACGAGACCAGCGGGAGAAATGAGGGACTAGTCACCCGGTGGAGTCCGAGGACAGCCGCTGACAGCCAGATGAAGTACCACGGGCAATCCCCGGTATCTGATGACCCCGGTGATAAGCGCCGTTGCCGCTCGGCATGTTGAAAACTCGAGAAGTTCAACGTTCAGCTCGCTCTCTAAGTCGTACTCAGCCGACGGGCGCAGCACTTAGCCAGATTCTCTCGCTTCAGACTCTTACAAATCACATAGAGGCTCTAGCCGGGAACTCTGACTTTGGAACTCGGACAGGACTTAGAAGTTGGATCACACATAAGAAGAGAGCATCGTAAAAGCTTTTATTTTTGGTTTCATCGGCTCTTTGGCCGGTACACGATGCTCTACTACTACTATGGGGCAATTCATTTTTATTTGGGGGGTCATGGCGGGTGGAATTCCACCAGGCCATGACCGTTCGCAACCAGCGGGGTTATGGGACCCGTACCCGTAGCTTTTGATGATATTTGGGGGCCGCTCGGCCCCCGCGATTATGAATACAGAAATATTTCTGAAGAAAGAAGTCAGTGGAAGCTGGGTACAGCGGGAAAACTGGGCAAGTGCTTACTTGCCGCCCGCCCACCCACGAGGAAAGTCTGAAGTTGAGGTTTAGCAGAGGAATGAAGAAAGGTTCAAGTCGAACTTACCGGCTCACGCGTAATCGTCGAAGTCGAAGATGTGGGCATGGACGGTATCGTCCAGCTCACCCGCTGCGTCGACATCTTCGATTTCCCCGGCCTCGACCGACATGGCATCCGACGCGTCGGGGTCGTCCAGCTGCTCTTGAACGCTGTCGGCGACCTCCTCTTCGCTGCCGTCTTCGCCCGATTCCTCGCCGCTGGATACCTCCTCGAAAGCAAAAGCTTGAGCTAAGAAGTCCTCCTCGTACAGGTCGGGTGCACCCACCTCGGCTTCCTCCCCGTCGCTGGCGTAGTCGTCGGCGGCTGGCTCTACTGCGCGGCCTTTGCCTTTGGATTGAGCTCTTGGCTCAGGCGTTGGCGGGCGGGAACCAAGGTCCATCGCTGTAGCGGGAGAAACGAACTTAGGATTGGAAAAGAAGATAAGAAAGATAGGAGGACTTACGATCGCGTGGGCCGTCGTCGGCCGACTCCTCCTCAGTTGGAGAAGGGGGCGGGCGGAACTCGTCCTCGGGAGCGTCCTCGTCGTCGTGCACCACCGGATCAGACTTGACCTTCGACTTCTTCGAATTTCCTGTGTTTCGGCGCGAGCGGGAAGGTTTAGGTTTCTTAACCTCCGACTCGTCGGGCAACACGGTAAATTTCCCCCGGGCGTACAATTCGCGGAAGAATCCGGGCACATTCTGGTGCTTCGCGCTGTACGGGGTGGGATTCCCATTGAAGTCGAGCGGGTCCAAGTCCTCGGGACCTTCGCCGCTAGCCTGAACGCGAGCTCGAACTAACGAGCCGTCTGGACCGGTCGCTGAGCTTACAACGCCCTCCTCGTCGAACAGGAGGTGGAAGCAGTCTTCCGGCTACCGGAAGAATTCAGTGCGAGCGGGAATAAAAACTTAGAAAGAGTTTCTTACCTCGACCTCCACCCATTGCGGCGGGCGTACGTCGTCCGGGTCGGAGGGGATCAAGAAAAATCCCAGCGGCGCAGCCCGCTCGTTCGCGTCGTAAGCCTTGTAAAAGTTGTACGCGGTGTCGAAGATCGGGATGTCCGCTTCATCCAACAGGGCCATGGGGAAGAATTGCCAGGCGCGAACCTCATTGATGTCCGAGCCGGCGTGAAGCCCTTGGGTCATGGCAATCCTGAGCATGAGTTCCATGTGCTTCTGTTTCTCCTCGTAGGTCTCGCCGTCGAAACGAGCGACGAAGTCGTCGAAGTTGACTTGGCCGCGGGTGACCAGGATAGCGTGAAGCATCTTGAACATCTTCCGGCGCAGTTGAACATAGGCGGCCTCGAGCGAGTTCTGGATGGCGAAGACCGTCGCGCTGGCCTGATTGACGTCCTCGTTCAAGTCGTGCCATTCTGTTGAACTGGTTAGCGGGCGAGAAATAAATATGAAAGAAGTATGACTTACCCGGGCGGGTCATGAAGACCCATTCCTTGAGCTCGGTGCCCATGAGGCTCAACTCCTCGCCGGTAGCCAAAAATGTGCAGTCCTTCTTGGACTTTTGGCTTGCGCAGGCAGTGCACTCAGAAGGGAAGCCGACGACTCTGCATTCCGAACCATTGTGAATGCAACGGATGCAGCGGGGACCGTACTATGTCAGGGTGGTCAGTACGAGGTGTCACCCGATGAGTTCAACTTCACCTGGGCTTGAAAGAGCTCCATCGTCGAGACGAAGCCGTCGGAGCTCAACGCAAAGAGACCCGTCTCGGGGTCGATTGGGAGGTCCAGGCGTCTCGCTGGGTGAGGGTACCCGGTGAGGAACTTTCTGAAGAGTTCCTTGCTGGGAATGTTGAACTCCTCCTTCGACTTCTTGATGGTCGGTGGGCTCTGCGGGAAGTCAGTCTCGCCGGGAGAAATTCGATAGACAGAAATTGCGCCGCTCACCGGGTTGATTCCCAGATTTCTGAGAATCATCCTATGGGAATAATCGGGCACGATGTACCGCAGCGAAGGAACTTCGTCGATGGTGACGTCTTCGTGCGGGTCCCGGGGAGCTGGCTTTGAAGTCGAAGCCTTGGCGGTCTGCGGGGGTTTCGTTGTGATTACTAGAAAGACAGTTAGCGGCTCGATCGTACTTGAGAAATCTAAAGGAGTTCACTCACGGACGATCGGCTTCTTGGAGGCTTTCACCTCGGATTCGGAAATGTATTCGATGGGGGGGGTCTATGAGAAATTTATAGTTAACTCTATGTCGGCCTTACACTTGGGACAACAGCGAGTAACTACTACCTCCTGCCTAGCGGGCGGTTTCCCCTTCTCCTCCTTGATTTTCTTCGCCGGCGAAGTCTCGGCGTTGGTGGATGCTTTGCGTTTTGAGCCGCTGGCAGCGGCGAGAGGCGAGTCGGCGGGGACGGTTACTTTGCGCTTGATGACTTGGACTCGGTTAGAGCCCTCGGAGGCGGGCTGGTCGGTCTAATAGAAGGCAAGGTGGTTTAGCGGGGAAACTAGATAGAAGAAAAATGGGCTTACGAGCTTCTTGAATTTCGGGAGCGGTTTCTGTTCCCGCTGTTTGGCCTCGTCCTAAACGAACGAGAGTCAGCAAAGGGAAGGGAGGCCAACGGGAAGGATTACCTTAGCCGGCGCGACCGGCTTGCTGGGCTGCTCAGAGTCAGCAGCAGGCTTACCGCCGCCCTTGCCCGAGTTGGATGAGCCGGCGGCGGCTTTGTCGCGACCCTTCGGCTTGTCGCCAGCGGGGTTCGACAACTTGCCTGCTGCAGAGGCAGAGCCGGTCCCCTTCTTTGAAAGCATGAGTCTCGATTAGGAAGAGGACACTGCGGGTCGTCACTTACCGAGGACTTGAGTGGTCTGAACTCCTCCGGCCTCAACGGCGGCGGGCGAGAAGGGAGGGTGAAATTGGCCACCTCCTTCGTCGGCTCGGGGGGCCGCGCGAGCTGAATGATCAAGTCAGTCGGTAGCCGGCGAAAGAAATCAGAGGAAGACGACTTGCCTTTAACTTTTCCATCTCGGGCTTGCTCAAAGCCAGACCCCAAAGCTCTGGGTGGTCGTGTCGCGGATCGATGCGCTTGAGCTGCCGGCCGAGATAGTAGGATAGGGCGGTTGCGTAGGGAGGAACAGACTCTTCGCTCCCGCGGGCAAAGTTGAGG
Source organism: Favolaschia claudopus (assembly GCA_037176885.1). NCBI lineage: Eukaryota > Fungi > Basidiomycota > Agaricomycetes > Agaricales > Mycenaceae > Favolaschia > Favolaschia claudopus. Next base: position 6,853 of record JAWWNJ010000185.1, read on the forward strand.
CCCGCCCGGTGAATTCTCTATTAAGAATTCTTCAGGAAAGACGAATACGAGAAGATGTAGCGGGGACTTACCAGTTCGCTATCCAGACTGCGTATCAGATTCTCGACTTCGTGGGGCTTCATCTGGTCCGCAACGCCGGGGGTGATGAGCTTCTTCACCGCTTTGAACTTGTTGGGCTTGTCCCGCCAGGCGGACCAGAAGTCGATTCGCTCGGTCAAGTTGACCGGCGACTGCTTGACCTTGGCCTTGGAGGAAGAAGCCGCCGATGGTACAGCAGCGGGAGTCCTCAACGGAGCAGGAGTGGAGATTGAAGGCGAAGCCGCCCGGGTAGACGCCTTAGAGGCACGAGAACCAGGACGAGCAGCCGATGCAGACGGGCGGGGGCGGGGAGTCTTCTTGTCGTCTTCCATCTCGCGGGTGGGACTTCACGAAATGAACCGCTGGGAATTGGAAAGTGATCCCCCGTGCAAGGCACTTAAGATCGTCGCCGGGCAGAAAGATATAATGATGAGGGCCAGAGGAAAGAAGGCAAGGGGGTGCCCAATCAGGGAATCGGTGGGGAATCCACCTAGAAACCTCTCGAGTCTTTATACCTCTCGAGGTCGGAGTTCGAATGTTTTGATGGGATTCTCTGAAAATTTTCATGAGAAACATTTGAATGGAGAAGCGGGGGGTCGCTGCGGCTTCTTTGATCCAAAACATTCCAGATTGCGACCGCATACAACGGCCTTAGAGAGCGCAGGGTTAGAGTTCGACCCTAGTGCTTCTCAAATTGATGTACTTCCGAAAATGGCAATGGTGACGCCTCATAATGAAAATGACGGCATCGCCGGCCGCGGCGAGAAGTTAAGGCGGGAAGCTGTCAACGGAAGTAGAGTGGGAATCTAAAATTAGGTCGCCACGAGTCCTTCGTTAAGGTTTTCTCTCATGAAATACCAAAGGGGACGAACGGGAACCGGGCCTCACTGGCGGCCCGTTTGTTATCTAAAATTATTCCAAGACAGAAGTTTGTCTTGAAGTCCCCTTCCCCGGGAAGATGGATAAGATCTCTAGCGGGCGATCACAAGTCGTCAACTCGGGAGAGTTGAAATCTAGAAAGGGGGAGATGATAGGGCCGCTCAGCGGCTAGGCATGAAATGCCCGGAATTTATCGATTTTGAGACCTATCAGCGGGAGAAGTGAGGCTAGGATAATAGAAGATATGCCCGTCCTCGCGGGCAGTATCTTATTGCTGTGGATAGCCGACAAGCTGGCGGGACACCAACGGGTAGCAGCGGCTTAGCGACGTTTCCCTAAACATGGGTGCGAGACTCTGCCGCTGACTATTTCTACACTGCCGGGCCAAGAGACTTAGTGGGAAACTACTATCTCGAGGTGCTGGAGGCGACTAAGAGGAACTACCAACCTCCCTGAGGTTAGGCGCTCACCCGCCGACCAACATGAAGGAGATCTAGCGGGGGACCATACTGAGTTCAACTTCGAACTCAGGACGGCCACCACTCTACCGACGAACAGGATCACCGGCAGGCTCTACCCGAGCACGCCGGCTGATTACGGACAGCCGGGACTTAACCGACTGCCAGCGGGAGCACCGCGGAGCCAGCGGCTATCCAGCCAACGGCTCTGTCAGAATGATGAGAAGGACGTGGCGAGTTGCCGGGGGTATTTCCCGCTGATTGCGGACAACCCGAACGGCGAGTGGCGAGCCGCTGACGCGACTCGGCTCTCCCTATTTTCCCTGGAACTTAGACTGTTCTGAAGATAGAAGACGAGACAAACTTGACCGCTGTCGAGCCGTTGACTAACTACTCAGCGGGAAGCCTTTTCGACTTCAACTCGACCAGCGGCAAGACCATATTATGAAGGAAGAATTTCGTGTCCCCTCCCGGGGACATGGCAACCAGCACGCCATTGCACTGCAATAAGGCGCAATACCCACCCGCCCGCATGGACTTTCTCCGGGAGGCAGTCTTTTCACTCACGGCTCGCAATCCTGAATATACCATTGGTTCCCAGCGGGCGCGGCATCAAACTTGGACACTCTCTCATCATGATTTTATTTGGTTGTTTCTGCTCCCGCTGCATGTATTTAATCTCCCGCTGTACTTTTGGTTACTCAGTCAATTACCTACCCGTAGACAAGGGCAGTTTGTAGCGGACTCTAGAATTTGAATTGAACTTTGAAAGAGACTAGACTTGATATCTGAGAGAGACTCGAGTGATACGGAAAGACTTGTGGCATACCGAGCCGCCAGAACTTTGAGAGCCCCGCCAGCCTTTGAGCCCGAGCCCTCCTGAAATACGAAGCCCCGTTTCTCGCCGTTCCGCGGTATAACCAAGACCCCCGTTCGTGCTTGATTCCGCGCCGTCGACGCCCCGTGTGCCAGCCGTTCCGCGGTATAACCAAGACCCCCGTTCGAGCTCGCCGCCGCGTAGTGGTGTAACTGCCCGGGTCACTGTTAGTGTCCGCGCCATCGACATAAGAGCCCCGCTTCTCGCCAGAGCCGCGCCAGTCGTATAAGAACCCCGTCCCGCTGAGCCGCGCCTTCTGCCCGCCGGTTGTCATCCGGAAAGCTTCTTGCCGGTTGACGATCCACTACCGGGCGACGCTTTTCTATTGGCACGGAGACCCTCCCCGCTAGACTCAGAATTTCTCATTTCGAAGTCTCAGAAAGAGTGACTCTTCGCTTCTCCCGCTGCGAATCGTTTTGCCCGCTACGTTCTCGCTAGACAATCTAGTAGTTCGTCCCGCTCAAACGTAGCGACCTTGATTGATCGAAGCTTGCACAAGTATTCTGAGGGACGATACGTGCTCCCGCCACCCCGAACACACACACACACACGTCGTATTGGATTAGATTTTGTGATTTTATATTTCGGTATATTTCACGCCTACACCTACACGCACCGTTTCACCGGAGTTCTGATAATTCCTCGGCCCGCTATCCTGTCTACCTGAATTCCCAGGGTTGAAGTTTGAAGTTCCCCCTTCATTCGCTGACTGCGTAAACGCTGTCTTGGCTAGACTTTCCAGCTTTTTATCCTGGACAGTGAACCCATCTTTAATCGCAGCAGTTAAGGCTAGGATACTCTCATTTAGCTCAGAACTTTCTTTAGAGACTTCGGTAGCTAGATTCAGACTAACAGCTTTTGAATCCCTCGAACGAGAAGAACCTCTCTTTCTGGGTTTAATAGGCTGTGCATCCCAAATCTCAGCTAGCTCTGTCGCTATTTCTATAACTGAGGTAAGAGGGATTTTATCTCCTCTGCGTTTAACTCCAGGATTATCGTGAGTTAGTTGAGTCGGCCCAGTGCCCGGGTTAACCGCCGTGGCTCCTGTGGCTGGCCCAATTACTGACCCATTCGTTGCGAACTTCTTATGAATAATCATAGCGTTCACGTTTTGCTCGAAGTCCTCGTCCAAGCATCCCAAAAACTTAGCTACTAATTGCCCATTATCGATAGAAGCGGGCGGTTTAAGTAGTTTCTCGGCTTCGTTTAGGAAAGCAATGCTAAACCTTCTGACCTTCCCTAAGTCTGTGACAGGAATGTCTTCAAATTCAGAGCAAAGCTTCTCTAGTTTACGCAAAGACCCTACTTCCGCATCTTCCAACTCGGGAAATAAGTTCCTAATTTCCTTGACCCAATCATCATAGGGTCCGGACGCATGCGAGGGCATTCGCTCCCACTGCTCAATAATATCTTGGTCATGGATATAATCCAAAACCTTTTCCTTCTTCTCTTTATCCGTGGTTAGCCCTCCTGTCTGGATAACAGTAGCCATATTTTTGAAGAACCGTCTAAGCGAGTTAGCCGATTTTCCATCGAATGAAGGCCCATTTTTATCCCAGGGAGCGGGCATAGGGCATACGGATTCCATTTTGCGAAGTCATCCTAGCTGGTCGCTGTGGGGCAACCGGTTGAATAACTACTGGGGTTGGGTTGTTGACCGTAGAAGGGTCAACAGTAGGTATAAAAGTAGGCGTCTGGATAGGCGCCGCAGACGAAGTGGAGGCTTGATCCGCCAGCTTTGCGTCTGTAGTGGGTCTAGTTATAACCGAAGGAGTTTCCCTTAGGCTAGAAGTGGAGGCAATAGGTGCGGATGAGATAGAAGGGTTAACTAAGGCTCTATCGCGTGAAGCTTGAGTCCTCGAGTTAGTCCTAGCTGCTTGCTCCTCCCTTGCCCGTTGCGCTGCCGATTTATGTCTAGTAGTAGTAGAGGTGGGTAATCCAACCGATACTCCTGCTAAAGTCGACCTTTGAGTAGATCGTGTAGACGGCCTATCCCAATAGGTTAACGGTTGTGTGCCTGAGGCTTGATAAACCTCTTCTTCCCCTTCCTCTCCTTGCGGATTGTTAGGTAGAATGGCGAATGGTGTGTTTAAGCTTTTTGGAGAACAAGTCTACCAAAACACAAAAACCGGAAAATAGCACAAAGATTTTATCTTTAACCCCCCTCGCGGTGGGCTCCAGATGAAACGCTTGCACGCGGTCTAGTACAGCAAGTACTAGTTAGTTGTGGATTAACCCTGAAGGCCTATCTAGCTTTCAACCGCTAGCGAACCAACAAAACCAATCCTAACTACTTTCCTCCTTGTAATGGTACTATAACTACGCCGAGTACAGCTCGTTTGATCACTTGTTTAAGATGATCGAAGGGAGCCTAAGATATAAACCTCTAACTAGTGCTAAATACGATTGAGTGCCAGATAGAATCAAGTCCTCTCTTGACTGAAAGCCAAACGAGTGCTCAAGTCCAATATTTAGCTGATACAACACAGCTAGGCCAAGTCCAAATCCAATTCCAAGTCCAACAAAAGCTGATACCACACAGCTTACACAAAGTTCACACAATATCCAAGTCCAATACCGCTGATACCACACAGACGGCCTTAAAGTCCAAATTCACACTAAGAGTGGGCGCGAGTAGATTGAGAAACTTGTACAAAACGCTAAACAGAGCTCCTGGTATAGAGTTGATATAGGATGTCAAGCCCTAGATCTCTGCCTTTATTCGGGACTTTAGTCAGTTAAACCGACACGCCCTAGCTAGGTCAGGAATCCAGTACTGAACACCTTCTACCACTGGCCTTATATACTGTACATTCTAGCTTACTATTTACTGATTACTGTGCGACTGTCCATGGTCTATTTAATACACTGTCCAATAGGCATCCAGATAATTTATGATCCTTTCCTTCATCCCTGGTTTCCGATCGTTTCACAACCACGATCAAATACGTCCACTCTCCAAGAGGTTCCTTAGTTATGGGCTCCTTGCTTAAGCCTTTTCCTGGCTTTGTGCAGAAACAGAAAGCTGAGTATCCAACGGTCATTTAGATACCCATACTTCCTATGTTCAGGCCAAGGACGGGATCTTGAACACTATCTGGAGTCCGGCTTGTGTTCCTCGTGATAGGTTTAGTGATCCCTTGATGCGTCTAAGTGACAACGGTTGTTCCGTAAATGCCTCGGAGTGATGCCTTAGCCAGCCGTCTTGATCATGGTGTTTCCGCTGATCAGTTGGTTAGCCAGGCAGCCTGCTCGTCTAGCTAGAGTATGTAACAGGTGGGACGGTCATTCGTTAAGTCCCTTTTGTGGTATTTAGACAACTTGTGGGCCCAAGAGGCTTTATACTCTTAGCGGAGCCCAAATACCTTTACTTGAGGTACGTCGCTCGGTCTGGTGATTTCCTTACGATACGTCCAGGTATTGCCTTATCTTGGCCGTGTCTTGGTTAGCAATCCAGGACTGATCCTAACCCTTTTGAGCCTAATAGGTAGGTACTTAGCTAGTAAAACGCGCAAATTCCTGCACATTCCACTACTAGCCCAATAGCCTGCTTATCAGCGGAACCACACGACAGCCGGATAAGACTTACATCGAGCATACACTTCAAGACTTCCGGTCTCTCGGACTCGTCAAACCTGGTGCAACGACGATTACGCGAAGCGGAGTATTGGCGCTCCCCCTCCGCGCCGGCGTCTCGGATAATGAAGAGCTGGAAGTAGTAAAATTATTAGCTAAGTTCGGCATACAGCGAAATGGATTGTTACTCACCGCGGATGCTCCCTTGATTCTCGTTCATCCCAGCGCCGTCATGGTCGACGCAGAATTGGTCGCCAGCTCGTCAAAAGCTGTCGCCCACGTTGGTGATTATTCTGGCGCGTTCTCGCTCTCACCGCGATCGCCCAAGTCCACGCCTCCGGCGCCTGCTATTGCGAGCGGCGTCAAGGATAGGGGACTTCGGTCGACGGTTGCGGCGACGCCTTCCGAGCTAGATGAGCTGCGCGGTGCCAACGGCGACAACGGACGACTCGCTTGCGTCCAAAAGTCTTCACCCTCGGTCACACGGACTTTCGTCTCAATGAATTCTCCCGCTTCGTTGCAAGTCTCCGCCCTGGAATTGGATTTCACGCCTTTCACGCTAACGAGCGTGATCGTACGGAGGAAACAAATCGCCGACCTCGCGCGTAATCAACGCGGGGACGGCGCTGTGTGTTGTCTATGGAAACGAGAAGGCATTGGGACGCGCACCCTGCTTTGACGAAGCAGGCGCGGGCGCGCGTAAATGCAGCTGACGATTGTCAGCCCTCGAATATTTCTGTGGAAGGCTAAGAACTCACCTCAACACTTCCACCCGGTCACATCAACTTCAAAGGCACCTCGAACCTCAGAGACGACTCGCTCGCGAGTGATCTGAGGCCCTATATACCCAGCTACGGACCTTTTCTTTATCTCACTCTTCTATTATGCCGTCTCAAATTCCTCCTATTTCTTCCTCATTTCAGCTTCCATTTCAATCTTCCAACGAGGTAGCACGCACCTTGGGAGGATGTGATACAACCTCCATAGCCTCTTGAGTCAAACGCCGCCCAGAATCCAGCCGTCGAATTTGGCGCGGAAGACGTCGTTGTTGGAGTTAAATGGGCAGGGTACAATCTGCTGGACGACCTGCATCCGGCACCATAGCGTTTGCGTCTTGTGCGAGTCTTGACTGTGAGGCGCGTACGCGGACAACGAGCAAGCAAACAATGAGGGAAGTGGAAGGGAAGGATACGTGATGATCAGTCACGCACTCACAACACTTCTGTCTTCTCTGAGTCCTGGCGCTCTCTCCTCACTCGTTCTGTGACGTCGGACGTGTTTGACGCATCCCATTTTGCCCACCACTTTCGTTCGACACTCTTTCAGGATTCCCGTCAACTCTCAATGAAGCATTCGTGAGCGAATATGGAAGATGGGGGGCAGGATAGATTCGTGGCAACACTGCCAAGCGCGTAGCCTTCATGGGGGTTTCGTTTCGTTTGCGGACGCCCCCGCGAGGCGTGTCATTTCTCCTTCTTTCTTAACTCAGAACTCCTTATTGACCACTTCTTGTTTCGTCTTCATTTTCTTTCCTCCACACTCGTTTTGCCATCTCCGCTTCCACGTCGACGTCGACTCTGGTTTCGCTACGCACGAAAATCAAAGCCAATTGATTTACAAGAATCCTTCTTCCTCGCGACAAACTCGACGCTTCCAACGAGAATCACGCAAAATAAATCGATTCCACCGGAAGCCTTCCAAAAGAGTACTTGGAAGGGAGGAAATGGAGGATTGGGGGGCGGAAAATAGCTGGAAAACGGCTACGCGTAGCCTTATCGGGGGTTTCTTTCGTTTGCGAACGCCCCCGCGAGGCGCGTCCTTTTCAGTCCTTCTGCTTTTGACACCTTTCTGATTTACTTCCTTCGACCGTTCTGTTCAATTCGATCACATCCCTGTTCTTCGACGCCTTCTGACGCGTCATTGCGCCACTCTGAACGAGATATTATCGCGTTCGGAAGCCTCCCTGCTCGCTCGCAGCATTCGATTGGCAATCCCGTCCGACGTCTATCTGACCTCAAACGGAGTCTCGATCAACGAACTCTCCGGCGGCGTTTCTTACTCTCCCGCTCTCTGGCCCCTCCTTCCGTCACGCAACGCGTTCTGACGCGTTCCGTCGCGACGGAACCTTTGCTTCACTCTCTCTCGGCGCTTGTTTAGCTCTGAGCTAACTTTCGTCGTTGTGCTCGCCAACTCTCCATCTTACTCCGACGCTTTTGGTTGCTTGCTACTGACGCGTTCCGACGCGTCTCGTCTCGACTTTCTCCTACGACAATCTTACCCTCATCTTTGCCTCGTTGAGAATCAACGCGTTTGACGCGTGTTTTGGATTTGGCGTTCTCCCAACTCCTTCTGCAGCGCGTTTTAGCGCCGTCTTTCTGCGGGCCTCGTTTGGATTTCTTCAAAGTTCTCGCTCTGGACTTCCAAAATCCGCCCAAACGAATCCACAAGCGCCATCGCGATTCGCCTTCGACGGATCGGCAAATAGAACGCGAGGCGGATTGAATCCACTCAGAAAGATGTCAATAGGGCGGCTAGGGAGGATATGGCGACGTTTACCGCGTGTGGCCTTGATGGGGCTTATTTCGTCTACAAACGCCCCCGCGAGCACTCTTTGCTTCACGTTTTCTGAAACGCGTTCTGACGCGTTGACTCTTCTTCTCGATGCTCGTTTGGTTCTTCGCTGGCGCTTCTGGAAGTCACACGGCGAAATTCAAGACGAGCATTTAAGAAGCAATTCCGAAGGGGAAACAGACGATGGAGGGGCTGGATTAGCTCGGCAACGCTGCAATGTGTAGCCTAACGGGGGTCAGTGTCGTCCGCGAACACCCCCGCGAGGCGCGTTACTTGCCCTTCTGCGCGTCTGAACTCTTACTGACAACTATCCTCGTCCGAGGCACTGCTCTGGTGGAATCCTTATTAGCCAGCAGCACGTTTGACGCGTTCCCACTCGCTCGAGGCCACACCACCGCTCATAGTTCGCGCCTCTCTACCCGATTCAATACGTTTCTCGTTTCTCGTCTTCTTCGACGCTCGCTTGGCGCCTTTCGAGCCCAATGCCTTCCTTTCTTCCACCGAAGGCCCCAGATCTCTTGACACTCACCTCAGAAAGGTCTTGGGGCCTTCCATCGCGAGGGGCAGCAAGACTATAGCTCAGTCGGTATGAGATTGACATGCAAACCAATTGAAACGACTTCGCGAGAATTCGGTTGTCCTTCAGTTGGTGGGATTCATCAACGTCCCTGAGTATTCGGTTCGTTGATGAGTTCCGCATATTTCTTGCCTCTCGCAATACGCTAAAAATGAAAAAGGCTGAAGAGGATCGCTACCGGCTGGGGTTCATGTGGTCAAGATCACTTTTGGCAACGCTAACGCGAAGCCTCAACGGGGGTTTGCATCGTCAGTGATCACCCCCGCGAGGCGAGGACTCCCGATCGCTCCTTTCTGATTCAATTCTGACATGCGGTTTTGTTGTGCTATTCAATCAAAATCGAGACTGGGGGGCAACAGCATTACAAAATCTCTTTCTTTCCCAACCACTTGCCCTGCCCATCTACCACGCAGCCCACCACAGCCTCGTACCCTGTAGACTCAGACTATGGGGCCAGCTTGCTTTTTCGTGTGTGTTACGTAAGCACCCAAGCTCGTTGGCCCTAACACTTGGCTACTTCCGTGGGGGGCACTATGGGTAGGATAGGTATGGATCGGGAGCATGGCGACTCAGGGTGGTTGTGGCATGGTATGGTACTGGTTGCGCAGTGACCAGGGCCCGGAGCGGAATCTGAGGACACTGGAGATAGAGACGTAGTGGATGCGGAGCAGCCCATGAAGTTGGAATGGAGATACCTCGAAGGTGAAGTGCAGCGCAACCGCAGAGGTGTCGGACTTGGAGATGGAATTGGATGCATAGCAGTCTGCGGAGTTGGAATGGAGGCTTTTCGAAGGTGCAGTGCAGGGCAAAATTTTTCCTCTCATTTTTTTTCTCCCGCCATTCCCTCCCTTCGCACATATTCTTTTCCTTGCAGCTCAAGAGTGGGGGGCTCTGTAAGGTATTATATACGTATTTTCTTTACTCTTTTAGCTACAAGTCACATGTACTCAGGTCACATGATTATTATCACTTTTACCACCAACTATCACCTACTTAGCCTCCCTAGCTGGTGTTGAGTTACTCCGCAGCTCTGTGAGAGGCACGGGTGTTCCTTGGACTGGTATTAGCCTTGCCTAGGCTCCATTTGAGGCACTAGGCGCGAGGCTACATTTCTCTGATATATACAATTATTTCCACTGATCTTTACAGATCGCCCTCTCAGTCTACTCCAATCTTTCTGAGAATTCGGGAGATTGAGGAGAACTACGCCTGAGAGCACGAGAATTCGTCTTTCTGTAGTTCTCTGCGAGTTAGACCGTTCAAGAAAGGGTCTTACCACATTATAAGGCGTTTCCACTCCCGCCAGGGATTCCGTTAGACAGTAACCCTCGTAAGCGCTCCTGGAGCCTTACAATTTTATTTGGTTGTTTCTGCTCCCGCTGCATGTATTTAATCTCCCAGGTGTACTTTTTGTTACTCAGTCAATTACCTACCCGTAGACAAGGGCAGTTTGTAGCGGACTCTAGAATTTGAATTGAACTTTGAAAGAGACTAGACTTGATATCTGAGAGAGACTCGAGTGATACGGAAAGACTTGTGGCATACCGAGCCGCCAGAACTTTGAGAGCCCCGCCAGCCTTTGAGCCCGAGCCCTCCTGAAATACGAAGCCCCGTTTCTCGCCGTTCCGCGGTATAACCAAGACCCCCGTTCGTGCTTGATTCCGCGCCGTCGACGCCCCGTGTGCCAGCCGTTCCGCGGTATAACCAAGACCCCTGTTCGAGCTCGCCGCCGCGTAGTGGTGTAACTGCCCGGGTCACTGTTAGTGTCCGCGCCATCGACGTAAGAGCCCCGCTTCTCGCCAGAGCCGCGCCGGTCGTATAAGAACCCCGTCCCGCTGAGCCGCGCCTTCTGCCCGCCGGTTGTCATCCAGAAAGCTTCTCGCCGGTTGACGATCCACTACCGGGCGACGCTTTTCTATTGGCACGGAGACCCTCCCCGCTAGACACAGAATTTCTCATTTCGAAGTCTCAGAAAGAGTGACTCTTCGCTTCTCCCGCTGCGAATCGTTTTGCCCGCTACGTTCTCGCTAGACAATCTAGTAGTTCGTCCCGCTCAAACGTAGCGACCTTGATTGATTGAAGCTTGCACAAGTATTCTGAGGGACGATACGTGCTCCCGCCACCCCGAACACACACACACACACACACGTCGTATTGGATTAGATTTTGTGATTTTATATTTCGGTATATTTCACGCCTACACCTACACGCACCGTTTCAGCGGAAATCCGCCAGCCACATGCCCACCTTCCCGTCCACCTACTTGACTCACTGGGCGCGCAGATCCACGGAATTCCCGTGTTCTCATCAGCGCACGCCGGCAGGTTATCTGGTCTGTTCCATTCAAATCCAGAACAACATAATTTGACTTAGCGGCCCGACCTTCGAACGAGTCGACACGGGGCACAGTAACGTCGAGACGACGATGCCGGTGTCTGGTATTTTGGTGTTGCCGAAGGCGGCGGTGCGTGAGACCAGCGTCGAGCATTGAGTTGGGCGTCGAGGGAGGAGCGAGGAGGGTGGCGTGAAGGTGAAGGTGGCGGACTTGGGACCATACGGGGATGGCGAACGGCGGGGGCGGAGACAGGCGAGCGGAGAAGAGACTGGCTACAGTAGGGAGGGGTTGTTAGTAAGGCGCAGAAAGGTGAAGGAAGGGTGGGATGCACCAGAGTATTTCTGTGAGTGTGTAAGGCGGACATCGACGCTGGCTACGCGGACCGAAGGCGGCGCAGCGAAGAGGGCGGGAAGGAGAGGGTGTGGTGTGGTGGGCACGAGTTGAGGTGTATGCGCTAAAGCACAAAAACCAAAGAGAATGGAATGAAAAACTCACCTATACCTGATTATCTGCGAAGCTCCCACCCCACCGTTCACAATTCCATTCCTGCTCTACAGTCCTCTTTCTTCCTCCGTCCACCACGTCTGAAATCCGCGCTATTCAGCTGGTTCGTGAAGGCACAATTGCCGGTGCAGTTACTGTTATTGCGTTGTTCGTGTTCGCATTAATACTGGTAAGTGGATTGTAGCTGTGGGTGTTGTAGTCGTTGTTTTCAAATGAGCTTGCTAGACAGGGTGGATGGGGATCTCATCGAGGAGAAAGAAGTGAGGCAAGAGGCAAGAGTAGTCTAGAAGTTCCCGCAGGGCCGGTCCTGGAGGGTCGAGTTATTATATAATCACTCAGTTTGGCAGGTTGTTCCCACGGCACGTTCTCGCCTATTCCACTGTAGCTCCCCACCCTTCCGTGCAAATTCGAGGTCCAGAAGCACCCTAAGGTATGTCTGAATAGTCGCCGGGTGTTTTGTAATCTTACCTGCTACAACGTAGTTAGATTTGAGAAAACTTTCAAATTGGCCGGCCACGGCCGGCGGCCAACGCAGTGCAGTTTATCTCTGCGAATTCTGAAGCTCTCGCCGCAGTTCCAGCGGGAAATGTTATCTTCTTAGGCCCTTATTGATGTTATATATCAAAACTGCTGAAGAGCGTGTTGCAAACTGCATAACAGAATGCGAGAAATTTCAGATTACATAATAAGGGGACCCTCCCGTCAACGCACCGTGGGAAGCGACAGACTAATATATAACAACCGCAGGCACGAGGACCTTTTGTTTATATTGTCTGTTTATAAGAGACTAAGGCAAGAGCGCGATGAGCTGGCAGTGTGACGTGTCAGTCACTGCCTCGGAATCGCTTCCGAGTGGCTCGGGCGGATCGGTGCGATCACCGATACTCAACGTCCGAGTCCAAATCGGGTAGGTTTCAACTTGGAACCATCGAGTTTCTATTTCTATTAATCCCCAGAGATGCTATATTCTTTATTATTATAGAACTATCACCTATATATGTAGCCAGTCCCTTTTGAGGCCCAATTGAAGCCGCATCGAATTTATCTAACATTCAAATCTCACTTTATGCCCCAGCACATCAACCAGTAGTACACAACAATAATCGAGGTCCAACGAAGAATTTTGGGCGCGAAACAACATTTATTTCTGTTTCAATGCCATCAGGACTCGCAAGAAAGCCCAACATTCAGCCTCTTGGCTGTTATACCACAACTTAGCTTGTTGTCTGCATGCCGATTATGAGTTGATCTGGTCAGATCCGAACATTCTATTGCAGTCATGAGCAAGCTTATATAGAGAGGTTCCTTGTGCTGTGATCTTAGGCCTCTTTGTGAAGTTGGAAAATTCGACACCCTTCGACGTTTTCGCCGTTTCTGAGGTTGAGATGGGGTAGAATGGCAAATCTTTTGGTCAGAACAACTCATGAATATCACATATATTCACAAAAGTTTACCTTTTGGTACTTTGGAGGCGGAGGTACACAAAATATACTGAAACCAACCCGGGGTTGAGTACATGTTTATAGTTCAAAGATTTCCTCGAACGAGGCACTTACCTATATTGAGCTACACGAGAAAGGTGGGGATGTGATTCTGAAATATGTTGTTATGACTGTTTATGAGAGTCCATATAAAAATTTACAGCATTCCAGACGCCCTATTGACCATGAACGAACGAAAAACAAAATTAGCCGCTCAAATTAACTCGTTAAGCGCCCGTCTCGGACCGGTGCCCCAGCCAATGGGAGCACGATCCGACGCGTCCGATGAGTCGGCCGAACTCGTATGTGGCGCACTCACCATCTAATGGCGGGTAATTCCACCTAATTGCCTTCGTTTTTGCCCTCAATTCACTCATTTAAGTTCCTGAAAACATGTTTTGCATTGCTGTCAATAATGTAGAATGAATACACAAGATACTATAGCAAAGGACTCACAATGAAACAAAAGAAATTGAGACAAAGGATACGAAGGATGCAGAGCAGACATTCGAAGGGGGGAGGGACAAGTCGTTCGGCTCCTCGTTGATTCAAGAGAACTTGCTTCAATTTAAGCCTAGCTTGCTGAACCGCAAGTCGGTCGGTCGGCGCGCGCACGCCGAATTCGAAGTGGTTGATGCTGAGACGGTTAACGCGGAGGGTTGAGGATGGAGACGGCGCGGGGACGTGTGACACAGGTGAAAGCGGTGCGCGTTTGATGTCAGCGAGGGCGGAGGCTCAGGGGGGTGCGAGTCATTAGAGGGGGATGCGAGATTGGCCAGGGGAGAAGGTGAAGGCTGTGCGCTGAAATATAAGTCATTGCGTTAGTACGGATGCAAAAGAGGGTGGCGGAGCGACACACGGGTGCAGCCGCTAATGTTGCCGGCAAAATGTCGTCGGTCGCGTCTTGGGATGCGGGCGGGCGCCGGGAATGCAGGGATCACGCGAAGTGGGGCGGCCGAGATGTGACGGAGAGTGGGAGTCATGAGTTTTCAGTGTCAATGGATCCGGGAGGATGGGAGGGAGAAAGAGAAGCAGGGGGAGTCAGAGCAGTAGATACATTCCGGCCAAGCACAGGTCCGCCGGACCTGCGCTGTATGCAACGGCGGCGCTGCTGGGAGTCAGTGGGTGCATGGCAAACATGATTGACAGCGATCCGATGAGAAGTTTTGAAGCAGGGGGGCAGGTAGTGGGGGCAAACAAAGGTCCAGTTGACCGAGAGAATTTGGGCTTCAGAGGGCGAGAGCAAGTAGCGGTGGTGCCGAGTTCGTGTGTCGGACTCGGGGTACAAAGAACCGGCAGCAGCCAACCAGTCTGATGGAGCAAGAGCCTGAGTAGAAATAGCAAGGGGCAACGCTGGCGCTGTAGGCAACGACAGCGCTGCGGGAAGCAGCGTGCATTTGGTGGTGCGTGAAAACAGCGTCAAGAAAACGGCGTGGGCGGCAGGTGAAGATAGCAAGAGTATGTAAAGAACATAAAATCACCAAGCGCTGCAGCGCTGGGGGCGGCGGTGCTGGCGCAAGCAAGCAGCGAGGTCGTGGGGAAGAGTCACAAGGCGTGACAGCGTAACGCCACACAACGCGCTGACGTTTCGGCGATCGGATATAAACCCGCTATATCCGAACGCGCTAAAATGCGGGGATTTCAGCGATCGGGGATGTCGGCAATGGATATTGACCTTGCTTTAGTAAGGTCCTTTCAGGTGACAATTCAACCCCGAAACCTGCCAAAAACAAACAACCACAAACAGTTTTCCTACCAAAACAGGCAAAACACACTGCCCAGAAGGGCTAATTGCCAAAACAGAGCAGTCCAAAACAAGGCTGCATACCAAAACAGGCAAGAGCTGTTGCCCAGAAAGGCTATTGCCAAAACAGAGCAGTCCCAAACAAGGCTGCATGCCAAAACAGGCAAGAGCTGTTGCCCAGAAAGGCTGACTGCCAGAACAGGTCAGGCCAGAAGGAGTCAAATCCGGTGCCGAGATGCATGTCTGCTAAATTGGGTCGAAACCAAACATGTACAAACATTAGAGCGACCCAAGCAGGTCGATATTCCCTGTCTGCCAGGAACAAATATGTACAAACATTAGAGCGACCCCAGCAGGTCGATATTCCCTGTCTGCCAGGAACAAATACGTACAAACATCCCGCCAGTGCGCGCGCCATCAACGCGTCAACTCGAAAATACCGACGCCTAGTCTAACTCATTCAACCTGGAAATATTCTTTACCACGTCTGACATGATAGATAAAATGCGAGATGTTTATTTAGTAATTCAACGATTATGCACTCCTGGTCAAGCTTCGCGAAGGTTGTTCATAGAATATGTGCCTTGGGAGACACCTCCACAATCGCAAATCTCGAAGGTAAACCAACCTCAATACGACCTTCCTCGTCGTGTCGTTCGGAGTTCGATCCGATGACCCGCTCCGCGTTGTCGCCGTCGTCTCCCACGCCGTCGTTGTCGTAGCAGCCGTCTCTCTTCTCCCCCTCCCTAGCCCTCCCTCCATCCCTCTTCGCCAACAACTCGCCGTCTGCTGCTGGAAGCCCTCCGTCCTCAAACGACGTCAAGACCCAGCCTTACCGGTTTCTCTCAGGGGTGATGGACGAGGCAACGAAGAAGGGGCTTGCCTACGTGCAGAAGGATAGCACCACCGTTCTTGCCGTAAACAGTAAGACGAAACTCGGGTGATTCGTGAGTACCACCAGGCGGTTTTCGTGTGCAGGCAATATCGATAACTGGTGTTCAGAGTGCGGATAAGTTTGCCGAATTCTTACACGTTTGGGCTGTTCATCGTCGCTGTGCTGAGTTTTGTCGTTAATGAACTATCTGTTGAACGAATTGACCAGATATCTTGGCGATGCCTCACGGACCCAGTGTGTGGCCTGCGTATTGGACGGTGGGCCCGAATTGGCCTAATAGCGCTGAGATAGACATTATTGAGGTATGTACCTGCCCCACTCGAATTGCTGGGGGCGATTACTGAGCTCGATTGGAATTAGGGCGTAGGCGACTCCACCACCAATCAGATGACCCTCTACACTTCCCAGCGATTGCTCTTCTTGCTCTTCCACTTCCCAACTACAACGCTGACGCAAATAACTCCCACCCGTCGTCGCCAATTTACTCTCTGCGACCGTCTCCCCGTTCTTCACCTATCCCCACGCCGCTCCCTCAAGCACTCCCTCGCTTTTCACTCAAATCTCATCGACAACTCGCCCCTCAAAGCCACGTCGAATCTCTACGTCACTTCGCCGCCTCAGCGTCTCTCTGCCTTTCCCATTCAAACAGGCAAGACTACAATACCGTCTACTTCTGCTACAATGACGACAAGCGCATGGACCAAAGACGATAAGGTACGTCGCTGTATTATTATCTCTTTTTCTTTCTGATTGCTCCATAACTCAGCGCTGACCGTACGCATACTGCGGTTCTCTCGATCTTCACCTCCCGAACTGCTGACGCCGACGAACGCGGCTCTGAATACGACGGCATTGTGACGCAGAACGCTGCCCTTGACAACAACAAGGTGAGTCGTCACCATCTCTCTTGCTTTTTCACTCATTCTTAACTCAGCCCTCGAAGTCGACTCGCACCGTCTACCACCACCCGCCCCACTTATCGAACGCCGCCAACCACGAACGCGGCAGCCCGCCACAATCTCCCTCAGTCTACACACGCTACCTCGCGGCCTCCTCGAAAAAACACCGCCTCCTCTCCGCACGACCTTTTGCCCAAGCCACCCGCCCTTCGCCAGCCCACATCTTCCACACGCTACGCCACCCGTCACCGTTACCGTCGATTCACTCCCGCGCCCACCTCCGACCGCCACCACAAAGCCCCGAGAAAACATACTAAAGGTGCGTCGCCCTTTATACCTTTTCATCTCCACTGCTAATCGCCCCATTGACGCCACCCTCGATCCTCCACACCCCGCTTTTGCCCTCCGCCCGTTCGCAACTCCTTCCCCGACGCCGCCAACACTCAGTCCCGTGCACGTCCCGGCAACTTCCTCGAAATCGACTAACCCGCGACCTCTCTATACACGCTTCGGTAGCGCAAACTCTCGATGCGAGAGATCTTTTTCTGTAGCGTGTCAACGCGGTTACGCGGGTGTGTTTACTTGCCTTTGAAATCTCGCACTCCGCTGACTTCTTTCATCACAGTGTGACACCATCGAATCGACACCGGTGCTACTTTCGTTGACTCGAAAAGGTCTCCGGTCCGGATTCCCTCCTTCCTTCTACCAGTGAAGTCGAATATGAACGTGCCGCCGTCGCAACGTCATCACGAAAGTGCTTCAGCGTCGTTCACCTACCTCGCTCCCGGCCGTTTCGCGTCCCACCACTACCGCTGCGTCATCGACGTTCCCTTACGCTAATCAACTCTCCATGACGTTCTCGTATACTGCTACGGTACAGTCCCGGCAGCGGACCTCTCCCCGTGCACTTACCGCATCTACCTCCAGGCCCACTTGGGCGTGTCGTCAGCTCTTCCGTATCATCTACCTCCTCGTCCCTCCGCTCAATGCCCCTCTCTCACTTCTCCTTCCATGGCCATGACGCCACAATTCCTCACACAAAGCATCGACGGCCCCGCGCCTGCCGGATACAGGAACGCCGCCATGACCATCCCCGTCCTCGTGCCGAACTTGATCAAGAAGAGCGGGGGGAGCCATGTTCCTGTCGGTACGAGCCGCCGGAACGGGGGAAGGCGGAAGTGGTGGTAGGGCTGGGAAAGGCAAAGGTGGGAAAGGGGGAGGAGGAGAGCAGAAGATGGCATTCGTGCGCGAGGTGGCGGGGTGCGGAAAGGGATTTGTGAGGGGCCAGTTTGAAGAGGGATGTGAGAGGATTATACATACGCATGAGAAGCGTGAGTCTTCCCGTTCATGCTCATGAATATTATGCAATATCGAGAACTGACATCCTTGGATAGCATAACAGTGTCCGGAGGTAGGATGCGGCAAGATTTTCAGTCGGAGGGACAATCTTGCGCAGCATGCGCGTGTGCATCTTCCAGGGTAATCATCCGCCTCTTCGGATCACGTCTCGTTCCTTTTCGATCGTCTCATTAGCTACGAGTGACACCAGGAAAAATAATATGCTTCTGTCTGCAGGCGAATGTTATGACACCGCCAAGTATGAGGAAATGAAGACTATGCCTGCAGTCGACCCCCTGCCTGACTGCATCCAGATCGAACTCGGGCTTTTTAGATTTAGTGCTGCAAACCGACTGCAAACATCGACCTACAGTCAGGCTGTAGCCCGTTTGCAGTCTGATGAGTTCAGTGCGAACAAGAATAGTTTACTTTATAACTCATCGTTGCAGCAAATCTTTGCACCCTCTCCATGGGATTTCGTTGGCAACTCTGCCGCCCAAGTATGGGCAATCCTCAAGTCCGTCCACAGACAGGCTGTGTGCAGTCCAGCCCGTGTGTCCTTGCGCTGAGATGTTCAGAGAGTCGTAAAGAGATATTGTTCAGTACCCAGTATTCGTAGGCTCAGTAGTATGGAGGGTGGAACAGAACTTTGACAGAGCATTCAAGTTGCGGGAGTCTTCAAAAGAGTTGTAATCAGGGCGCGATTGACCAAATATTAAACCAAGAAGAATTGAGAAACACGTTCAATGATTCTATTGGGCAATGAGATCAAATAGACCAAGATAAATTTGATATCAGGTCCTTCAGCCAACCCTCAGTTTGAAATTGTCCTTTGAAGATTGATGAAAACCGAACCTCGAGAAAGAAGCCATCAAAACGAAGCAGTCGAAACTCCTTGTCCCCACCAAGTCCCGCTGTCGTGCCATCCTCTCGAGAAGCCCCCCAACACCTCCTCTTCCACCTAGATGAAACATAAGGAGATTTGGATGAATAAAATGAAATGGAGAACAAACGGCGCGTAAGCGAAGGAAATGCGAAATCGTTTTCGCGGTCTGGGGCGAATAACCACTACGAGATATTGAGTCGCTTCTCCAGCGAGATGCAAAGAAGAGGGAGGACTTGCAGGTCGCCAACGCCAGTATACCGGGCTTAGAAGTTACTGCACCACGCGTGCCTTGAGAAGTCATGAACGTCAGCGCATTGTGTGAGCCCGCGTAACGGCGAGGATTCCAAGCCGTCCAGAGGCCACTTATTCATGAGAGTTATATGACTGTTGAGGGCTGTCGATCCCGAGCTTTTCCCAATGAAAGAGCCGTTCGAGAGCTATGTTTAAACTTTACTTACGGCACCGTATACGAGTCTTCATTGACCCAGGCAGCTTCGGCTTGGACGTCACCAGCCCAGCGAGACACTACAATCGCCGGCAAAAACGGCGGATAGGCCAGAATGTAGAAGCACGCTTACATAGTGCTTACATCGTTGCCAAAGTTCCGAAGCATCGGTGGTGCATTTTCTACACTGGGCGTGTGATTTGACTCGCTGGCTGCGAAGCTCCTTGGCCAATTCTTCTGAGCGTTGTAGACGACCTTCAAACGACATCATTGTGCAGGAGAATAGGTTGACCAAGGTGGAAGAAATGTTGAGCACTGTTGAGCAAGCTTGCCTTTGAGTGCGACGTTTCTGAATTTCTCGAACTTATCAGCGGAACGCAATCTGACCAGCGGAAACTCACCATTGGACCATGGAAGCGCGTACAATCGAGATTGAATTCAACGCAAGTGCTGCATCATTCCTCCGACCCATAACCTAAAATATCACTGAGAAATGCCTCAAGATATATGAAACTGGCCCGCTAAAATCCACGCCGAACCAGTCCACCACCGGCGCATCGCAAATTCTTCGCAACACACTTTTCCTCCGCCGACAAATCATAAATGTAATATGATGGTCTGCGTTTCAACTTTCTTCTTGAATGTTTTGTTTCCGTCGTAGCAGCTATTTCGCAAGGAGAGGCGACGAAAAAGAGCAAGCAAAGTGGTGGTATTGGATGGACGTGGTAGCCACTTGGGTAGCAAGGGAACGTCGGTTGTCACGGTCACGGTGCAGCCTGCGCTTGCCTTGGAGCTTTCGACTGCGTTCCATCCAAGCAGCAGTACGAAAACCATTCGTACGATTCTATACACAACCTCGAGGTATACTAATTATGACACTGCAGTACTGAGTGAGATAAAAAGGAAAAAGAAAGAAGATGATCCAGTGAATGATCGAAAGCAAAATTTGCAGGTGGAACGGATCATACCTCCTAAGCAGGAGCCATCGCACCATCCCCCTCCGCCAACGACAGACCCGAATCCTCGCTCGTCGCGGTCGCCATCCTCCATGGGGTTCTCGAATCTGGTGGGCTCTTATTCGCCTCTACGCGCACCCGCTTCTGCCCAGACCCACACTCGCTGTCGCCGAATCCACGCCATCTCCTAAGTAATAGGCTCCTTGATGCCCTCATGATCTCCTTCACTGTCGTCGTACTCGAGCTGATACGTGTCGGGATTAACGAGCTGCACAACGCTCTCCGCGCCGGCAATGTTCTCCTCTGGGAATATGCATAACCCAAGGCCCATCTCCAGGTGCTGCGTTGTCCTTCGTGTGCTGCTGCTTCTCGATACTTCGAAGGGCACCGGGAGTCGCAACGTGCACGGTGGCAGGAACTATTGTCTTCTTCGCATGGCTTCTCGCTTTGCGCCACACCTGCACTAACATCGCGCGCGCACGAACAGAGCACCAGAAATGATACATACAACGGCGCACACACTCTCCATATCTACAAAAGAAATCTCGTCAGCCATCGACGATACACTCACGGAACAACGAGAAACACATACCACCCTCAACGCCTCCATGCATGAAAGGCTCAATGGACGCAGACACATTCGGAATCGGCCTGATCAGCCTCGGCGGATCCATAACCGGTGACACCAGAGTCGTCTTCTTGCTCACCCCTCCTGCACACCACCCTTCTTCTTCTCCACAGACAGCGAACTCGGCGGCGTCCCAAGCGCCGATGTAGAAAGCACCGCACCCGTATCCTTATCACTCGTCCTCGGCGGCGTGTGGTCACCACTCGCTCCCGGTTCCCTCCCCCTCCTCCTCTCATGCTCTTGCTCCTGCTCCTGCTCCCGCGCATTAACCCTCTTCACGCTCCGATCCATCCCATCAAACCGCACCCCCTCCTCCTCCATAAACTGCTGCACAATCACCCGCATCGTCATCCTCGCCGGGTGCATCGCCGGGTCAAGGAGGTTCTGTCCCAATAGCAGATTATTAACGCCCGCTTCGTGCTCTCCTAGATGGAGCGCACAGTAGACGGCGAGGCGGCGTACGACGGTGCTAAAAACAGGAAGGACAACATCGCGCATCTGCCACATGTACGCGTTATTCCGGTGTTCTGCGAGAGGGTAGGTCGGCGGGGGAGCGTGGGCGATCCAGAGTGCCGTCGAGGCGTCGCTTCGACGGGTGCTGCGATAGCCCATGCCGACGCAGATGACAAATGCGGTGGTAAACACGTCCGAGTCGTTGGCTGCGCGCCTAAGCCTCCCACCTGACGAGCAGGATGGAAGGACGACAGCAAGTGAATATCATGGAAACTACAGCAGAAAGATGACTGAAACAGCGGTGAGCTGAGGAGACTGAGTGAGAGACAAAAGAAAACGAGAGACGCACAAAAGAGTCATATCAAGGCGTTATCCAATGGCTTCCGCTTCGCATCCTCCTTGTGCGATACTACTGCACACATATTCGTCACCGGTCATCAAAGCCAAAATCGTTTCCTCTCTTTATCAGGGTGTCTGCGAGTAGATATCAGTCAAAATGTGCTGGTGGGTAGGGCGAGGAAAAAAGCAAGAAATAGCGGTCATTGAGATTGAAATCAAAGGAAAGCCGTGGAGATATGAAGAGAGACTGGATAGGGGAGAAAGACTCACCACACGTCGCTGCCGCTGAGATGATGCTGCTTGACAAACGCCCATGAAAGGCGTTGAGTGCGGCGGTAGTGGAAGACAGGGCGGGGGTTGGAGGGCAGAAGGTGCGTTGTAACGATGTTGTCGTAGTTGTCGTGATAAATTATTTCAATATTCTGCGAAAACTGGAAACGGCGTCAGTTTGACCGGGTAGGTGATGCCCGCCTCTGTCTCTCTCTCCCACCGCTCTCAAACTCTCAATCAGCACATCCCTCTTCACATTCCCCCGCACCGCATTGGTCGTGCCCTCATCCGCCGTCGAAACGACGAAATCGATGGGAACACCTCGATACTGGCTGCCGACCCCGCCCAACGAGAGAACACTTTTACCGGCCTTCAGGGAGGGAGGAGCGCCGCCGCAAGTCGAGCATTGTCAGAGTCTAAGCCGTCTTCGGCATTCGTCTGCGTAACTAGTGCCCAAAGTTACGGCGGGATGTTGTTGGTGGGCATCCGGGCATGGACGAGGCGCGAAGTGGGGGGAGGTGTAGATGACGACGATAATTGAAGTGCTATGACGATGTGGGAGGGGCAGTTGGCTGGGTGGAACCAGAGAGAAAGGCGTAAAGATTGAATTCGGACCATCAGCCCCCAAGTGAGTCTCCAGATAGGACGCCGGCGGCTGCTGTCAGGGACTCTGAATGCAGCCCGGCCGGACTCTGACTGCGACGCAGTACCTGCAAGGCTAAGTCCGATAAATTCGGCATCGGGTTGGACGCAGTTCAGCTGCAGACAGAGAGCCGTCACGGCCGTACCGTTCGAGATGTGCGCACCCTTCCCCATCGTCTTTCGTCTAAGACCCCACCTCGCCGTGCTGCACGTAAGGATATTGACAAGGCAAGACATGGTGTATTAAAGTAGTGCTATTGAGTTGAAACATTCAGGGCATTTTAAGCTTACGAAGATGAAGGAAATTGACCCAGGATTCACTGACAGGAAAGAAAGGACAGTAGTCGGCCGCTTGCCCGGCTAGATATATCCTTTCAGCTATATTGCTTGTTGCGCCTCTAGAAATATTCGAATCCAGACGCCGACGGACTCAAAGTGTTTTGCGGTCATGGACTCATGGACGTCAGGACGAGGAGAGGCGGCAAAGGGTTAGGCCGGTTAGGATCAGCTTCCAGAGTCAACAAATATCAACATGCGGCTCTTGTGCTCGAACTATCACCTCAATTCTTACACCTTGTTTCTCGAAGCTCTAAGACAATCTAATCGAACTATAACTCCCTCTGCTGTCTTCCGTCGGTTACCAGCAATTTATGGCTCTTTTCTTGCTTTTTTCTATGTTTCTTGCTTGGTTTGTGCCAGTGGCCGGTGCCGCCGTGCCGGCACGTACATTAACGGCGGATCCGACGAATTCGGTGTCGGTCAGGATGCGGCCTATCTGCAGACTGACTGCAGTCAATATATTTCGGTGGTAGAAGCGCCCGGCGCACTCAGGCTGCGGCCCATTTGCCTTTGCCAGCCGATGCCTTCCACACGCCACCCCATCCGTCACCTTCACCGTCGACTCGCTCCCGCGCCCGCCTTTTTTCGCCACCACGAAGACCCGAGACGGAATCGCAGTTGCCATTTTTTTTTTTTTGCTCGTGGTGTCGTTCGGAATTCGATCCGACGACGCACTCCGCGTTGTCGCCGTTGTCCCACGCCGCCGTCGTCAGCGATCTCTCTTCTCCCTCCCCATCCCTCCCGCATTGCCAGCAACTCGTCGTCTGCCGCTGGACGCCCTCGTCTTCAAGCAACGTCGAAGCCCAGCCTGCCGACTTCTCTCATGAGCGATCATATGCTCCAAAGCGCCGCGCCATACTTTCGACATCTACGCGACATTGATCTGTCCCCCTCAAGCCCACCGTTTGGAAATGTTGTGAGGTTAGATCTTAAAGTACCTACTGTCACCGACACCTTTCGTTTGCGAGAAATGCGGAAGCCCTGTGTGTAATAGAAACACGTTGTGTGTTTGCGGCGAACACACCACACACGGCATCGGACTCGTCGAGGGCAAGTCTGTTAGCCAAGGACTAGGACCTTTCTATACACGACCAGGGTCAGCCAGACTATTGCGACGAGTTGTGCGCTGCGTCAGGAGTGGGTCAAGAACGACACACTGTAATCATTCTGTTCCTTTTCCCCCTTTTTCGACATTCAATATCTGTCAGGGCCCTGCTCTCCCACCAAACGAAGGCTCTCATTGGCGAAGGAAGTCAAGGCTAAGTCGACGGCGACCTCCCCACGCGACTCACATCATGTCATCTTCCTCCTCTCTACCCATACTCACACTCACACTCAAAGGACATAGACCCGTTCCGCCTAGCCCTCTGCACCCCTTCCGCACGACCTCACGCTCCTTTCCGCCCTCCGCCCCTTCTCATCGCGGTCGAACCCTTATAATGAATCCGAAGCTTGTGGCGCAATTGTGTGCTTTCGGAGGAGAACAGGCGATTGATGTGGATAGTAGTAAACGGCGATAAGGTACGTTATGGGTGCTCATGAAGGGTACCCACCTGCTCACACTTTTTTTCTCCATTCTCAGCAGCTCTTGTCTTCCCTCTTGCTCCTTTTTCAGCATCTACTTACCTTGTCAAGAATACGTCGTTCCTTCGTCTCATCCTGATGCAGAAACGGGTTCTATCTCTTTCTCGAAACACACGTCTCGTCTCGCATGTCCTACGTTGTCGATGTTTGGCTTAGTCTGCGTTTTTGCAAGGCCATTTTAACGAAAGGCGCGGGACAGGCAGGATTTGCAATTGAAGATATACATACGCCTACTTTGCGTGTCGCTTTCCCTCCACCTCCGCTTTGCTGGCTCTTTCTTTTTCTTGGTTTCAGTCCTTTGGTCGACAGCCCAACGACAGTGCAGTCCCGTCTTGCTCAATGCTGCGACGCGGATCCAGGCGTTACGCCGTCTCGGAGATCGGCCTGGCGCGGGGAAGGAACAATGTAGGGCGTTTATCGTATGTCTTCTTTTCGTCCCTCATTCCCCGTCTTTTTCGCACATAACCGCGACAATTACTCTCCTATGCAGCGCACCCCACCTTCCCTCGTTTTCTGGTCCCCCGCCGTGGACATCCTCCCCTCTCACTTGCGCAGCCGAGTTCGAAGAGAAGCTCATCAAGTTTGTCTGATGTTCGCGCGTTCCACTGGCTGCCTCGGCCTCTTCATCTTTCCAGATCTCACTCTCTATTAAAACCACGAAAGGCGACCGGATACTGCGGATTATATTGGAGTCCGGTATCCTCTACACTGTGTCGGGTGTGAGTCGGGCGTGAGTGTATCAATAAAATTCCTCCGTTTTTTGTAGCATCTCAACCTGTTTATCCCTCAGGGCTCCTGTCTACGCTCGTCAGACCGCCTTATAACACCTTGGGCGAGCTTTTCACACCCGTAAGTATACAAATTGCTGTACGTATCGCCCTCGCCTTCTCTATCCCTCAGATCTCAGAATCTGCTAAACTTCCAACGCAGGCCGCGTACACCCGCATTGTGCTCCTGCTCATAAGCACGAAGAAATCACTCAGCGACCCAACGTTCCTGGGCACCGTACCCGACGCGTTGAAAATGCCGAGCATTGAAGAAAACCCCGCCAGCACATTGTATGTCGTGAACATACAATCCGAAGCCCCCGCTCTAGGACCCTTGGGTTTCGGGAAAGACAACATGCCCAGCCACAGATATCAACTTTCTGAAGCGACACTGGTGTAGCAGGTCGTTTGACGATTGTGGCGACTGAACAAAGTAAGCAGTGGAGCTGCTGCAGATGCAGATAGATGTCCAGTGCATTTCTACTCCTTGGTCTACGAAGGAAAATTATCCCGCGTCAACCGCCCCATGCAACCCACTCGAAGTGGCAGCACAGTTCCAGCGTTCAGCTGAGCGCGTTTCTCAGCGGAATTCAAGCCCGGTTGGAGTGCTGCGAACATGGAGAGAGGCTTTTGCTGTGCCTAGCGCAACAGTATTGGACGCAATATTGGCTGAAACGCGCTCGCTTACTGTGTTCTGGAACGATTATAATTCATAATATTATTATTGCAACCGTTCAAGATGGGCTACGAACGCAGACTATGGGATCGGACCATACATACGACCGAGGTCCCATAGTTTCTAAGCAGCGTTCCTACTCCAGTCTCCTTTACGACATTTCATTGAAATTTCATCATGCAAACGAATAAATTCAGGGTGTACCCAACCGATCAATATCAGCTTTTGTCCGAGTCATACAAACCGAATTTGACAATTCCCGTAGACCCCTCGACGACAGCACAATCGAACGCATCCCACCCGCAAAACCACGTCCCGGGATAGCACATACTCATCCGCTGGACCACTCCTGGATATGCTCAAGCAGCACGCCAACCGTACGGTCGTCTTCAAGGTAAAGCCTTAACTGTGCAGCTTGGCCCCGAAGATCACGCCCACAGGCAGTACGGAACGCCCGGTTGAGTTCCTGCGCAGCAGGTTGCTGGAATGTTGTCTGCGCTATGAGTGGGGTGATCTCCGAGTCGGCATCATGTTCGCGAGCCCGGCGGGCATTGTGCGCGTCGATTTGATTGATCTATTTGCGTGGTGGGGTGTAGTTTGGTGTTAAGTATTCAGAGATGACCTCCTCGTAGACACGTTTTAGGTCGTGGTCGATACCCTATAGACAGTTAGGGAATTGGAATAGGTAGTTGAAATTTAAAAGACATACATGTTTAGCATGGATGGCATCTTCGCGGCGGCCACGGGGCATGGCGAGGCAAAAAGCGCGCCCGGGACGGGAGAGGTCGTCTTGTTCGCCAAAATATCTGGTGTTGGTCAAAGAGCGAAAGAGAAATGAAGCAAACTAGGCACCTGTGACGCCGTAGTGGTATTCCTCGATGGGTAAGGTCGAGATTATTGGTGATTTCTTTCAAAATGAGCGGGTGGCGAACGAGAAAAAGCTCTCCATCGAGAAGACTTGGTGAGGATCCAACATGCTTTAACTTAATCATATCGGACCCCAGTATCAGCGATTGTCCGCACAGCGGCACAGCTTCCTGTGCGATGTCTTCGAAAATTACAGGCTGAACTGAGAAATATAGTTGGCAACCAGGAAGCGAAATGATGTATGCGCACGTACATTTACAAAATCGTGTAGGTGAGACAAGACCCACACCGTCTTGGAAAGATTGGGGACCCATGTTTCCTGCTTGTCTACGGTTGGCAGTCGGAACAACTGGTTGAAACTTTGCATTTCCTTGAGACTCTGAATCTTGAGAGGCGAGACTCCATCGCCACTGGGAGTTTGGGCACCTACAACGATGAGTGATTGGCAATGTATACCTTGAAACACTGCAGACCCACCGACGAGCGGATCTAGGTAGGCAAGATCTTCCGGCTTCGGCAAATGGCTGATGTGCAATTGACCAAGTCCCTTTTTCGTTGTCCGTGGCTTATCCAGATCGACGGAAAGTTCGGCGGCAGCGTCCTCTTCCTCGTCCGAGGATGCATCCGGGATGGCTGCAGCAACATCGAGGAGCATGAATGCCTGCAGAACAGTACAAACTTCACAAAGAGCGGTGAGGCGTGGCTCGTCAAGTATACATTGTCGAAGGTCATCGTAGTGGTAGTCACATAGGTTTTCAAGATACTGACTGATAGCAACAACGCTGATTAAAAAGGCATTCAATGAAAAGTAATCTACTTACTATTGTTGAATCTTGATCCTCACCCAAGCTGAAAATGATTGATAGAGTTTGAACTAGTCTGTGCATAATTGTTTCAGATAGCTGCATCCCGCACGAGTCTAAGATATATAAGCATTAGATCCAATTATCGAGCCCAAAGAAGGCATACTAATTCCATGAGCCCTGTTCGACTTGCATCTGAATCGAGACCTTTGATTTCTTCCGTTCATCGATTTACGAGGAGAGACTTTCAAACACACACTGAAGGAACTCACAGTTCAGAGAGATGTGTCTGCGCTCTTCGTTCCAGCGCTAGCTCTCCTAGAAGTGTTGAAAGTTGGGTCGCTCTTGAATCTTGTGTGGAGAAGATGCATTTGGGCGGTGACGGAGACCCAGTTAGATGATTCACACACAAAGGATACGAAGGTCACCTTTTCCGACATTGATTTCGAGACGTCTACAGAGAGTGCTTTTAACGACCCACCAAGTACATCCGTCATAGTGCGAGTCATACATTGCTAAAAACGTAGGAGATGAACCTCGGCTTCACGGTAGTGTCGCTGAAAGGAAGTCAAACATTTGTATAGAGCTGAGGTGACTGCGAGCACATACGCGGGCTTTCAAGAAATCTATGCATATATCCACACGTTCGACCATGTATAAGAAATATAAGAAATCAGTTTGCAGCACGAAAACTCTCCAGCATGCTTCAACATGCGAGTAGCTTGCTCCAATTCTTGGAAATACTCCAGACGGGGACCAATCTCTTCTGTCATTTCGAGTACCCAATCCTAAATTCGTTCAATGACTTCGAGAAAAAAGGACAGACTCAGATCAGTATAACTACACATATGTCTTTTGGCATCTTATGTTTTCGAAATTCATCTTTGAGCAACTGAGTCTTGTGCAGTTCCTCTTTCGTCTTCGAAACCGTGTCTTTCACCGTCTTTGTCTTGGGATCCGGTCTCGCAAGCGCGCGGGCTGGCAAACGTCTTGCCCATGCGGACATTATTTGTTGTGTTTATTCCGTGCAGTGTAGAGTCGGGTAAAGTACTTTTGAAAAGATTTTTGACTGATCCTGAGGTGAATAGTCCACAAGGTTCTCATTGTCGAAGTGAAGGAAGGGCGGCCATGCCGCATCGCCGTGAAAATGAGACTGATGATCATCGATCATCGATCATGTCATTTACCGCGCCCGTGCACCCGGTGACAGATGGCGTGTTTCTGCAACGTTGCCTCTTGTCTTCCCCCACCACCGCCTCCGCATCCCTCCTCGCCCACACTTCCTCGCCTGCTTCTCTCGACGAACACATCAATCTACCAGGCTTCCTCCTTCCCCTACGTCTCTCCTCAAGCGTCACCGCGCTCCGAGCTCAAGGACATAGCTGCAAATTTCCAAGATACTCTCTTATCAAGTCTCTTCATATCTCAATTCCATCCCCCTCAGTCCCCCAAGCTCAAGCCGTCCTTAAGATCGCAAGTTGTTCCCCTCAATTCCTCGCATCATCAACTCTCCAAGGTCCAAGACGTTCGACGGTCGTCAAAACGTGGAATTGAGTACTACCGAGTAGTTGCCTTTTGCTTCTAGCCCCAATACTAAGGTTGTGTTGGAGGTGAGCATTTGTTCTCTTTCAGTCTCCTCCCCTTCACACTCACGTAGACCATTGCCCCACAACACGCGCTCGGTCCGTTCTCAAAAAAGCATTGTCCTCCTTCTTCCCCATCGCGCCCCTGCACAATGTCGGTCCCCGCGCACCGCTATGGAACCCTCTCTATACCTTGTCCGCCTCCCCGACCTCCGTTCCCTCTCATGGGCGGGTGGCGGCCGCATGAGGTAAACTGCCGTAGTGGTAGTGATGTATGTTTCTGAATGCGTTGTAACTATCTGTAATATATCTCATTTGACATCTTTCAATGGGTAGATGAGTCTTTTGAGTGATCTTTCAAGTCCTCGTGGGCTGCTTGGGAAAGATGCGGTACGTCTTAGAAGTCTTGGTCAAGACGGATGTCTTATCTACAAATGGATCCAGGCTGACGCTCCCGTTCCTCCAATAACCTCTCGCAAACATCTTTCAGATTCTCTCCACCTTCCTCGGCGCCACGCCAACCTTTCAGCGAAGTCATTACGAGGAGGAGAGCTCGGTGGGTTGACTCACCAGTGTATGTGTGTGTGTTGTCATGCGCTGATTTACGCCAGACAAAACGCCAGAGGTCTTCATCTGTAGCCCGTCAGCGCAGACGCTTTAAAGGTGTGTTTACTATCCTTTTCATTCTCACGCTCCGCTGACTTCGTTCGAATTTCACCACCCAGCATCATCGAATCGCAGTGGTTGTTCTTCACCCCAACGCCGCCTACAAGCGACTCATTCAAAATCATACAGTGCGTCACTACGCACCTTTCCCGACGCACATCTAACCTTCTTCATCCACAACGAACATTACCATCGTTGCTCGCGGTCGTTCACCTGAAGTTTGACTACCTCGACGGCTTCCGCCACCCTGCATCCCCGCCGTCCTCTAGAATGCAGTCAGAAGGCATTCAAACGACATGGTATGTCGCTCCCCACCATGTTTCTCCGCTTATCCCGTCCAGTCAACGGTGCAAGAAACACTTTGATTAAGTCCCAGAAGTTTATGTCTAGGGAAAACAAAGACCCGGACCTGCGGCCGCCCAACTGTTTCCGCGACCTCGCATGTTTGCGGGTTTGCTGCCATCTGGAGCTGACTACGACACCGGACGCTCTCCGGTTGCAAGAAACGTCAAGGCACGGTGCATATGTAGGAACCACGCCTTGCGTCGCCGTTGCGGCGAACGGTCTATCTTTGTCGCCTTCGCCATCTACAGCCGCCTCTATCGCCTGCGCCGGTATCTCAGCGCAGCTTATGCTGCCCATAACTCGACTAAACAACGTCTTCGTATGCCGTTTGTGAGAAGTCTGACGAAAATTGCTGCCACGACCCCGCACACGGCATAGGAGCGAGGGTGTGTGTGTGTAGAATTTGTGATTCTTCCGTATCGACGCCTCCTCCCCACCTCTTCCTCTCCTCGTACCCCTACCCCCACTCTTGCCCTCTCCCCTCCTCTACCCAACCCTCGCCTCCCCTACACCGACATCTGTCCTCCCTTACCCCTCGCTCCGGCCTCGTTAGCTCCTAGCTCCGTGTCTCCACGCGCCAACGTTTCGATTTTGGGGTATCGCTTTGCCTGGACCCCTGGGATTGAAGGCAGACAAGGTGGATGCTGGACGGGTGTAGACTTTCTCCATCTAACAACGTCAAATGCAACGTCGTTACTTATCAAGGTACGTATCTGTCCTCCTCACTCTTCCTCCCTCTGCTCACCTTACCTCCAGCTCCATCCTCCCCGCCCTCTCGTCCTGACTCTCCCTCGCAAATAATGACACGCCACGCATTGGTGTTGCCACGTAGCACATATGAAGGCCTTAGGTGCGTGTCTATTTCTTTGATTTCTCTCCTGCCTCTCATTCATCCTCCCTTCAGCTCGATCTCTCCACCACACAAAGCAGCGCCGCCAACGTACTTTCCCTTGCCCTTGGCCCGTCTCCAACCCGACCTGTTACTTCCGCCAATCATTACAAACCGGCTATTCTGCTCATAACTTCAACCCCACGCTTCCCTCCCCTCCCCACCACCCTAATCTCAAACCCGACGCTTCGGCGTCAGACTCGCAGCTGACGAATGTGCATCGCCGCTGTCTTGATTAGTATCCACGCTAACGGTTTCTTTACAGCAGTCACCCCACCTTCCGCCATCCTCCCATTGTCGCGACATCGCCCCCTTCCAGCATTCCACCTACTCGCACCCGCTGATTGCCCGCTCCCCGCCGCCGTCGTTCGCAAGGCCGGCGCCGACACTTATCTACGTACATACAAAAAGAAGTACATATGGATTGGGTGCGTCCTTGTGCTGCCGTTCCCTTTTCAGCCTACTAACACCTTTTCACTCCACTCTAGCCTGCCTCCTACTCTACCTATACCACCGCTGCCGCTCCACGCGTCCCGATCAGCCATTACCCGCCAACGCTACCGCAGCTGGCTTTGTTCTCACTATCATTATGGCTTACCGAACGACATCCTCGATCGGAATCTCGAAAATGGTACCTGAAACGTCGATCGCACTGACCTCACTTCCCCCGTCGTCGAATTCGTTGCTGCAGCCGAATACACGAATCATGCCCCTGCAGTACCTGCATATGTGTTTGTTCTGGCCATCAGCCAGGGCGCTATTACCTCCGGTCCGTCCTCTTTAGCTCTTGCTGTTCACTCGGATCTAATTCTCATATGAAGGCTCCTTACAAGCCGCAATACGCACGGTCTCCAAAAACCTCGATAAAATACCGACCACACGAAAGTCGCCTTGGTCTACTACGATAGCTGACTCAATTACTTCGTCATGACCACGTTGTCTTTCATAAATGTCGCCACTAACCCATCTGACTGACACCCACCGCGACAACCAGCACACAGCCGAACTCTCTATGATCGGCATCTCTCACCTGCAAGAAACCTACCTCCCACGAAGCCCAGAAGACCTCCTCGTCAACTTCTCATTTCGTCCCTCCCTCGAGGCATTGCTCGACCGCCTCCCCACTATATTCGCCGATGCACATACGACGTCGAGCGCCCTTGGTCCTGCGCTCGAATCCGCGCTAGCTATACTCCTACGTCGTTCATTCTAAGTACCCTTTTGCCTGGGCCACCTTTCTGATGAGGTCATCGACTATACGAGGAAGACCCAGAGGCATTAAGGCGGTGGAGCTGATTAGGGAGTACAAGGCAGAGTTCCCGGAGATCTTTGCAACGTTTGACTCCAGTGGTGATGGTGTGTTGTCTCCTCTTCTGACGATAAATGACATCCTTAGCAGCCATCGCCAAGGCGTGCTGCGACCCGGATGCGCGGTTGAAGGAGGTAAAAGCTTGGCTAAAGATGATAGGCGTGCTTGACCTCGAGCCAGTGTCGCTTTTCTGCGATCACCTAACCAAGGTATTTCCGGCACCTTTCTGCTGCCCAGACTCGTCTCTGATCCCTTCTCAGAAAACCGTCACCGAGATCGAGGAGCTTCACCGCCAACAATTCGAGCTCGGCGATCAAGAAAGCCATCTTGAAGGGCATCCCGCGATAAGCCGTCCTCAAGCCTTCGCATGCGCTCTACCGGCTCCAGACGCAGCACTTCTTGCTCGGCGACGAAGGTTCACGATTCTGGGGGTGTACCGCTTTCCGTCAAGGGCGTCATCATAGGCCTGAATGCAAAGTCGATGGATGTGATGTGGGACGTACCGCTTATGTCGGGGGTGACGCTGGGAGACAGGTGAGTCTTTGAGATCCTCTCGATCACTTTCTCTGATGAATGCTCAACTTCCAGATGCTCGCAATATCGCGGATCGACGGCGGAATTCAATACGCGTCTCAATCTGATTTATCCGCAAATCGTGACCTCGACGAATCCGATGGCCGTGCACAATAGGATTTCACCTCTACTGCGTCAACGAGGTGACCCGCCCATGGCGTACGCCCAGATGTATACACCTGGCTTCCGGCCACCGGCGCAGCCTAGGTATGCCTTCCCCTCAAAGCGCTGGTTTGCTGTCCGCTGACGCCACGTCTGCAGCGTCGCTCCAGTAGCCATTATGACCAATCCCAATTGTGGCGGACGCGGCGACTTTCCACCTAGCCGCCACGGGGCTTTTGGACAGAACCGCGCGCCTCTGCCGACAGCTGCATTCAGTGTGCAGGCGGGACCTATTCCGACAGCCGCGTTCAGTATCCCACCTAACGGTCAGCATGATCTGCCTCCCGCAGTGCTCGCCGGTGGGGCTCAAGCTATGCATCGTGGCGGACGCGGACGTGACGAGGGCGGAACGGATACATGTATGATATAGTACGCGCATGGGCGTGCGGGGGCGAGACGGTGGTCATCGACGTCGTCCGAGTTGAGCAGCAGAAGCATGATGGCGGATACTTGCGGCAAGCGGGGGACCGAAAACGTCGAATCGGAATGTAGAGAGACTGAGGAAGCAACACCCTAGGGTCGCAAAAGGAGAAGACATTTCCGGCCTTGGAGCCTTGGATGTGTGTCAGTATCAGGCTCCTTTGTCGTAAAGTCCTAGCTCACTGCCTGTCGTAGCTAGCCTGAATAAAATCGCCTTGATTTGGCAAAAAAAAAAGGAAATTTTGTCCGCAACATGGCGAGCCCCTTCCTCATCTGCTTCCCCGGCGAAGTTGTAGACACGACTAGCAATGTCTCTAGTTATATATACGAGTGGCTCGAGCCCGTCACCCTCTGACGATGCTGCTTCTGATCCACAGAGCCCCAAGACAGAAAAACGTATGCCTTGATAGGCTTGATTGATTGTATTCGCCGAGACTGGTTAAATTCAGATTCGTTGTATCTTTGGGTATCTTTTCGCGCGGAATGTTTTGATTGAGCATTCGAGGAATATCATGGGTGAAGAGTTTTGATGGCCCAGCCATGCATCGGTCTCAGGGCTTGAGCATCTTGAGTGAATTGGAAAACGAGCTAGATCAGGTTCTGGTTACAGACACAGCAGGGTTTGATGAGTAAGAGATTCATTCGTCACGACGCAGTGGGAATCAGATCGCCTTCCTGCCCATACACACAAGGTAAGATACTGACAAATCCAGAGATTGAAGAGACGTGCCTCAAGGAATCGGCAGTGTACCATTTTGTTTGAAAGCGCCATTATTGATCTGCAAGAAAAGCGTGAACGAAGCCTTGAATGTACCTTTAGAGCAATTCCGAGGTGCTGCTCTGTAAGATTATTGAGAAGAAGAAGAGGTGCCAAACACATCCTATTCAGGTCAGGAAACAAGGGACTCGCCGGGGAAAAGTACGGTGTACCAAAAAGAAAAATTTAAACAGTTTGAAGGTGTGAAAAGGCAAAAGGGGGCCAGCGGGTTCGAACCCGTATTGTCTGCGCAAAACCCAAGTCAAGACGAAGGTACGGACCGCATACCACTCGACGAAAACCACCACAATGAAGCATCCCAACCTGCGTAATACATCCGCCACTAGGACTCTCACCCATTACTACATTTGGTACGTATTTCCCTATTTGGCAATGTCAGCCTAGGGAGGCATACACAAGTCTTAACAAGAGGCTGTGTCAAAAAGGTCACACATAGGGAGTTGAGCTCACAACATTTGGTGATAAACATAGGTAACAGTAGTGCTAAGTGGTCCTTCCAAATAAGCTAAACCGCTTTCTTAACCTGAGAGGTCAACAGCCATAAAATGGGTTTGCCTAAATTCCACGAATGTGATCTGACTGGGAGCGGAGGTGAAGTTTGACTCTGCACAACTCAGCATGCCTGTTTCTGTTCTTTTCATGCACTAACCACCTCCCTACAGTCCGGTCAAACAATAGCATATGAGTTGAATTTAAATGAATGAGGAACAATGATAAAAGTAAACTGTCATCAGTTAAAGCAAGGTCGTGCACCGGCAGGGCCGGTCATTTCATTAGGTATATATATCCAATATATGGTATCAATTATGCCGCTTCGGCACCGGTCTGATGCAGGGTGCCAAAATCAATCATTTTCGGTGATTCTGCCAGAAAGGGTAAGCCGGGGGTCACCTCGCTTTAGCTAGGTCCCCCTCCGTCGATTGCTCTTACGTATACGCGTTACTGTAACACATCGTGACTAGATAAGATGGTGGTGATGACCGAGGAGAATGATGTTGGTCGAATGGGAAGCGCCATCTGTGCTAAATTCACAACATGAACAAACTCCCTTCGGCGTGCTGTGCTGATTTCACTTTCTCGAAATGCCGATTCGGCCCAATGCGAGCTGGTCGACGCGCTAGCGTCGACCGAGCGAGTGTGGGGCACTGAGGAGATATATATGACTCTTGACAATAGCTTTGCAGTAGCATTGGACCCGGAATGCTGGACCTAATACCCCCATATCCTTGAGCTGCCTGGTTGTCACCAATCCAACACCAATCAATTCTTGCAATAAACTTTATATTGTCCGTTTATACTCTCAAGATATCAATTTGGTTTGATCTTGTGAATCGTGGGTTCGCCCAAGCGGGATTTTACGGCTGAGTTCGCAGCCGACTGTCTTCAATTTGATGACCACCACTTGAGCCGCGAGAGTTGAATCTTAAAGTGGCTTCAATGCCGAAGGCCAATCCGGATCAGAAACAAGACGGGCTTGTGCCGGAAGTTCGTGGGTTCGGCCAAGCAAGGTATGACGGCTGCATCCCAGCCGCCTGGTACACATATATAAGATACATATTGGTTGGACTCCTGGTATGTACCTTTATTCCAATGTACCCCCCTGTCATGGCTGGGTCTATTGATATAAAGGTACGTCCACTGCTGCGATAATATACCACGTCTGCTCGTTCGTGTCCATCGACATACTGGCCATGCGGTTTCTTCTTCCATCGGTATCCCATATCCTTCATCCAGCGCTGCGCTGTTGACAGATGAATTCCCTTCTTCAATCCCAGCCGCCTCTTCACTTCCGGTCGATCGATGTAGTGAACAATATCCATCGCCTTGACGTACTTCCCAACGCTTTGCAGGTGTAGCGCAATTTCGCTCGAAACATCGGCATCTGCGAGGATTGAGCGCTCTCTATTCCATTTACCATATGGGCTCTTTGGTAGGTCCTTTGGGTCCTTCATGAATGCTCGAGTCCACTGACAAATCTTCCTTGCAGCCCATGGACCCTTCTGAGCGGCATGAGCTGCTGCCAAAGATGCCGAAATCCATCTTGATTGAACGGAGTGGGTGCCTTTCGGGGGTTCGCTGCAGTAGAGATGGAGGAAGGAAGCCATCCATTCGAGACGAGTCCGGGTGTAAAGGTGAAGTTCGCATTTTTTGTAGCCAGCGCCGGTCTTTCGCGGATGGCGGAGAAGGTCGTTGATCAATTTCAGGGCAGCTTGAGCTCGCTCGACCGTTGGCGACGTGAAAGTGTATTCTCGAGTGTCGTCCTCAGTGTTCCCCTCAGCTGGCTCATCATCCATCGACTCGTAGTGCTCATCCTCCGGTGCAACAGGGCCGCCGTCTTCGTTTTCCGAGAATTCTTCAAAGTACTCGTCGTCGTTTCCTCCCAGAGATGCAGAAAAGCTGAATAACCAAGGATTTGTTGGCGCAGAAGGATCGACAGGTGTGGTGGATGCTGCTGGCTGAGGCAGCTAAGGATTTGCGAAAGCTTGGGGAGTACCAGATGAATGGAAGGTGGGTGTAGAGGCAGAAGCGGTGAGTGAAGAACCCTGCATAGCCCAGCTTTGAGAACGGTTAACCTGACTGTATGGCTCGTAAAGCATCTCCTGGTCGTCGTCCGTGGTTGCAACAGGTCTAGAGAAGGTATCGGGAGAAGAACCAGTAGCCTCTTTGTCGACACCAAATGACTTCCAGGCCTCAGCATACGATTGATGGTCCCAGCCAGCGCGAAGGTCTTCAAAGTCATCATCTGGACCCTTGTCGTCTTCCTCGTTGTCTGCCTGCGTGCCAGGCTCGTCATCCTCGTCCTCGTCATCAGAGACAGCCTCCAGGTCAGGTAAAGTTTCCGAATCTTCGTCGGTGTCTAATGGACGTAATCGATGAGTCTTCTTCTTGAGTTTGTGCGGACGAGACAGAGTGCCGTGAACAGGAAGCGAAGAGAAGGCACTCTCAGGCTTGGATTCGGATCCCGATTCTACGGATGCAACATAGACTGTGAACTGCAGCTCTCAAGGTCAATTCTCTGGCTAAATCATTGACATTCAAGCTCACATTCTCCTTGTTAGCTTTGGATTTCTTGGTTATTTTAGCACAGGAGCCGTGTTCTGTTCCTTTTTTGAGTCCGGTAGGCCGCACTTTGCGTTTCGGCATGGTCGAGATGTTGGGAAGTTAGAGATTTGAGTGATCAGCTGACCGCGTCGAGTGCCTCTTAACGTCGACAAACGTTCTCGTATTTCAAGAGTCCAATAAGAAGGATGTAAATAAGCTAACTAAGCTGTATGCCGCTTCTGTCTCCCAATATATGTTTTTTTCGCGCCAAAAAACCGCCAGAATCATGTTCTTGAAGCACACTCGCACCGAAGTTTCACACCAAAAAACTATCTCGTCCCTCAATTTCGCGCCGAATCTCCTGAAATTTTGGGAGCGTCATCTTAAGTCTATTTAGAAGGCTTCACCGGGATGGATTTTTTATATTTGACGTGGTTGAGTTGTTATCGAGTTTTCTTACGTGGGAAGGGGGGTTATCTGTCACTGTGACCAAGTGACCGTCACTTGGATGCATATGGATGAGGCCTATCTTAAGTAAAATTTACTTCAGCGTCAGATGTAGCGAACGGATGCAGTAAGATAGATTCTGACGATTCTGAGAAACTGGTCAGCATTCAACCACAGGAATCCAGGATATCACCTAGCAATTGACGGTTGAGTGTACTTACTTAGTTGGCGGTAAGTATTATTTGTTCATTCTTGACTATAGCCTGAGGTGCTGCAAGTCCCAATTTGAGCTGCGCGTTCGCCGAGCGAATTTTGGGACGTCTATCTAACTACCGCAATCTTGTATATGAGGAGAAGCAATTATTGTTCTGGTAAAAATTGAGTGACAGTGTGCAGCAAGATGTGAAACAGTCAGACGAGGTCCGACGACGACAACTACGTATGTATCTAATACAATCTGTCAACAGATGAGTCCGATTCTTGAGTCAAGAGGGGAAACACTAAGGCAAGGTAAGTCAAGAGGGGAAAAGGTGAGCTGAGATAAGCTGATACCGAGGTAACAGGCGTGCCCGGAGGGCCTTGGTATTAAAATCATGGTGTCAGTTATAGGGTTTCTTGTTGTTCTGTCAGGTTACGCCGGGATAACAATTTCGACGGGCAACTGTCTTCTTTTGCTAGTATGGAAATTTGAAGCAAGCCTTGACGGGTAGGGCTGTTGAGGCACATTCCCACACCCACAATCACAAGCAACAGGAAATTTTCGTTTTTGCGGTGGCGTAGTGAATGTAGAGCCTGTCTGCTTTCGATCGAAGAAACCTGATTTGAGCACAACTTCACAATAGAGAAAATACTCACTGGTCGGGGCTGGGTTAACGTCTATTACTTTCTCGAGGGTTTGCCGCGTCCACCCGGTTCGTCGCTCCGATAATTCTTCATTTTGATTCTGACGGCTTTTTTTTCTAGGCCTGTGAGCTCCCGACTTCTCAACTCAACTCTGAACCGCCTATTTTGGTACACTGGGGCACGAGGCAAGTCGACCGTTCAAGAAATGGAGCCTTGTCCTTTGTATCGAAAGCTGTATGATTTCAGTATCAGCTGCTCATTAATGATTGATACCCAACGGCCCGTTTTTTTCCGTGTCTTGCGTCGTCGGAATGTTCGGTCGCGTTTCAGATGGGACCCACATTCAACCCTTTGGCGTTTTGCTTCGTCTCAGGGCCAGAGAAATATCTCACCTACAGTATGATTACATTCTCAAGAGCGTATGAGATATGCCTGACTGATTCAATTATCTGGGATGGGAGGCGGTCCTCACAAACATTCCTGGATGTATGGACCCACAACTAATTTCAGCTAATGATGCGATCAATGCAAGTGGGTGAAATTCCCACCGTTCGAGTCACTCTTGTGTGAACGATGTATGGTGAAATTTTCTCTGAGCTGGCTATTTATGGTAGGGTTCGGCCTAGGTGTGCTGCTAAATCGTATTTCAGCCTCGTGGCTGGAGCATGGTTCTTCTATCGCCCGGTGCAATCGCACTTGGGCAACGCATCCACCGGGATTCCACCCAACAAGGCACAACGCGCTGGGGGGTTTATGCCCCTGAGTTTCTGCCAACTCAGGATCATGGATCGCGTCCAACGTCCTGTAAGTATCTTTTGGACAACATCCTTTCTCTAAGACTACTTACTTAAGAGTTACTCCGGCAGCGGAGCAGGATCTGGATTTGATGGTGGATCTGGATTTGATGTAGTTACGAGATGTATTACAGCAACAATCCCACACCTTTTTTCTTCACTTTCTCCTCGTCGCGTCGCGTCTGTGAGGCCCTTCTGGCCGCAAAATGCCTGATAAAAGTGCAGCCAACTGGACAGCCGACCCAAAGGACATCACCAACCTCCTTGCCTTCTTCCACAGTGTGCGCAGCCGTATTGGGGATGGTGGAAATTGGGACAAGACGGTTTTGAAGGAGGCAGAGGTGCATATGGCTGGTCTCGGGGCACCAGTGAAAGGGGGACCTAAGGTCTGGACAGCCATTCGCAATAAATGGAAAGATGTACGTTGTTGTGCTGGCTTACTGCCATGTTTTTGCGGTGTACTCATAATCGTCTTCGCAGCTGCACAAACTGCATGAGCACTTTGTGCAGATAAAGCAGAAGACCTTTGTGGGGGCGTCAGGATGGAACTACTCTGATGAGCTGGGCTTCAATGTCGACGACGACAACCGAGAGGCATGGGGCAATTTCGTCAAAGCCCATCCGCAATTCCGTCCGTTTGCGAATCACGGTTGGGAGCATTTCAAGACCATGGACGAGATTGTACCCTC
Source organism: Favolaschia claudopus (assembly GCA_037176885.1). NCBI lineage: Eukaryota > Fungi > Basidiomycota > Agaricomycetes > Agaricales > Mycenaceae > Favolaschia > Favolaschia claudopus. The sequence continues at coordinate 47,260 of JAWWNJ010000185.1, forward strand.
GCGCGCCCGCGGGCTCTACGTCTTCGTTGCTGGTGCTCCCCAGTCTGTCTCCCAACCTCCTGAATCACAGTCGCAGCCGCAGGACAATGACGACGAGTCTCAGCCATCGCAGCCACTCACGCAGTCTTGGTCGCAAACAAACTACGGCGACTCCCAACCTCCAAACGATGACGAGCCCCCTCCTTCTCCCACCGCTGGATCTCAGCCCCCGCCCCCCTCTCAGCCTGCATCGCAGCCAGTCGCTCCGGCCCCTAGTTCATCCCTCAAGCGTGCTTCACCCGACGAAGTCGCTTCTCCCTGGAGCGGAAAGCGCACCAAGGTCACCGGTCCGGAGTCACTCATGGCCCTCGGTAATTCTGTCAAAGACGTGGGGAAGGTTCTTGCGCTGCTTGCGCCGCATAAATCCTCAGCGATGTCGCCCACAAAGAAGGTAGCTGAGGCTCGGAAAATGGCGGAGGAGGATGTTGAGTCGTTTTTGATCTCGGTGGATGAGGAGACTGATCTTCATATACTTTTTGGGCGTGATACGAGTGCTGCTGATGCATACATTACAGCTGTAGATCCCATGAAGCGCATTCGGATCGCAAAAGCACTTCTTCGTGCAACGTAGTTACAATTTAATCTAGCGGTAGCATCTCAATGTCATTGTAGCCGCTACCCGAGTCAACGTCCATCCGCTGAGCTAAAATTTCAACGTAGTCGTCCCACATTGCCTGCGCAATCCTCTCTCGCAGGTCTTCAGCGTATCGCTTCTCCGCCGGAGACACACGAGCAGAAGCAGCAAGGCGTCCGAAGTCGATTTCTTCCTCCCTTCGAGAGCCACGGGAATTGTCTTGTGCATCTTCATCTACCAACCATCTATCGAGGTCAGCTTCATCGTGATCGAGGATGAAGTTGTGCAGCGCAACCAGAGCGGATGGAATCCGCGCCTGAATGTGCATATCATAGTGTGGGGGGCGAGTAAGAATTGACCAGCGGTGTTTGATCACTCCAAAAATGCGCTCAACAACGTTACGAGCAGAGGCATGTCGGAGATTGTAGAGCTCCTTGGGGTTGGCAGGCCTACAAAATCCGTATGAGAAGATATAATCCCTGTGTCAAGAGGAAATGTACCGCTGGCTTGCGCGAGCCCATTCAGCGAGGTGATAGCGAGTCTGGCGAAAGGGAACCAAAAGAGTATTGCAGATTCCAAACCCAGCATCCGCAAGATAGCATTTGCCTTCCGGAATGAAGAAATTCTTCAAACGAGCCGCCGAATACATAGAGGCATCAGCTGCACAACCATCCCACCCGCTCACAAAGTAGAGGAATTTCATACTGAAACCCACGACTGCAAGACAGTTCTGCGATACACCACCCTTCCGATTCCGCGCAGAGTGCAGGTCGGCGGCGGATGGGGAGCAAGCAATATGGGTACCATCAATAGCACCGAGTACATTGCGAAAATACGGCCACCATTTCGAATTCTGTCGAATAGCAGGAGGGGGAGGATCATCTGTCTTGGGGAGCTGAACATATTTTGAATAGAACTCTTCGCCAGACAAAATATCCAGGATTTTGCGAAAATGTCTGCTGAAATGAGCTAGATTGAGGGAGATAAGCCAAAGCTCACTCTGAAATTGTTGAGTGCGAGTGCTGGAAACGCTCTGCTACATGATCTATAGCAATTCCAGTGACGCAGGTGTACAAAAAGATGGCCAGAGATTCGTCAAGATTTATACGTGAATTTTGAGACTCCAGGTAGCCCATTGCTCGAAGTTGAAAGTTCAGGGCCAGGAAAACATGCCGCCGCATCCCAAGAGCAATGTAGATTCGGTCTGGGTGCCCCGTCAGAAGCTCATCGAGCCAGGCACGCCCCGAGAGAGCAGAATTATGTAGTTCCTCTTTGCAGTACTGGGGCTGGACAAATAAGCCTACCCCAAGCACAATATACTGTATAAGGGCCACAACAACCAATATGGCCCATCTTACAGTCTCTTCAGGGCTCAGAGAGGGCGGCGGCATAGTGGAGAAGGGCAGAAAGACGATTAATCACTGATTTAGGCCGATAGGGGCAGGTGACATAACGTGTATGTAACTACATCAAATCCAGATCCACCATCAAATCCAGATCCTGCTCCGCTGCCGGAGTAACTCTAATAGCTTCGAATTCTCAGGCTGACCCAGCGCGAAATATGCTTAATCCCTATGTACTCCTGCTCCTGAATTGAAAGCACTAGGTTATCACAGATGGCCAACATATTCAAACTGAATATTTGATAGCGTCGAGATTTAGTATGGCCATTCTGTGCTTGTGTCTCAAATCCAGAGCTAGTCGCGGCCTCATGGAAACTTGACTGGCGAAAACATATACTCCAAGTTCGATCTATCACGGAACAGTCAACCTGACGGAGCGCCTCACTTCCCGAAGTCTGGCGAATTTTGGCTAACTAAAAACGGGTAAAAGGAATGGAAGAAACATGGGAAACTATGCCGAGTCATTGTTTTCCGCGAGACTCTCACAGCAGTTGCGGCGCCATAGAATTGGATTTAAAGGACGGGACCTATCCGTCTAAGTCCAGGGAATCCCTACCTCCAAACCTTACATCTGCACCACGCTACCTCCTCTACACTCTCCACACTACCACCATGTGCGGCACCATCAACCAGGTCTACCTTTGCGGGGTGGTTGACTTCTTGCTCAATCCTTGCCGCAACGCCCCCCGCGAGCAGGCTACGCCACAGGTCGATGCGGCACGGGCTATCAATACAGAACTATCCAGACGGAAACCCGTCGCGTGGACACTTATTGTGGCAGGCGCGACTGCCCCCGCACGCCTGGCACTGTTATGCAGCCCTCCCACTGAACTTCCGAGTACTAATGAGGTTTCTTCCCTGTATAATCTATCCGCCAGTTTTTTCATTCGTAATTCTTAGGAGATCCCATATGTGCTGGCCCCAATAGGAGTGTTTGAATCAATCGATGCGGAGAATTTGGGGCTTGTTGACGAGATGTACTACCACCCTTCCGTTTGTTTTGTACGAATAAATCGTGCTTGAAAACTTTGTTCTTGTTCTCGAATCTACGAAATGTACCTATATGTTTTCGGTGATGAAGCATTCGAATTTCTGGGTGTCTATTCAGAGGCTGATGACAGCTCTTGCGGGTGGTCTGCACTTGGAGTTTGAATATTAAATTATTAATGAAATCAACATATGAACTCATGGACTGTCGGACCGACGGATCAAATCGGCACGGTGGGAAAGCATGGAAGATTTGTTTGGTTGCCTTTGTCCTTAACCTTTGTGGGTACATTCGACGATGTCGGACTCTACCCCCAGCCTCAGCGCTCTTCCGCCTTCTGTCGTCGCCCAAGCTACAGGTCGGTCACTCTTTTGACGCTCCAGAAGCTTGATTGAGCCGCAAAGCAGCTCTGGCCAATCCCCAACCTGACGTTCAGCCGAGCTTGTTCACGCCATGCGTCAACCAGGGACGATTCTCCGCTTTCCACTTTAGCTGGTCTTTGGCCTCCGCCCGAGAGGAAGATAATGCGTATAGATTCAAAGTCTCCTTTGTCGTTGGAGGAGATGCTCAAATCATCGGAAGCGGTGCTGCAGTGTCGCTGTCGTACCAGCGTAACATCAAGATTCTCGAGTGTAAGGAGAATAGTGCTTTGGATAAATATCCCTTGATTGACCACGATATCATTGATATGGTATGTACATCCCCGTCCGTCTTCACGCTATAACTCATTGACTCCGAAAACAGGTTTTTGACAGTGTGCAGGTGAAACCTGGATTCAAAACCGTTTTTAGGGCTGAGACTCTAACCGACGGATCTTTTCAAATTATTCAAACGGGCATTGAGGCCTATCCCAAGACGGAGACATTCTCCGGTCACAGCCAACTTCCTATCATGCGTCTATCCTCTCTGCGGCGCACACACGAGTTTCTCCACGCTCGCACCATCTTCCTAGTCCGGACATTTGTATCGCCGGGCTCCTTATCTGACGGTTTCTCGATTCTCAAAACTGCTCGGGGCGATGATATAGAATCTCTCGTCAAAGCAATGTCGTTCTTTGCACCGACGGGCACTGTCGCTTGATAGATTATTGTCCCGGTGGACAGAGCACCAAATGGGCGCCCCCGGAGTCTGTATGGGGCTTGGATTGGGCTGCTACTGCGACGGACGATGTTTTTTCTCTTGGTCTTGTCTTGTGGAGCGTTGCGTTGGAGGTTTGGGATTTTGAACGGCAGCAGGAAGATGGGTGTCCGCTGCTTCGTTGGAATGAGCACACACCGCTCTGGTTCCAGTCTTTGGTGTCTTTCTGTGTTCAAAGCGGGCCAGCGAATCGACCCTCGGCGAGACAAGTTTACAATTCGCTTAGACGCGAATTTGATTCGCTGTAGCAAGCGAGCCATTTGTTTCGATCAATAATATGTACGTCTGAATCTCTCTTTATCTACTCGAGTACACAGAATGTATCGAATATTTTTGTTGTCTGTTTCTTATGATTAACTGGCATTCCACACAGATGTGGACTATGAATAAATGGTTCAATTAGTAAATACGCTGACATTTTTTGAGATCATGAGGGAGCACGTAATATAATGTGTCCATTTCCCAGCTTCAGATGAATTATTAGGATGTAGATATGTAGAGATTACCGCAAGGTCTATAGCAGATGGTTCTGCACCTCCGTCACTTTACACAGCTTACGCAATTTGAAGGGGGGTTGCCTGTTCGATTCAGGCGTCGGCCGTCGTTAAGAGTGTTTCTTTTACTGCGTTTCTCTTTATTGATTTTCTTATTTGGAAAAAAAGTCAAGCGGAGAGAGAAAGACTCATTACTGTACCTGAATTTGCGCCTTTTATATTCATCTTTTACAAGCAGAGGGGTCTGGGTTGCCCTGAGGCTGGAAAGGGAAAGCAGACTGTTTCATCGTGACTGTGCCTACTTTTCTTCGTGCAGACTTCAGTACGCGCACGACACGCAATGGGTAATGGAATGCCGGACTGACCTTGCGTTAGTCGGCAAGGGTGGAAGAAGAACGCTCGGGGTTCCGGCCCGACACCAGATATTGATCGATCACGTTACCGTGTTCTCTTCCTTCCTCCTCCTCGTTGCTTGAGCGGTGGACGACGAAGATCGGCGCTATGCCTCTATACCACCGCGTTCGCGATGCTTTTGCGCACGCTGAACAACAGGACTTGACCTTGTCTGTTTTTTTTGGTGACAGGTGAGTTTGCTTGCGAAACTCGTTTGTCAAGTGCTGCAGCCGCCAGCGGCGACGGTGCTGTACAGACTTTCAAATTCAACTCAAACCTCGGAGCAACTTGAATGAATTTGGCTACATACTCTGCCCAATAGGACCGTCGGCATCTATTCCTGACTCCCCGCCGGCTCCAGAAAAGTGTGGCATATTCTCTGAATGACTGAATCCGTTCCTGGAGGGCTCCGACTTTCCATCGCGGTTATTGAAGATGGATTGATCTCGACTATTCAAGGCAAGGACGGTGGACCGCTCTGCTTAGGTCGTCGACATTCAGAGAAGCGTAGTCTCCAAGGTGGACAAATAGACTGTGGGTATTGTATGGTGCATCTTTATTTCTTGTCTTTTTTCTTTTGCATCCTCCCTCTCTCCTCTCCTCTGTATCGTGTCTCCTACCCCACGCCCCTACCTATCGATTCTCATCGTTCCCAGTGGTACCTATTGCCCTCACTTCTATCGAAATTCAGTTATGTTACCATCCATTCCTCCTTCTGCCCATCTACCCTTGTCTTCCGCTGACTATGAGCCAGGTTAACATACCTTCCGATATATGCTGTCGTGTCGACTACAAATCGAGCGCTCATACTAACTCTCGCGAATCTCGCGCTGTCGACTGTGAGCTCAGGATCGTCCATCTTTCAGTGGGCCCTCTGCTCCAGTGTTGACATTCACTCTCCTTGCCTTCCTCACCGCCACCCTCCTCTTCGTCCACTCCTCTGTCGCCGCCCGCCTCCGTCTCAAGGTCACGTCACCCTCGTCCTCTGCCGTGCTCGTCGCAGAAGAGACACCCGTCCCTATTGATTCTGAAGACGCCCCGAATGAGGGAGAGCAGAAGAGCGCCTCATAGCTCGCGACCCTCTCGTACTCCCTCCCCATCGCCCTCGACCAGCGCGCGGCGTTGGCTTCGACCCGAAGCTGCTTTGGCTATGCGGCAGATGGTCGAGGCGCCTCATATGTCTTGCTGCTGTGCGTTACTCTTTCATCTTCGTCTTCGTTTTTCGTGTCTTGTGCGACTTTCTGCGGGGATGGGGCCGCGCCACATCATCACTTCTATCACCTCTTTTCTTTGTCTTTTCTGTTGTGCGTGCGCCGCTTTCGATCGGTACAGACTATCCGTTGTCGTCGACGTTGCCGTCGGCTCTGTAGACGTTGACATCGTCTGCCTGCTCTACCCCCACTCGTACTACCGTACCACGCGCACTTCCTCCTTATAGTTGAATGTGTGCCTCCCTTATTCAGGTACAGTCTAATTTTTTTAAAAGGGGAGGATGCCTGTTTGATTTCGGTGTGAACCGTGAACGCGTGAATCAGAGTGCCGGATTTCAGATTTTCAAGCTATCAGTTTACGGCGGTTAAAAGGTTGCGTGATTGCAAGCCCTGTTGTGGATGGGTCCACACTTCTGACTATTGGGTAAAATGGAGCTTGGCTCCAGAGGTAATCCGTTCGATTTGGGGAGGGCCTTGGTTCGAGTGTAGGCAGCTTTTTCTTGTTTCTAAGTACTGTCATTAATGGAATTTGTTGTGTCATTTTATTGTCCAAGGTAGGCTCGAGTCCAGCCTGTGTATGAGGGCGAACCCGTCGATACACAGGCTGGTCGATCTGAGTTTTAATTCCCATGTCAATCGGGTTACCAAAAAAGGTTATTTGCAACTCACCCATTATTTACTCGAATTAAGAGATTTTTGCGCGGTGACTGAGCGATTTGTACGCCACAGTCATTCTGTGCTCATCCGGGGGTTTATTCTTGAGTTTTGAGGGTGCAGGAGCCAGAATGGTCTGTGTTGTTCTTATTTGTTCGTGACGTCACTCACTGTCATGAATAACCTTTTTTGGTAACTCGGATTGACAACGGATTTCAAACTCAGATCGACCGGTCTGTCTATCGACAGGCTTGCCTCCATAGACAGACGGTCACCGGTCTATTACCAAGGTTGCTTTCCACAAAGCCGATGAGATTTAGTTCAATGATCAATCGCAAAGCACTCAATAGTTGTTCAACAGGGTGTGCTACTGCCGGATGTGACACCTTTCAAGATTCATGGGGGTTAGCCGACCCGAATGTGTATTGAGGTATTTCATCGACTCGTTGCCTGGCCCAGTGGCAATTAAAGTGATTTTGATTTGAATATTCCGCAAATATTCCGTTCAAGTAGAAGCAAGTGAGGTATGTATTGTGATTCTGGGATTTGAAGCTTGATTTGAAGGTCTGCTGTGAAAGAATCTACGTCTATATCTGAATATGTTGACGCCAAAATCGGTGCTTGCGGAGGTAGCCTGTTCAATTCGGGCATTCAGAGTCATCGTTTACTCCAAATTCGAGGATTTTTTTCGTGCACTTTTGAGTCAAGCGAACCGCAGATAACGGGCAACTGAACACGACTTGCGTGGCTTGGGAAGAGTGTAAAATTACATGAATTCAGGAAGAGGCTACGAAACGCGCGGGTGTCTCGGTCCGAAGACCGAATGTTGATCGGTCACATTACCGCGTTCTCTTTTTCTTCTCTCCACTCAACACCAACTCGACACTTTGCTCGCCACCACCCGAACACCGCGAAGACCGGCGCTATGCGTCTCTACCGCTGCCTCGATGCATCCGCACACCCCGAACGGCAGGACTACTCGGTATCCACGGAAGTAACCGGAATTTCGCTCTGTGCTCGCGAAAAATGTAGATTTTTACAACTTCAAGTACATGTACATATTAATATTGAGTATGTCCCCCCTCGGATTCAATGACAGCGTCCACTACGGCCGGCATCCGGTCGATAAATTGATCGATTTCATCAATAGTGATTTGATCCCATGCCCACCGAATTGCGTCGCACAAGTGCTCATACGATGACGGTTGTGGGCGGAGGGCACGGATATGCTTCTTGAGTATCTGCCACAGTGGTTCGATGGGGGAGAGATCGGGAGAAGTCGGGGGATGCGGCCAGACATCAATGAGATTTTCATCAAGCCAATTCTGTGTGATCACTGCACGGTGTGCTGCCGCGCCGTCTTGCTGGAAGCAAAAATCTGGGCGCTCCTGCTTCAATCTGCGGTAGAAGGGAAGGAAAGGTCCATCTAGGACCTGGTCGATGTACCGTCGGCCCGTCATACCGCCACCCTTCCCCCCTGGATACCGGAGAACAACCAGCGGACCTTTCACCCCTTTCGCGATGATTCCCCAAATCATAGCACGAATTGGGTTCTGGGGAACAACAGGGACACAACACTCGTCCAGTAGCTCCTCCCCAGGTCGACGCGTAACCCAAACCCGGCCCTTCTTGTCATCCAAACACACGTAAGCTTCATCTGACCACGCGATGTTGTGCCAGTCGGCCGGTTGCATGAAATTTGAGTCCCTGACCGATGCCCAGGCCAATCTTTTGGCCTTAGTGACCTCAGAACGGTAGGGGACCTTCTTTGCAACCCGCCGGTGGTATCCCTCTTCGGCCGCAATCCGCCGAACCGTCTCGCCGCTGACAGATGGTGAGAGTTGGTTTGCGATCTGTTGGAAGGGTGCACGTCGATTGTCGAGGGTCATTTGGACTATAATAGCCTTCTCTGGAGAGCTGAATGTCGGGGGACGACCCGAGCGAGGCAGATTTGCCGTTGAACCGGTTGCTTTGTATTTTTTCCAGAGGTCGTGGCCGGTTGATGATGGGATGTCGTAATCACGACATGCGCGACTGATATTATGATGCACCTCAATCGCGCCGATGAAGCGATTTTTGCGAGGTGAGTCGAGGTAGTGGTGGGTGTTCTCCTTAGGCATGTTGTAGGTAGGTGGAGGTTGAAAAAAAGGCACGTGGTCGCGCCGCTATGACGCATTTCCGGTTACTTCCGTGGATACCGAGTAGACCGGGTCAGGTCCTTTTTTTTTTATCGCAGGTGAGTTTTTACCAACTCGTTCGTCGAGTGCGGTAAGATGATGAGCCAATTGAATTCAAGACTTGGAGCAACACTCTCAGTTGCATATTCCCTTTAATACGACCGTCACTCAACATCTACGCCCGACTCCGCTGTCTTCAATCAAGTAGGGCGTATTTGGGGCTGGAGATTTTTCCCCGACTTTCGATCAACATTGCTGGGCGGACGGGTCGATCTGGAGGATTCTGCGCGAGGACAGTGGCCGCTGTGCTGAGGACGTTGAGTTTGGAGGGGGCATGGCACCTCGAGGGACGACGAGGTGGAAGCAGGAAAGTCGATTTCGTATGGTGCGTTCTTATCCCTTCGCTTTTCAGCCCGCCACTTCCTTTCGACCGGTCCGGCACCGCCCTCTCTTTTTTGTACCTCGTCATCCTCTTCGCTCCCTCCTCACCCAGTCACCCCCATTCCCATCTTCCTTGCTTTTCTCTGCCATACAAGTCTTACTACGCTTTGATTTATACTCGAATTCCCCTCCCTGTTGCTCTCCATCCGTTCGGAATCCCTCATTCAAGCTAACACCTTGCCACAGATGCGGTCGTATCAGCTACCGCGAATCGCTCGACGTCGTATTTCTTCCGCCGGCCTCCGCTCTCGATATAATCCGTCGCCTTTGGCCACTTCAAACTCGTTGGTGGTCAGCGCGGCGTGTGGAGTATGGTCAGGAGCTGGAGGATCGACTGGCTTCGTTGATGTGGAGAAGAGAAACAGAGGGATTTGTATTGGTGCGTTCTTTGATTCTCTATCCTCTACTTCATACACATCCTACCCCTTTCCTTCGCCCACATCTGCCTCACCATCTCTATCTCTCCATCCCTCTGCGCCTCCCTATCGCACAGCGAGATCTCTCTTACCTTGTTTCTGTATATCCCTTCATCGCATGCCCTCGACTTGTATTCATTTCTTACTTCAGCTATCTCGCTCCTGCGATTTCTTTTCTTCATTGACATCCCTGGCCATCGCGTGGTGTCCCACCGCCGTCGACGTCTTGCAAAGTGGTTAACTTATGGCTTGTTGAGGATCGTCGAGGCTGGGTGGGTTTAGGCGTTGTTGGGGGAGGGTATAGGCCTAGGGACGGCTGTGTCGCCAGCCTCAGCGTGGGAGTGGGCAGAGTTTGCGCGATACAAAGCTCGACGCATGCCAGCCACTCAGCCGCTACCTGAGTCTGGCTCTGCCCCAATGCACTCGACATTTGGATACGCGTGACGCCGGCGCTGACATTATCTGTAGGGTCGGCATGGGATGACCTTGTCGGGGAGGCGATCTCGACGTCAACATCGACCAAGTGATCCCGGTCCCTGTACACGACATTCGGAAGCCATTGCCTCGCGTGGTGTCGTCGTCCGCCTGCACCACCTCGCAGATCAGTTTACTAAGCGCCAGGGCGCTTAATTAACCCTCTGCGCTTGGCGCTTACAAGGGCCAGAGCGCCAGTGATTTGATTTGACCGATATGACGTGTTTTTCGAATATATACGCGCTGTCTCTAAAACTATTTTGCAATCGAATAAACCAATTTATTTGCTTATTTCGGCCAAAAAAAATCGAATTTTGGCTAGTTTTGAGCCTGTGGGAAACTGCATCACAGGCCGAGCCAAGCCGCGATGATTCCCCGTGGTCATCAGTGATCAAGGTACATATATATAAGGTACATGTTGGCTGCATTACCCAGGTGTTACTTTATTCCAATGTACCCCCCTGTAATGACTGGGTACATATATATCTAGTAACAACCAACACTGATTATCGCCAGACGGAGTATGTTCCCGCCTTCACCGAACTCGAATACCAGACGCGGAAGTGGACACTGGATAACCTGGAGATGATCAGAGAACTCCCCGCGAACCAAATAATCGTTGTCTGGTTCCACGATGAGTCCACATTCTACGCTAACGACAGACGGCTAATTCGTTGGGTCCATCAGTCCGAGACAGCGGAGCCGCGAGCGAAAGGAGAGGGTGCATCGCTCATGGTAGCAGATTTCGTCTCAGCCGACTATGGTTGGTTGCGGTCGAAGGATGGGAAGGAGCGAGCGAGGATTTTGTTCAAGGCAGGAAAGAAGCGGGAAGGATATTTCACCAATGAGGACGTCGTCAAACAAACAAACCACGCGATGGATATCCTCTCCCGTGATTACCCCGACGAAAAACATGTGTTCATCTTTGACAACGCTACCACTCACACCAAGCGCCCCGGTGACGCCCTCTCCGCTCGCAAGATGCCCAAATTCGTGCCCAAGCAAGGGAACTTTCTCGTCAGCGTCAACAAGCTCGGAAACGACGGCCGCCCCATCTATAACGCCAAAGGTGACTACGTGAAGACCCAGGTGCGCATGCGGGACACCACTCTCCCCGACGGCACTCCTCAGTCGCTATACTTTCCGGCGGGACACACTCAGGCTGGTCTTTTCAAAGGCATGGCAAACATCTTGAAGGAGCGGGGACTGGACAAAGAATCGAAGCTGAACGCCCAATGCCAAGGCTTCAAATGCGCTCCCGGCGCGACTGCCTGCTGCTGCCGACGTGTCCTCTATTGTCAACCCGATTTCAAAGGCGAAAAGTCCATCCTCGAGAACGTCTGCGAGGCGCGGGGATTCCGGGTCCTGTTCTTGCCGAAATTCCACTGCGAACTGAATTTCATTGAGCAGTGTTGGGGTGCCGCTAAACGAGTGTATAGGATGAAGCCGGTGTCGTCGAAGGAGGAGGATCTCGAGAGGAATGTGATTGAGTCTTTGGACTCCGTTGATATCAAAGTTATGCGGAGGTGCGTCATTTTGAATGTCTAATGAGGATTTTCTCCGAGCCGCACTCTCCCAGATACGCCAACCGCGCCCTTCGCTTTCTCGATGCTTATCGACACGGACTCGACGGCCGATGGGCAGCATACGCAACCAAACAGTATCGCGGACACCGTGTTCTCCCTGCGACCCTATTCGACGACTTGCGAGCCAAAGGCTACCGCTCGGATTAACTGCTCCCCCCATTGTTCTCACCTTCCCACTTGTTTTCACGACCCCACCTGTTTCTTTTGGTTTATGTTTCTTCGTTTGTCATTTGATACGTTGTTGTCTGGCTTTGACATTGTACTTGTATGTGGTATTCGGCACTGTATTGATTAGCTACACTTTCTACAAGATGTATTATATGTTTGGAACTTTAAATTATGTTTTTTTCGCGCCAAAAAACCGCCAGAATCATGTTCTTGAAGCACACTCGCACCGAAGTTTCACACCAAAAAACTATCTCGTCCCTCAATTTCACGCCGAATCGCCTGAAATTTTGGGAGCGTCATCTTAAGTCTATTTAGAAGGCTTCACCGGGACAGATTTTTTATATTCGACGTGGTTGAGTTGTTATCGAGTTTTCTTGCGTGGGAGGGGGGGTTATCTGTCACTGTGACCAAGTGACCGTCACTTGGATGCATATGGATGAGGCCTATCTTACCACTTGCTCACCGAATATAAGGCCGTTTTTCAAACACATGCGAAAGAGAACCAAGTTGAACCAACAACCCAGGAATCAATGGCAGGTGACAGGCGGCAATCACCGTTTACTGATGATGGTAGCCAGTGGCGGCTGACAGTTGCTATGGTATGATCGAGCAATCACTGCAGATTTTTAATTCATCTTTCAGACCTGGTTCCTTAGTCGGTACCAGGAATCTCCGCAGTCCGGCGTTGCTCGCTCAAGAATCAGACGCGTCACGAAAACTGCTCACGGCCGAATTTCAAATCTTCAAGTAGAAATCGAAGGACTCCAATGGAGCTTTTACTTTAGTCCTGGGAGCTAACATTTGCGCAGCCATAGAATTAGCCAGGTTTAACATGAAAAGATATGAGTGGGATAGGCCATGGCTTTGCACCGCTCATTATGATTCTGAATTCGTCTTCCTCCAGCAAACGAAGGAGCGCGTGTGCTACTTAGTCCCCGCGCCGAAACTCATTAGCCCAGAAGATGTTACATATACACCGCAGGTACGAGGACCATAGTATCTCACAAGAGACAAGGAAAATGTATTGCTGCATTTGTATCCGATGCACCAGACACGTCGCGTGGGGGTGACATACGAAGTCTGGATCAGTCACGTTATCGCGAAATTTCCGTTGCATCAATCGCGTGATTTTCCGATGCTTATTGGAGGGACTTTCTTGAGGAAAAAAAGCACGGTAAGCAAAATCGGAAGCGGTCAGATTTATTCATCTCACCATTGGCTGGCTTTAAAGTGGCATTTTACGTCTGTGGCTGTCGGCGCGACAATGCCGTGGGTGTTAGGGCGGCTCGAACGCGGCGGGACGTCGGGTCGGCCATGCCGTCACAATGCCGCCCTTCTTGGTTAACTCTCGGGGCGCTCTCAACTTCCTTCTGTTCACGCAAATTAATATTAATTATACTAACTGCCACCGGTGTCCCCGATTACCCCCACATTTCGTATGACCTGACTGGAAGAAAAGCCACCACCGTCGTCGCCGACACTTCTGAACCGCTGCAGCGCTGTTTCTCTTTTGCACGATTCAAGTCTCAAGACCAACGCGGTCATCTGCCGTTTTACTTATAACCTGGGTAAGCTTTTGAACTTCGAAGTTAATTTCTTATAGGCGAGTGGATTGTTTTTGCGCAGAAATTCGAATTATTCAATCTCTTGAGTCTAATTACAACAGCATTCTCTATCCGATGTCTTGTTTCTTCCTATCACAGCATGTATCACAACAACATCTCGAAAAATCATCAATTGCAAGGTAGTACCGAAGCATCGCTCAGGCATACACCGCTGCCCTGAGGGCCATTGCCGACGCCACCTCTTACCCTGTGTCCGCCATATCCAACGGCATCACAACTCGTCACCCCCAATGCCGCTGTCATCACTTTCGACACCGTCATAACTTCCACCGCCGACGTCGTCGCTTCCATCGCCTTCGTCGTCGCTTCCACCGTCGCCGCCGCCGCTTTCAACCCCATCGTCGGAATCCCATGATGCCCAGACCAGGATTGTCTTTTACAGAATCCTGCGTCTGGACTGCAAGCCGCCGTCAACGCTTGGAGCGCAGCTTCCGTCGTTTCCATTAGTGACGACGGCGGTGGTGCTGACGGCGGTGGTGCTGACGACGATGGAGAAGATTTGAAGGGCAAGGAGCGAAGGAAAATATCTGGCTTCAACGGGATACAGGGACCGCTTGAGGGGAATGCCGGAGCTGAAGCTGGGATGCTGGCAACGGCGACGTCAGCGGGGAACAGGTGGATGGGGGGAGGTGGGGAGTGTATGGAGCGAAGATTTTGATTGAGTTAGAGGTGGAATTGAAAGCCCTTCTGTAAGATGGCGAATGGTTTCTTGCAATACGGGTGTTCAATTGCAGTTTGCTGGCGACTTGCCAGCTAGCCAACAGTCGGTTGATGTTAAGCGAATGTAAGCGAGCGTAAGCGGCGCACGGACCCGGTTCAATGCACGGAATCTACATATCGCATATCCCCGTTTTTTTTGCGCTCATGTCTGTTAAAAAAAATCAAGGTGCATCAAGTAGCAACTATAACGCTCTATGTTTCCAAACAGCAGCACTGTAGACGCCGTTGATGGCTCTAACGGTCAACAATATTGAAAGTTGGACTCGCTCGCTTAGCCGGCGCTAACTTGTCGCTTACTCTCGCTTACTTCGCTAACCGTTTTGCTAGCTGGCAAGCCGCCAGCTGTTTAGAATTGAACACCCTTAATGGTGGCGACGGTAAATTGGTCAACGACGGCAACGAGGGCCGACGACGCTGAGAACAATCATGTCAGCTGCTCATCAAGGCACTCATCCATCACCGCTCCGACTCATTTGCCATCTCGACACTAACAGGCTTCAGCAATCAAGCAGGAATGTGGGGAGGAGCAAGTGAGGAGGCAACGTCGACGTTGTTGGCAGACTGATCAGACAGATCATCTGGACAAACAAGGCGCAAAGATTGCGCCGGAAACGGCAGGTATTCGGCGTCTGGGCCATCAAACTTTGATATCAAACCGACCCCGTTGGATCAACCGACGACGGTATTGTCGCCCGACGTCGGCGCCCACCCGCCACCAACCTGCCGCAAGAGGACCGCTCCCAATTAGGCTAAATGCACTTACCACGTAAAAATTAGGTGATGCCGACGCCGTTGCCTTGAGCTTGAGGCAGGGTTTTACTAAGGCTCCAACCTTTTTCGTTTGCAAACATTTTAAACGGTTATATCCGTTTCTTTTTTCGTTTTTTTTGCCTGGGTAGCTAAACGATAAACAAAAGTAAAATAAACAATTAAACAATTAATTTTCTCGAGGCTTTTCATCAGCCACGCACAAGGTTGAAAGCCGCGGATTGCCGGTTATGACAAGTGCCGTAGTGATCATCTTGAGGCGTATGTTTGACGGTGACTGTTTGTGTCGCCTATCAAGGCTGCTGCTCTTGCCTTCCGCCATCATCTGCGCAGCTCCGACGGTGCTATGGGGACTCTTTGACCAACCGACGGCTACACAATCAGCTCGCAATAGACTCGCAATGCTCGAGCAATATGCCGCCATTCCCGTCCACTAAAAACTTGTGACGGCTGTGACCGAACGCGTACTCGACGCGTC
The DNA here is from genome assembly GCA_037176885.1 of Favolaschia claudopus. Lineage (NCBI taxonomy): Eukaryota > Fungi > Basidiomycota > Agaricomycetes > Agaricales > Mycenaceae > Favolaschia > Favolaschia claudopus. Next base: position 63,006 of record JAWWNJ010000185.1, read on the forward strand.
GTCTTCCACCATGTCTGCAGCACTCACTGCTTCTACCGTGCGTCATCAAGATTTCATTGTTGATCATGCTCTCTCAAAGTCAAGCGACAACGACCAGATAACTCGAGGAGTCAGGCGCGGCTCGAAGACCAACTGCCGCAAACACTATCACCACCCGATTCCAGTAACACACAACGGCAGCTGGAGATGGGCATTTCGATGCAAGTATTCCACAAAGTAAGTTCCCTGATATTTGTGTTCATCGAGCAGCCTGATAGCCATGCTTCCAGGATCATTACAATCCCAAGAACTGTCCATGGAATGTCCTTCGAAGATGAGGCCCAGCAACCAAACCTCGCCAACCTTGCAATGCACCTCAACTGCGGCGACCACGGGCGGGGCATGTCGATTCCAAGGGCCTCGGGATCAGGTCCCGCTCCTGCTGCTTCGGCGCAGTTCATGGAGGAATTTTTGATGAACAGCCACCTCGGAGAATTTCTCTCCCTCTTCTCGGCCTGGATATTGGAAGACGACCTTCGGTTCGTGGCGGGTGCGAGGTCTGAGAGCTCGGGGGTCGATGAAAATTGCTAACGAAGGTGTGGATGAAGGCGGGGTATGGCAAGTATTAGTATATATATTCTATCTCATTTATTGGACCCAAAATAACCGTTTTAAACAATTAAAAAGGTTTTTCCAAACGTTTATTACCGTTTCCGTTTGTTTTGCCCTCGGGCACAAACGAAAACTAAAAGGTCGGAGCCTTAGGTTTTACGCACCCTCAAAACCCGACCTTGAAGGTTGATTTGTCAGCAAAACGTTGGTCCCCCAGGTGCCCGGTCGACAACTCTTGCTGTCCCGTCAACGCCTCGCAGCCATTGTATTGAATTCTGTGTTACTGCCGCCAGCGGCCAGCTACACCGGCTCAGAGTGCGCTTTCCAATTGATCATGAGTAGTTCAAGCTTCTTGCACTGTCAATCTTTCTTATCCAACGCTGGACCTGCGAACCGTAGCTAATTTACCCTTGTCTGACATACAGTGCACGCCAAGGTAATCATCTTTCTCCGGATCCGGAGATCTCGAGACCGCTCTCGCATCTGGCAATACTCTTAAGCAACAGGTCAAGGAACAGCCTCTCCTTCGACGCTCCCCTCTTCCTGCCATCCCCCATGATAACTCCCCAAACAGTGCTAGATGTGATACTTGGAATCACCCCCGTACCTGGCCTCTCCGCCGCTTTCACCCTCCTCAAGTTCATTGTCTCGAATATCGAGGGAGTCAGCAGAAGCAAGCGACGTCTCGCCATCCTGGCACAGGCTGCCAGCCACTTGCTTCAAACGCTAAACACAGAGCTCCGCGCTGGACGGCTTGCTCAGTCTACATGTGCGCAGCCGCTTGACGAGCTTCACAGGTATTGGTCTGAATCTTTCCCCCCAAAAAAAACACATCTGATTTCTCTCGTTTAGCTTGCTCATTGATATTGAAAGTTTTGTCCGGGCAGAACAAGCCCGCACATTCATCCAGGCAGTCTGGACATATGATACTCGAATGGACGAAATCGACGGGTTTCATCGGCGACTAGGAGCTCTCGCCGACGCTTTTCAGGTGCGCAGCGCCATTTATGCGAGCGGTTGATGCATCATGAGCGCTGAATCCCAGCTCCAGATATCAGCGCTCTTGAATATTCAGCGCATGCTGTCCGGCGACCATTTAGCATATAAGCAGCAGTCGGAAGCGGCCAATGTAAGAATTCAAACACAGACAGGTATGTTCGCAGTCGTCTCATTACTATGTCACTACTGAGAACGATGTCGCCTCGTCAGACTACAATCCCCACCAGCCTGCGATTCCTTTGCTCCCGGTGTACGGCTATCCGATACAGATACTCCCACAGCCCGATGTAAACAGCGTAAGACCTTTCAATCTACTTCATTGGTTGATCCACGATGTCAGACTCCTGTTGTTCCCCACCTTCACCATGCACCGCGTCGGAATCGCATATTTTTCCACCCCGATAGCGAGGATAAATACAAGTGCTTTCCCAACTTTTCGCACCATCCAGTGATCTATAATGGACGTAGACTCGTCACCAGTCTGCTACGCGCGGCCGACAAATGTGGCAAGCACGTCGGGCGTAGCAGACTGGTACTTCTCGGGACAGCCCAAAGGGCTGTCGCGGAGTTTGAATATTTTGAGTGGTGCCGGTAACTCGCCGATTGATGCGACTGTGTCACCACTATGTGACATTATGTGACGCACCAATAGCGAAGCCGCCAGTTGCTATTTCTTTTGCCACGTAGACGCTCAACTAAATACATAGATATATAGTAACATTGTATCAGAATGTCATGAGGTATTTATTTGAGCTCAAATGCAACATCTTTGAGGAAAAAGGACCTGATTGATCTTGCCCACTCAAAAATTTTAAACTCCGCGACAACTCTAGTCCGTTAGTTACCGCGGCCTCATTACCGTTACCGCCCCTTATTATATAAGCTTCCTTTTTTGGAAACCCATTAACGACGCGCCGATACTGCAAGAGCGCGTCGTTCGACATAAAATATGTGTAAGCTCATAATCAAAGCATCTTTCGGCTCACAGAAACACCTTACAGCTACTCCTGTAGATCAAAAACTATCCAGCGTGCGGTTTAAGGCTAACACTACCAAAAATGGTAAGACATTAAATTCAAACCCAAAGAGCTTGGTGTCCACTGTGAGGTCTCATGTTGAAGATATTCACAGTGAACTGACCACTCAAATCGGCCTAACAAGTGGAAAGAACGCGTCAAACGCGTAAAGGTGTGCCGGAGATGCTTCCTAAAATGGCCTGCTTATATAATAAGGGATGGTAACGGTAATCAGACCGCGGTAACTAACAGACTCTACTTGGGGGTGGGGGGCCAATGCTTCGCATGGCAGGTACTCGTACTTTTACATTTGCTTAGTACATAGGTCGGACACCTATGAGATAGCACAGATAGTAATTCGGGGCAAGGGGGCGTGAGAGCAAGCGCGAGCGAAGTATATTGTCGACTACAACACGCTGTGACAAGGTATAAGTGCAGGTATATGTGTAGCAGTATGTTAGTCCACAGATAGAAGACACGAGACCAATACATTCGAGGTATAAAGAAAACTGTCGGACAAAACCGGTGCGCTCGAAGGACGTATAACTTTCATAGCTCAATCAAGTCGTCGAGATTGCAAGTGACCCGTGTCATGTAAATCAGATCTATCCGACTGTCAGCCACCACGAAGGCAATCTGACCGATACGCACCGTTTCCCGGGTGAGTCTTCTCGCGGAACAGTTCCACGTAATTACGGCTACACCGGCCCTTATTACAGCGGCGAGTACATTCCATCGCTCCCAGACACCACATCACTCCGTATTTGGTAGTTACTGGTTGTCGATGGCCCCAGCGAGGAGAATTGAAAGGATGATAGAAGCCGACGTCGTCGAGCGTCGACCTCATGATAGAAGGACAAGTAAGCGCGGTGTATGCGGGATCCGAGCAGTGATAATTTAATAGCTTGGACCCGCGGCGGGAGTTCATTCGCACAACTTCAACAAGTTCCCGCACGTCATCTGCGTTGGTTAGTGGATTGTCTGCATGAGAAAGAATAGACCGATTGTCAAAGGTCAACGAGGGATACCCAACGTAAATCTCTTCGCCTCCAATCCAGTTGAAGAGGTTCGTCGTCTTCTGGGTGAATATATAAGAGAGAGGATCGTCGGCACAGCAGCGAATGCGAATTGAGAATGATATATCTTCGCCGAGATGCATGATTATCTCTTCATCGGCGTCCTCCTCATCGTTGAGAGCGTAGCGTTTTGTCTTTATACAGAAATTGGATTTAAATCGACCTCGGCGAAGCAAGCGCGCCACTCACGGTTCTATAGCCAGTGGTAGTTTTCAAGAACTTCTCCACAGAGTCACCGTCCGCGGCGTAGACGAGGAGCTCATGGCAATTGTCAATATACGCGCGGTGTCGGGACAGAAAGGACATGTGATACGCGAAATAGCCGGTCACGAAGCCATAAGCCTAAGAGCAGTCAAGACTAGTAGCTGACGAGACTGAAGACGCACCTGAGAAAGCATAAACCTGAAAGACTCCCAGCACAATGACTTTGATTCGAAGACGTCTACGAAATATTTGCGGATGACCAAGTCGGCTTCCTGTCGGTAGAATTCGCAAGAGTCGCCAAGCGCGTCGAGATCTCGAATATTAAGATGGTGAATGAATGCAATCTTCAGCTCCATAGGGAGCTGGCCGAAGAGGTGACCTAGGAGGGTGGACGGATGTTTACCCACTGGGTGGTAAATCTCTCGGAAAGGGGACGAAATATGCAGCAACGTACTTCGCAGTGGCAAATAGCGCAGTGTTGAGCCGACGTCTTGCTTGATAATTGACGACACCTCCCGCCAGAGCTTCTCGTTTTGGATCCCTACATGAAATAACTCGCGGTCGCTACGATCATCCAGGAGGGCCCGTATTTCGACGAGGTTGTCGCCCGCCGCGAGAATTTCCTTGACGAGACGCGCCGTACGAGAATTGACCATGATACAGGGTAAAGGCCAGGGTAAAGGCGGGAACGGCTTCGGAGCCACTGGACGCACTTAGTCTCCTCTTTGTAGCACGCCATCCGCAATATTGGGTCTGTTCGCACCGTTTTCGATCGTATAGCGATCGTCGACAGCATTTCAACGACAGCAAATTCCAAATAACAAATCCCAAATAACAAATCCGATGATATCGGAGGAATAAGGCCACCACGACGGTTCAGCTGGAGGAGTGTTGGGCGTTGAAGTGAGTGGAGCGAAGTCGAAGCATCGTGCACGCCTGCTTCTATCGCAGTGATGGCGGCGAATCGTCAATCTTATCGGATTATCCGTGTCCCACAGCCAGGCGTCGCACACGTCATTAGTCACACGTGTCACACCATCTTGATTTGTATCCACGACAGGCGGCGAGACGTGGATTGCAAACCAAGGCACCGTATCCAAGGTTTTCCAACTCATATTCCACTTTCCTGTCAACACACCCACCGATTGTGATTAATATGACACCGGGACCGCTGTGGATCGACGTGTGTACGAATTTGCAATATGTCTTTATACCTAGGTCCTGATCCATCATCCACTTATTCGAAGGAATCCCAAGGCATCCTAGGCAATACAGTCGCATCGTTGAGCTCTTGGTGCCCCCCTTGGCGTTTGAAGTCTTCGCTTTCTACTCGAAAGTAGCCAGCGGAGACGATCAATTCAGGGCCCGGGCAATGTCAATCGCACTTATGAGCAGTCTCATCGGCAAGAGGCCACGAAGCGCCGCACCTGGCAGGAGACCGTAAGAAAGAATGACCACAACTTGGTCGGAGTAGTGGAGGCGCGCTCATCACCTCTGACGATGTAATTTGTATTTAATTCCAGCGCGGGTTGGATACTCAGTAGTAGAGCATTAACTAATGATCGTAAACTGCAAATAAGTAACCGAAAACCGCGACTGAATACTAGCATCCCATATCCGTTCTATGAACCAGGTAAGAAGAAGAACCGTTATCCCATCGCCGGTACCTAAAGCCATCGTTTTCCTCAGCGTCAAGCAGCTCGTATACAACGATCTGAGAAGAAGCGGACGCCCAAAATTTAGCAAGAACGGTGGGGAGAGTATGCGGAGGTACTATCCATTCCCTCCTACAAGGGATATGGAGAACAACAGATTCCGCCACGGCCTCGATAAACGAAGCAGGACAACGCCCAATGTCTATGTGAGCCCCAACGTCTAGACGTCGTATGCAGTCGAGTGCGGCGAAGTCGACGAGGGTCTGCTTCATGCTGAATATGCGGGCTACTCCCAGATAAGGCCCGCAAAGGCCTCCAATCTCGGTCCACGAACGGGTGGGATGTGACTGTAAATGGAGCGCGTCCAGCACAGGCGTAACCAACGAAGTCGGGATATTAAGGTGAGGGTCGAGTCCAAATCCAAGCTTGAGACTGGTAAGCCGAGGAATGACTATATCGGATAAGTCGACGACCTCGTCCTCGTAATACCGAGTCTGAAACAAAACGTTCGACATCTCGAGCACACCTAGATTCGGAGAAGAAGCGAGGAGTGTCCGGATATGGTCACGGCGGAAGGGGTGGCCGATGTTGGACATATAGAGGGCGGTCAAAGAGGTATAAACTTCAGTCATATTCCAAGTTGGAACAACTCCGCGAACGGTTAGAACGCGCAGGGAACCTCGGCGACCGAAAGCAGGATGCAGTCCCGCTACGAAATCATGCTCGGTCTCCCTCGAGATGCACGACAGTGTATGAACGTCGCAGGCGCGGGCAAAGCCAATCTTTTTCAGCAAAATAGCCACCAACTCGTGCGTCAGCGTGTGGAGGATGAGTTCTGTAGAGAGGGTGGCAACTTCTGAAGGAAGAGTAAGGGCAAACTCAATAGGAACAGCAGCCGACACTCACCAGCTAGCAGAGGCGCAGTATGATACGCCCACTGATGCATGTAGTCAGCAGGAGGCGCTGCACGACTTCCCAAGCGAGCGTCTGTGTCCAGCACGAACCTCACTTCAAGCGAATCGGCGGGAACTTTATACAAAATGAAACGGATGCGCTCTAAGCTCATGTACGGATGGATGACGACGTTGCTCCATATCACCGCTGCGCGATACCGGCCTTTCAGATAAGAGCAGCCAGAATATAGTTGACACGTACGGCAGCGCCCGATAACTCGAGACCAACGGCGACATACGCCCATGAAGGCGATACGCTCAATGTCGTACCGAACGGAGTCGACGAACCCCTCCAACGCATGGAGAAATATATTCTCTTCGATTTCGGGTGGGAACTCGGCTGCCTCATAGACGCTTGCGGTAGTAGGGCTGTCGGAGATGTGAGGTAGGGAAGACATGAGTCAAGCAGCGGGTTTAGCTTGCCGATTAAATAGGCAACATTGCAGCACACACAGCCCAATTTGTCCCTGTCTCATAAGGAAAGCGCGTATCGCATACTTGCGCATATCAAGGTCGATCGCAGTGAAACAACACTCGAATATGATGTCATTAAGCGCTCTGAAAACCACCATTGCAAACGCATAGCTCGTCTAATCAGTTTAGAAGTTCGACCGACAGGTCTAATGAGGCATTTGAACAGAAACGAATTCGATATAGCGGGAAATCCAAGGGGATTTCGTTTAAGACTTTTACTCGAAAGACACAAGGCATTTGCAAGGCATCATTGGTGCCGAAACCAGACGATCAGTGGAACAAGTCTCGGCTATTCGGAACCGCGGGATACCGAAGTCGGCGATCAAGTAGGCTCACGGCGCTTTACTCAAATAAACAAGTCGATCAGTTGAACAGCTGCCGGCCATTTGTATTCGCGCGCTAGCGAAATCGGCGATCAAGTATTTGCGCGTTTGATGCTAGTCGTCTCGAAGTGCGTAGATGATGCTCCTCACACGCCTCCGTATTGGTCCTGATGAGCATGATTCTAGGCTTTCGTGCTCGTCGTCCAACAGAGAGCCTTCTGCCAGACATGCACGACCCGTCTCAATTCCGTCATTGTACCATATGTCGCCGCCCTTCGCAATGACACGGCAAGTAAAATGATTGTCGCCGAAGTACACCACTCCTTTAAGGTCATAATATCTATGATCGGTTCCGACCGGTACTCTCAATTCTGGCTCTACCTCGAAGATTACTTCTTCTGTGTCAAAAACCAGCAGCGGAGGCGCCTGATCGAGAGCGGAGAACGCTAGCAGTCCCGAACTGCAATGGGGGCAACTCCCGCTGACAGGTTGTACTTTATTCGAGGTAAGCCAGCCGGAGACGCGCACATACCCCTTTATCGTTTGATGCAGCCTAAAAGCAGGTTCATCTAGCAGTACGGTGTCACATTTCACGCATTTGATTGATCGTCGGCCCCATCCGTAGTCGTCGAAGAGATACATGGTCAGAACGGCCAAACGAGTTGTTTTGCATCCAGAAGGGAACCGTATCGGATCGAGTGCTGTCAATGTTTTCCGCAAGTCATCTCTAATACGTTCCAGGGAGGTCGATCGTTTGACCACTCTCGAGAACCCGCTAACAAGAAACGCCAGGTGTCGCCCGACTCGTGATAGCTGCTTGGACATTTCCGTCTCATTTGAGAGCCATAGGTTGAACAAACAGGTGATGAGTACATCATAGGCGCAGCTATAATTCTCGAAGTCCCATTGCAAGCCTCGAGGTGTGTCTCGAAGCAAAGTCTTCGGTTTTTTGGGGTTAGGTCCGTTAATCTCTGTACCGCCGTCTGGAGACTTCCTTTTCTTGCTAGCAGAAGTTGACATGGACGCGTCAGCGCCAACCAGCTTCCACCGACCCATCATGGGATTGTCTTCCCATTCACTGCGTTCCTGATGCTGCCGGGGAAGCTCTTCGTCGTTGTTTCGGCACCAGTCTCTGTACACTCCGATAAGCGCTCGCCGATTGACGCCGCTGAGATCTGGAGGCAGAGTTCCCTCATATTTGCGGCGAGTTATTTCGTTTAGAATCTCCAGCTCTCTGAACTCCTGACGCAGATGTCCACTAATACCTTTGGTTATTTTCGAAGCATCCATGCCCTGGACGATAGCTGTACCAGCGGACGAGGAGCCGCGCGAAAGCGCCGTATAATACGAGAAAGCGTCTTTGCAGTTGTGTAAATCCACCACGTTGTAAGTCCTTGTCTTGCCCTGTGACGCGTTGATAGGGCCGCTCAGCGGCTACGCGTGAAACCACAGAAATTTATCGATTTCTGTACCTATCAGCGGGAGGAAGTGAGGCTAGGATTACAGAAGATATACTCTACCTCGAGGGTAGTATCTTATTGCTTAGGATGGCCGATAAGCCAGCGGGACATCATCATCTGGTAGCGGGAGCTTAGCGACGTCTCCCTAAACATGGGAACGGGACTCTGACTTCAACTACTACTACTGTTGGGCCAAGAGCGTAGCGGGAAACCGTTGCCTTAAGGTGCCGGAGGCCACCAAGAGGGATTACCAAAACCCTGAAGTTAGGCGTTAAACCGCCGACCCACCATAGACGAATCAGACGGACGGACAGACGAACTCATTAGTACTGGCGGGGACATGCCGCCGGGAACATCACTTTCGGCGGGTCGATAAGACCTAGCGGGAGGACCAGATCAAGGAAGACTTGATCCTACTCGAGCAGCGGGCTTATCGCCGAGGACCCAACTAGGGACGGCGGATGGACCAGATCAAGCGGGGAGCATCGGCTGCCTCGGGTTCACCAGCAGGAAGGCCAACCGACGATGCCGGTGTCAAATACCGTTGATATCGGGGAGTCTCTCGGCGAGTGGCGAACCCCTGGATTATATCGGCTTGCCCTGCTTCTAGCGGGAGCCTCTTTCCTGATGACAGAAGAACATAGAAGAACTTGACCGCACTCGAGCCGCCGCCTGTACGGACAGCGGGAGGTGACCTTGACCTTTACTCGACCAGCGGCAAGCAGCCATTATGAAGAAGATATTTCGTGTCTCTCCTTGAAGACATGGCAACCAGCACGCCATTGCACTGCAATAAGGCGCAATACCCTCCCGCCCGCATGGACTTTCTCCGGGAGGCAGTCTTTTCACTCACGACTCGCAATCCTGAATATACCATTGGTTCCCAGCGGGCGCGGCATCAAACTTGGACACTCTCTCATCATGATTTTATTTGGTTGTTTCTGCTCCCGCTGCATGTATTTAATCTCCCGGTGTACTTTTTGTTACTCAGTCAATTACCTACCCGTAGACAAGGGCAGTTTGTAGCGGACTCTAGAATTTGAATTGAACTTTGAAAGAGACTAGACTTGATATCTGAGAGAGACTCGAGTGATACGGAAAGACTTGTGGCATACCGAGCCGCCAGAACTTTGAGAGCCCCGCCAGCCTTTGAGCCCGAGCCCTCCTGAAATACGAAGCCCCGTTTCTCGCCGTTCCGCGGTATAACCAAGACCCCCGTTCGTGCTTGATTCCGCGCCGTCGACGCCCCGTGTGCCAGCCGTTCCGCGGTATAACCAAGACCCCCGTTCGAGCTCGCCGCCGCGTAGTGGTGTAACTGCCCGGGTCACTGATAGTGTCCGCGCCATCGACATAAGAGCCCCGCTTCTCGCCAGAGCCGCGCCGGTCGTATAAGAACCCCGTCCCGCTGAGCCGCGCCTTCTGCCCGCCGGTTGTCATCCAGAAAGCTTCTTGCCGGTTGACGATCCACTACCGGGCGACGCTTTTCTATTGGCACGGAGACCCTCTCCGCTAGACTCAGAATTTCTCATTTCGAAGTCTCAGAAAGAGTGACTCTTCGCTTCTCCCGCTGCGAATCGTTTTGCCCGCTACGTTCTCGCTAGACAATCTAGTAGTTCGTCCCGCTCAAACGTAGCGACCTTGATTGATTGAAGCTTGCACAAGTATTCTGAGGGACGATACGTGCTCCCGCCACCCCGAACACACACACACACACACGTCGTATTGGATTAGATTTTGTGATTTTATATTTCGGTATATTTCACGCCTACACCTACACGCACCGTTTCATCTGGAGCCCACCGCGAGGGGTGACAGATTATTTGTGTCAAGTCGAAAGAAAATCACTTGTGGACGCTGCTCTAAACTAGCACGAACCATCCGCCGGTTGACTCGAGAATAGAATATACACCCGCCCGTTGAGCCGATAGCTCCAGGCCCGCTATAGAAGATTTTGCCATTTAGTTTCGGAAGAGACGTGGCTTCAGAAGGACGATCCGCTAGAGCACCACCACCAAAACCTCGGTCAACCAACACTAGCCTACGTGCCGCTGCCGCTGCTCTCGAACTCGAGACTGACGATCCTTCCCGCCCGCCTGTTGCTCTTGCCCGGGAACTCTATTCTCTGCGCGGACGAACCCAAGCTCACGCTTATCGTACCCGCCAAACCCAGTCGTTGAGCCCCTCTGCTCCGCTGGAACAACAAACCTCAACTCAACCGCCCGGCACAAGACCTGTTACGCCCGACGGTGCAGCTACCCAGTCGTCAACGACTCTCTCGTCTGTCTCTTCACCACTACTCAACACTTCACCAACCCCTTCAAACAATCCGATGGCTGACGACGGCAACAACAACCCTGTCGTTCGAGGAAAGAAGCGCGCGCCGGAACCATGGGACAGGAACGCCCCGCTCTTCAAAGAGGAAGAGCCGGAGGAACTCGTTCGTTTCCTGGACCATGTGGAGCGTATGATGGAATTAGATGAGACGCCGGATGATAAGAAGAACGAGTTTGTCTGCCGCTATACTGCTCAGGCAACCGCCGAGGAGTGGCGGCAATTCGCCTCGTATTCTAAGAAGTTCGACGACTTTAAGAAAGAAATCCTGGAAAATTACCCGTCCGTAGTCGACCAAAAGAAGGGCTCTGTGCAGAAATTGCACCGGCAGCTTCGTAAGTTCACGGAAGAGGGGATCGACCGGGACGATGAAGACGAACTCATGCGCCTAATGCGCGTCATGAACGTCGAGGCGAACAAGCTTCTCGATTCGAAATTAATTTCGCACCGGGAGGCTCTCCCGATGTTCTTCTCCAAGTTGAGTCCGGAGTTCAAGGAACGGATTCTGGAGAACCTCGAGCGGAAACCTCCCGCTGCCGGGGATGATGCTGACGAGCCAGAGGTCCGCACATGGACGCTGGCCGAGGTCATGACCGAAGCTAAAAGGATCGCAAAACGCTCGACCGCTAACTCTGAGTTCTTTGGCGCCTCTGACCGGGGATACTCGAGCAAGTCCAAGAACGCCAGCGGGTCTGGAAAGGCGTCGAGCGGGCGATCCATACTACCTCACCCAAACGTGACGGTAAAGAAAGAAGAGGAGGACCCTAACAAGTCCCTTCTTGAGACGATTAAGGTGTCGGTCGTCACTATGATGGAGCGGCTGGATAACCAGACCTCCCAATTAAAAGAGATCGACGCCGCGACCAAGAAGAGGATGGCCGAGTTGGAGTCCTTCTATAAGTCCCTACCGGGCAGAGTCCCAGGCGCCGCTGACTCCCAGTCTTTCCCGCGGATGCCAACCGTGCAATTCAAAGGGAACCTGGCGGATCAGGGGTGTCTTTATTGCGACAAGTTTGGGCATTTTAGAGATAAGTGTCTCATTCGGCAAGCCCACATAGGGAGTGGAAAGATGAAGGTCGTAGGGTTCAGAGACTGTTTCCCCGATGGGATACCAATCCCGAAAGACGGGCACAAGTCCAAGAAGCAGCAGGTAGAGGAGTACCGCCCGGCCGCCCAACCCACGGCCGCTGCGCAAAACTACCAGTCTGTCTTCGCTCAGCTCTCCGTTCTTGACATGGACGAGCAGGAGCTGGAAGCCGCGCAAGCCGCGTTCAGCCAGAACGAGGAATTCTACTATGACCCGAGAGAAGAAGAATTGGTTTCCTTGCGAGCTGAGCAAGTAAACCTCCAGCGGCAAGTGACGCAACTCCAGTCGCATGGATCAGGGGGTGTTCAACCACCCCTTGTGGCTCATCAAAGCCAATCTCCCCCGCCGCAATTCGACGCCAACGCTGTTGCGATCCTGCTGGCGGCTGTCTCAGCGAACTCTCGCTCTTCCAACGGGGCTGGTCCTTCCCGAACGGGGAACAGCGTCGAAGGTGAGCATTTTTAGAGAGTTCGAGGAAGGGGGCCAAGGGGAAACCCACTGCGGATAAGCCCCCGGAGAACCGACAAGCACGCCCGCCCGCAGGAAAGAAAATGGAAGTTGTGATGCCGAAGTTGCCCTATAAACCGAGGACGATACGAAAGCCCGCTGTTGAAGCACAGCCGGCGATCGTGGAGACCAAGGAAAAGGAGCGGGAGGAGACAGAAGAACAAAATGGCACTCAGCCGCCGGAACTTCCGTATAGGAACGTTCCCCCAGTCAAGCCAGCCAAAAGGCCCAACGAACCTAGAGTTCGGCCGGCGGGAAACGCGCCGCCAGCGGCCAACGAAAAGAACTACGAGTTGAAGGCGCCCGTAGAGGACCAGGAAGATGAGGAGGTCGAATCCTTGATAAAGGAGATCTTTGGAAACCTGGAAATAGCACTCCCGCTGGGGAGGCTGTTCGCTCTCAGCCCGAAGTTGCTGCGTCAGGCTAAGGCGTTGCTCTCGAAGAAGAGAGTCTCGCCCGCTGTTCGAGTCACCCTCGAGCAATTGATTAGCCACGCAGAGAAAGAAGCCGACGAAGATGATGAGTCCTCCAGCGTAGCCTTGGAGGACCTCCCTTACGAAGCATTAGTTCAGGTCTCAACTGTGGCCGATGGACTCATGCCAGCGGGAGCTCTCATTACTGTCGACCCGGCGGTGCAATATTGGCAGTCGGTAGCCGATGGTGAGCCGGTGAGAGAAATCTTCGTCGCGATCTCCGAAGCTTCTGCTGGAGAATCAGCGGCCCTGAGAGTGGTCTTCCCGCTCATTCATGGGGCCGCCGAAGTCGAATGCATTCTGGATGGTGGATCACAAATCGTGTCCATGGCCCTGTCGGTAGCCACCGAGCTAGGAGTCAGTTGGGACCCGGATAACTGTATCCACATGATGAGCGCCAACGGGCAAACCGAAAAGTCAGTCGGGTTAGCGAGGAACGTCCCCTTCAGGTTCGGCGATATGACAGTGTACCTACAAGTGCATGTTATACGGAACCCGGCATACAAAGTGCTGCTGGGGCGGCCCTTCGAAATTCTGACCGCCAGCGGTATCAAAAATACTTCTGACGGGAACCAGTTCCTGACTCTGACCGACCCCTCCACTTCGAAGCGGGTGGTCGTCCCTACCTTCCCCAGAGGTCAGCGGCGGCAGGTGCGGCGCGTACAAAACGATGCGCCCCCGGCTGCGCAGGCGAGCGGCGAAGAGGAACAAAATTTTCAGAATTCGAGGAGTTGATTAACCATCAAGGAGAGTTAGCGGTTCAGATAGAACTGGACGAGAATAATGTTCCTAGAATTTGCGCTTTGATGAAATCTGGAGAAGAGGGGTTTTCGATGGCCGAGACGAAAATGGCCTACCTAGCGGCTGCCATGCCAGAAGTTGATGACAAACCCGCTGCTCAGCTATTTCAGGAATATAATGAGCAGCTGACAGAAGGAAAGAACGTCGGCGAATCCTATGTAGCCATCGTAGCTAATATAACGGATAAAGTCAGAGAGAAGCTGAAGGACCCAGCCGCTGTGTTCATGACAGCCGGTGCCGATGTTGAGTCGCTCAAACAGGAGCGGTCTCGGCATTCAGCGGGGGAGCGCTGTCAGTGCTGTGACTACGCCGACTGGGTGGTGCCCGGGTTCGAACACAACGAAACGAAAGTGGTGTTGATGGAGGAAATCGTTCCCGAGGATCACCCGCCTGAAGTCGAGGTGAAGGAGGTGTTCTCGAAGAAATATAAGCCGGTAGCGCTGAAAGTAAAGCCGGTCCTCGAGCCGCTCCCTCCCGAATTCAGGATAGAAAGAAATATCATTGGGGATCCGCTGCAGAATCTCGTCCCGCTAGACCCTCACCCGCCAGAGTTCGTTCCCGTAGGGAGGTACACAGCGGAAAGGAAAGCGGTTGTAGACGAACTGCATAACGACGGGTTCCTAAATGATGAAGAGATGAAGCTGGTTCATCACATGTTATCTATACACGAAAATACGGTAGCATGGGATGACAGTGAACGAGGAACGTTCAGGACGGATTTCTTCCCGCCAGTCAAGTTCCCGGTGAAGGCAGACCATAAGGTCTGGGTGGAAAGAAATATTCCCATCCCGCCGGGACAGCTGGAGGAAGTCTGCAAGGTGCTTAGGGCGAGTATCGACGCCAATATCTACGAACCATCCAACGGCTCGTACCGCACGAAGTACTTTGGAGTTCTGAAGAGTGATAAGAAGTCAATTCGGTTAGTGCATTCGTTGGAGCCGCTGAACGCGGTAACCATTGCGCACTCTGGGGTGCCTCCCGGCGCCGCGGATCTAGCCGAACATTTCGCAGGAAGGGCTTGTGGGTCCACGTTTGATCTTTATTCTGGGTACAACCACCGGCTGATTGACCCGGAATCTCGAGATTACACGACCTTCCAAACTCCGTTTGGGGCGCTTCGATTGGTAAGATTGCCGCAGGGTTGGACCAACTCGGTGCCGATCTTCCACGAAGACGTAACCTACATCCTGCGAGATGAAATTCCTGCGGTTACCCGGCCGTATATAGATGACGTGCCTGTCGCCGGCGGCTTCACTCGATATGAGAAGCCTGACGGGACGTACGAGACCATCCCAGAGAACCCGCTGATAAGGGTCTTTGTGTGGTTACACTTGGTAGACTGCAACCGGGTACTTACCCGGCTAGCCTATTCTGGGGCGACTGTAAGCGGGAAGAAGTTGCAGATTTGCCGGGGAACCTTTAAGGTGGTCGGCCATGTCTGCTCATACGAGGGCATGCGCCCGGATGAAGATAGAATCGGCGTCATTGAGCGTTGGGGCCCGCTGAAGGATTTCCACGATGTGAAAGCCTTTCTGGGAACTGTGGGCGTTATGAGGATGTTCATCCAAGACTACACGGTCAAGGCCGAACCGATTCAGAAGCTCACCCGGAAAGAAGTCATATTCGAGTGGGGCCCGCCCCAAGACGCCTGTATGAAAGTTTTGAAGAAGGCTTTGCGAGAATGTCCCGCGCTTAGACCTATAAGATATGAATGGGACACCGAAGTGGTACTGGCGGTTGATACGTCGTACCTTGGAGTTGGAGTGCATGTGTACCAGCGGGATCCTTTGGACCTAAATAAGCGGTACTATGCCCGCTTCAGCTCCATACCTTTGAACGAACGGGAGTCGAGGTATTCTCAGCCCAAGCGGGAATTGTTTGGCTTGAAGAGGGCGCTAGACCACATGCAATATTGGCTGTTGGGCTGCCGCAAGCTGGTCGTCGAGACCGACGCTCAGTACCTCAAAGGCATGTTGGATCACCCGGGAATGGGACCCAACGCTACGATCAACCGCTGGATCGAGGAGATCTTAATGTTTCATTTCACTCTGAAGCATGTACCGGGCAAGACTTTCGGGCCAGATGGGCTCTCCCGCCGGCGTATTCAGCCGGGGGATCCAGAGTATGATCATCCAGAAGACGAGTTCGATAATAACGAGCCGCCGGGTCTTCATCCTGAAAGTAGTGCTTGGCCGCCTCTCAAGAATTTCGAGGATTTCAAGCACGATATTGACACCCGAGGTGGATATATGGTAGCTGAATTGGCAGGAGACGAGGCTCGGTCAGCCGCTGACTTCGAAAACGACGCCGAACAAGCCTGGGCTTACACCCGCCTTAGTAGAGAATATGTTTTCGAAGTCTTCTCTCAGTCAAAGGGTGACGACAAGCCAGCGGGCGAGCCGCTGATCCCTGACCTCGAATTGAAATACGACCCGACGAAGCGGGAACCGTATTCTGAAGACCAACGATCTGTAGCGGCGAAGCTAGCGGACGAGCGGCTGCTCCTCATGAAGGAATGGCGGCGAAACACCCTGGCTCGCCCGGATGGCATGAACGACAAGGAATACAAAGCTTTCTTGCGATTCGCCACCGGCTTCTTCGAGGACGCAGATGGAAAACTCTATCATAAATCCACGACGGGGAGCGCACATCAGTTGGTGGTAGACAAAGAACACCGAATGTATATGATGCGAGCGGCTCATAATAGCCTAGCTCATCGCGGCGTCTTTGCTACCAAATCCTTGATAGAAATGCGTTTCTGGTGGCCTGAGATGGAGCGGGATGTCACCTGGTACATTAAGACTTGCGAATTGTGTCAATTGAGGCAAAGGACTTTATTGAAGATCCCGCCCGTTGTCACCCATACCCCTTCGCTCTTCCAGGTGGTACACGTCGACGTGATGGTCGTTGGTACTCCTTCCAACGGCTTCAATAAAATTGTCGACGCCCGCTGCTCTCTCAGCAGCTACATAGAAGCGCGGCCGATAAAGAACGAGAATGCCAGAACGTTGGCCTTGTTCTTACTGGAAGATGTGATTTGTAGGTGGGGTTGCCCGGAGGAACTGGTGACAGATAATGCGCCGGCCTTCCTAGCGGCCGTAGCCTACCTTGAGTCTAAATACGGCATAAGGAATATTAGAGTTTCGCCGTATAATTCTCAAGCCAACGGGAAAGTCGAAAATGGGCACTTCTCGATGAGGCAATCCTTATGGAAAGCTACTGGCGGGAATCCCAGCAAGTGGTACTGGTTCTTCCCGCAGATGTTGTGGGCTGACCGGGTCACTATTCGACGAGGAACGGGTTGTTCACCCTACTTTATGGTAACGGGCGCACATCCAATCCTCCCGCTGGATATAGAAGAAGCGACTTGGCTAGTGCATCTGCCCGGCAGGACTCTAACGACCGCTGAGTTAATCGGCTATCGAGCCCAGGCTCTGGCTAAGCACGCCACTCACGTCGAACAGATGAGGGAGCGGGTCACCGACGAGAAACGAGCGAATTTGCGCCGGTATGAGATAGCACATAAACATACTATCGAAGATTACCATTTCGAGCCGGGAGACTTGGTGCTCATCAGGAATACGACCGTCGAGAAGTCGCTGAATACGAAGATGGCCGCCAGATACCTGGGACCAGTAATTATCATCCGGCGTACGAAAGGTGGAAGTTATATCGTAGCGGAGATGGACGGCTCTGTCTTTCAATCAAAGATTGCTCAGTTCAGGGTAGTCCCCTTCGAGCAGCGGCGCTCTATCAAGCTGCCCGCTGACATTCACGACTTAATTGACCTCTCGGCCGAGACGCTAGAAAAGATGGTCCAGGAGGAAGACGGTTATTCTGGAGATGACTTCCAATTCGGGAATGTGAGGTTAACCCCCAGCGGGACGGCTGACGAAGAGCCGGCTCT
The DNA here is from genome assembly GCA_037176885.1 of Favolaschia claudopus. Classification (NCBI taxonomy): domain Eukaryota; kingdom Fungi; phylum Basidiomycota; class Agaricomycetes; order Agaricales; family Mycenaceae; genus Favolaschia; species Favolaschia claudopus. The sequence goes on from JAWWNJ010000185.1 coordinate 80,863, forward strand.
GCAGGAGGCCTTGCCCGAGGAAGAAGAAGAGGAAGAGGAACCTGACACGGATGAGCCGCTGCCTTTCAAACGGAAGACTCGTTCTGCCACGAAAGCCGCTGCGCGGAAATGAATTACTGCTACGATATCTACGTTACATTTTGAAACGGGATTCGAAGTCCTTGAGTAATTGTATTGTCTGCATCTCCCGCCAGTGCGCTGCGAACAGGTTGCGCACCCGGGGAGTGTGTGGCGGGCAGCAGAAGGATGAGCCGTGAGGTGTCCGAAACGATTGAGCCAGTACCGAGGATTCTGAAGAAAGGGGGACCCGCTGGGGGAGCTCTTTGGGGACGAGTCAGGGAACATGAGCATCGACGCCGGCAGAGGAGGACTCGGGGAAGTCGCGAAGGCGAGCCGAGATCTTCTCTCCTTCGTCGAGGAGCTGCTCGCGCCGGGCCAGAGAGCTACGAAGGTTCTCGTGGATGACCGCCAGCTCGACCATGATGAAATACATCCGCTTGCGCAAGGCAAGGTGGTTGCTCATGAACTCGGTACCCATCTCAACGACGCTAGCGGCCTCGTCGACAACAGCACCTGAAGCGGGTGCCGAAGCGTAAAACTCAGCCGTTGCTGTAATAACATTCAGCGGGAAACCACTGACAATGGACGGGAAACTCACCGTGGGTGAGGAAGGAGTCCTCGTGGAACGGGACGCTGTCGATGCGGGCGCGCTTGTTGCCCTTGCCCTTCTTAGCGGGGGCCGGGCTATGCTGAAAGATTGAAATAAATGACAGAAGCTAAAGCAGAAATAACGTGCGACTTACAGCGCGCGCACCCTTCTTGCCCGCCATGGCTGATTTAGCCTTGGGACCGGTAGGGGGAGCCTTGGGAGCGGGGACATGCTCATCGTCAACGAGCATCTGGGTGAACAAACACCCAACGGCGATGATAGAAGTGTCAATCGTCAGCTCTACACAGGCCAGCTGTTAAACGAAAGAACGAACCTCGTCAGCACCAAGGGTGGTGAGAGCGGGCGATGGAGCACGAACGGTGCCTTCGTCCTCGTCCTCAGACTCAGGTTCACCCTGAGACCGCCCGCGAGTACTCTTCTAGCGGGGGATGATTGTGAGTCAATGGTGGACACGACAATAAAAGTTAGTGAAACCGACCCGGGTCCCCTTGGAAGAAGAAACGGTGGAGACGGGCGGGATCGCCTTCTTGGAACGGTCTTCGTGAATGGCCTTGGTGATCCGCCGCAGGGCATCGTACCCAGCGGGGAAGGTCACGTCCCGTTTACCATCCGGGTCGTACAAGGAGTGGTAATATTCACGCGAGGTGAAGATTGCCTCACGAAGAACCGCGCTCTTGTCTTCCAAAATGAAAGGCATGAGCGGGGGAAGGCGCGCCTACGAACGAAAGATAATGTTAACAAAACGAGACTGGTCAATGTAGCCGGCGGCTCTTACGAGAATCTCGGCGACGTCCTTGAGCTGGTTTTTACGAGACTCGGGCGGCGAATACTTGACGAGGTTGGCGGCAACGTCCATAGCCTTGAGGAAATCGGCTTTGACGGTGTTGTAATCGTTTTGAGACATTTTGGAGGAAGCAGAGTAAAGACAGTAGACGAGGCTGGGGGTATACCTGTCCGCCCGCTGCTTCTTATACTCGAGCGGCCGTAATTAACGCCGTAAGGATAATTTGGACGAAATTTGGTCAACGGCCGAACTTGGATTACCATTTATGGTAGATGCACCCGCCGGTGGCGCAGAAAATTATTTCAAACGCACCCGATCGTTCCGTGGCACAAAAATTTGCTGCCGGGGAACCTGAATTTCCTCTGATCGATCAACTGGGGACAGTTGAGATTTCTGAAAGGGGGAGAGGTGGGTCACCTAGCACGTCATTTGAGGGCAGCGGGCACATCTTTACCAAGAAATAAATGTTTCCAAGGCCTCACATGGGGCGGGAGCGTGTGTTATCGGAACGAACTATCCGAAAGTACATGTGCCTGTATCTACACTGCCCGCATCCTAGCCGGAAGATCCAGGAAAAGATTATTGGCGAGAACGTCTAACCGCTCGCGGATAACAGCAACATACGCAGCCGGGAGATTAGCCGTTTTGGCCTCCTGAAGAAGATGGAAAACCAAGCGGGCCTCGAAGTAAAAAGACAGCCGTTGGGCTGCCTCTGCGACGTTCCGCCCGACGATTACAGAATGGTATTGTTGCCAGAATGGGAACTGCGCCAGGGTCCCCTCATGAAGGACGTCCCAAGCAGCTAGCTGTTCCTTCGTAGCCGCTAGAAGCGAGCGGGGAATCAGTTGTGGCGCAACAGATAAGAAAGAAGTCGTCACTTACGATCGGGACCCTCTTTGAAACGGTGCCGGCGGGCAGCAATTTCATCGGCCAGCTCAGCGGTCTGGGTGTACGAGCAGTTGTGCTTCAGCAAGTAACAGCGGGTGCACGGCGCTCCCCACTCAGTAAACTCGCAATGAGAACGGGCGTTGAGGCACGCAGAGCATACCCGGCCAGGCTGCCGAATGATGAGAAATTACCCGAGGCAAAATGTTCAGGAACGTACATAGTACTCCCTGAGCGGGCCGACGGGGTCATTCGGGAAGAGTGGATGTTCCAGCAAAGACATGAGTAGACGACTGAAGCAAATGGGACCTTCCCGCCAGCTTAAATATCTCTCTGAGACCTGGCGGGAGACCCAAAAACAGAGAGATCGACAGCGGGACTCATTGCACCCGATGCTCCCGGAAGATCCGCAATACATGTGGAATATCCAACGAGGTGCTGAGCTCCCGCTGGGCAAAAACACGAGGAAGCTTTGGTTTCTAAGAAGCTTTCCTAATCGGGCAGCTTGAAACAGAGTTTTAAAGATGCAAGTTCGTTTGACAGTGGGAATATATTTCCTACTACGCTTACGGCCCGATGAACATAACGGGCGGGAGCCTTGCGCCGGACTGGAGGGCTACAGCGTCTAACCTATCCCGGAGGAGATCTACAATTTCCTTTCGGACGCCCGCCCCCTTCGCGTCAAACCACAGTCCGTACAAGAAGCGTAGCTGGCCAAACCCAAGGGTACCGAGCATGGACCTGGCGGCGAGGATGGTGCAAGTACGCACGTCAATGTACCTCTTCTCGTCGAGTCGGGCACCGGCAGCCCGGGCGTACCAGTCAAACTGAGCAATCCGTCCGGCGGAGGGAGCTAAAATTCACTAAGGCCCCCGCTGGGAGGTATAAAGATAGAAAGCAGACTTACCTGGCCGAGAGGCTAGGAGAGTGTCGCGACGACGGCTGTTCTCGGCCTGCCAGACGGACTTCTTAGTGTAGCAGCACAAGGCGGCGCGGCCTATGAACATGCAGCTGAGGCAGGCTTCACCCCACTGGATCCAGATGCAATGGCGGTAGTTCTTGAGGCAGCACTGGCATTCGTACTCCGGCTAAGAAGAGGCACCCGTCAGCGGGAGAGCACTGAGAAAGAACGGAAGACCCACAAACTGAGCTTGAAGTACGAGCTGGTACTCTGAGGGACCGGTGAAGCTCCTAAAGCGTTCTGAGTAAAAAGTCGCTGCCAAAGAAAAGGCGGGCATCGCTCGAAGGACTCACTGGGCACCGGCCGCTATAAGTAAAACCTATAGCCGACGGGTGAGTACCACCGGCTACCGGACCAAAAGCTCAGAAGGAATCAGACATCACGATAACGGCTTGCGACCGGGCAAAGAGATTTATTTGACCCTAACGGGGAAAAGCTACTAGCCTGGGTTACCGCTCGAAGGTCTGGCGGCGCGTGCCTTGGGCCAAGGGCACGACGGTCGGAACATTAGAGTCCCGTCGCCTGATATCATGGAGCAGGATAGCTGCGTCGACGTCGCACTGGGCATGGATCGAGCGATCCTGGGTACGCCACTCGCGTAAAACTCGAGATAGGATGTTGTAGAAATACAGCCGCCGACTGGAGTGAGCGGCGTGGTTTAGGTCGTGAGCAATGTCCCAGTCACGAAGGTCGCCAGCAAATTCCTCCCGCCGACGCAAGAAGTCAGCGGGCTCACCGTCCACCGAGCCTATAAACATATCGGGGCTTAAGCCGCCGAGGCGCAAGTGGTACCAGAGTTCGAGGAATGCAAGGTCGTACAAAGTGCCGCCTGAATAGAATAAGGAAGATGAGAATTCGAGGAGCGGCAGGACTTACCGCTGCGATAGATGAAAAGTGTCGGAAAGGTTGAAGACGGATAGGTATATTTGAACCAATCCACCCCGGCGAATAAGCATTTGGGGACCTTCGCCTCCCGGCACCGAGTGCACTTCGAGCCCCAGTGAAGAAATTCACAATCTTCGCCGGCGTCACTACAAGGCGTGCAGACGAGATTCGGCTAGCGGCTGGTTGGACTTGGCGCAGAAATGTGTGGAGGACAGCCTACCACAGTATAGATCTTGCGCACAAAGTCTTGACTGACCACCGGGAAGGAATGGTAGTCGATTAAGACTTCACCAATAGGCTGAGGCATGACGATTGAAGGAAAAAGATGGTTTGATTGGCTACCTACCCCTATTGACTATACAAGTACGGTAGCGGGCAGCTCGGGCCGCCGGGCCAGTCCTACTCTACGTTATCACTCTTACGAGACCAGCGGGAGAAATGAGGAACTAGACACCCGGTGGAGTCCGAGGACAGCCGCTGTCAGAAAGATGAAAAGCCGCGGGCAATCCCCGCTAACTGATGAGCACAGTGATAAGCTTTGATGCCGCTCGGCATGTTGAAAAACTTGACGTTCATTGTTCAACCCGCTCTCTAAGTCGTACTCAGCCGACGGGCGTGGTACTTCTTCAAAATTCCTTAGCTTGAACTCTTAACTCAATACTTAAGAGGGCTTCTGGCGGGATCTTGACTTAGGAACTTAAAAAGAACTTAAGATGTTCACACATAAAAGAGCAGCGCAATTCAAAGCTTTTATTTCATCGGCTCTTTGGCCGGCACATGCTGCTGTACTATGGAAAGAATATTTTTATTTTTGAAGGGTGCAGCGGGCAGAACCGAATGTTCTGCCAGGCTGCACCGCGCGCACGAAACCGTTTGCAATCGGGTTGAAGGGACCCGGACCCTGCGATACGTATAGCGAATAAAATATTTGGGGGCCGCTCGGCCCCCTCGATGAAACAATCTTCTGGCGGGAACGAGACTTCTTGTCAGAAATTGAAAGGAAAGGATTTAAGAAAGGGGGACTTACCTCCCGCCCGGCCGAAGGAAGAGCGGAGCCGCTAGCTAAAAGGGATACCTGAGTAAGGACGATAAGGGAACTCGGGTAGAAGGAGAAATTCACCTCAGGTCATCATGTCGTCAAAGGAAGGCGGCGGCACGGTCCAATCAACAGGGGCCATGTCGTCCTCCTCCAAGTCGATGATGCCCGACTCGGGGACTTCGTCTTCGCCAGCGGCGTCCTCGTCGGCTTCCTCCTCATCCGCGCTATTGACCGGCTCGACGGCTTTCTGCTTCCCTGCCCTCTTGGCGGACATGATCGGAGCTGGCGGGAAGCGGTCTTCAGCTAAGAATTTGAAAGAAGTAAAAATAAGAAAGATAAAAAGGATGGGACTTACGATCGGTAGACTCGTCGGAGTCTTCCTCTTCCTCCTCCTCTGAAGCAGGGGCGGGAGCAGGCTTCTTCTTGGCGGGAACCTCGGCAGGCGGCTCGTAGTCGGATTCGACCGTCGGCTTGCTAGTGGGCCCCTTCTTCCCTTTGCCGCCGGCACCCTTCCTCTTCGGAGCGGGCTTAGGTGCCGGGACGTTGGGAATGTCGGTCACCATGCCGAGTTTCTTGAGCTTGCCTAGGAAGCCCGGCGTGTCCCGCAGTATGGTGAACGGGTGAGGAAGGCCGTCGGGAGTATCGTCAGGCACGGGGCGACCTTTGAATCGTTGCAGCTCGACGGCGAGACGATTGCGAAGTTTGACGTCGGAAACACCCGCTGGCATCTTTTGCTCGTCGATGATCATCTCGAGGCAGTCGGAAGCCTGGCGGGAGAATTCAGCTTCGGAAGGAAAGAAAATAAAAGGAAAGATACCTTGACCTCCACCCACTGGGCCTTTTCGTCGGAGTCCTCGTCGGCGGGAATAAGGAAGAAACCGTAGTGCTCGGTGAGCTTGCGGTCGTCGACGGCCTGGTAGAAATCCCAGGGTGTGCGGAACGGGTCGGGCAAGTCGGCTTCCAGATCCTCGAGCGAGACATAATGCCAGACCCAGCCGCGGTGAACCTCCGACTCAGCGGTCAGCGACTGGGCCATCGCCAACTTGAGGGTCACATCCATGAGGTGGATGATCTCGGCGGGGTTCTCGCCGGCGAAGCGGTCCATGAATTCGCCATAGTCGAGGCCGCGGCGGGTCTTGAGGATGACGAGGAGCAGCTGGAGGAGACCGTAGTGGTACTCGTTGCTGGTGCGGACGGCCGTCGAGTTGGCTTCGGCGGCGATGCGGCCGAGGGCCATGGCGTTCTCCATCTTCTCCTTCCAACCTAGAAGATAGAAAATTGAGACAAGTCTCGTGGCGGGCGGGAGGAAATTAAAAACTCACCCGCGTTCGACATGTCAGCATATCTCAAGACTTCGGGCCCCAGCGCGCCGAGCACCTCGCCGCTCATGAGGAGGGAACAACTGTTGGTTGTTTTCTTGTTGCGGCAGGCGCGGCACATGGCGGGCGTCCCCTCGATCACACACGTACCGCCGAAGCTGAGGCAGTTGGTGCAGCGGGGCCCTTCCTTGTGAAAGATAATAGAAATGAGGCGAGACTATCTCTACCAAAAATAAATAAGCTCACCTGGGGGCGGGAGAGGTCCAACATTTGACGGAACCAGTCGGCGGTAATCACGTAGCGGTTGGTTTCCTCGTCGAAAGGCAGGTCCTCCTTGACAGTCGCCGGCAGCATGTTGAGAAATTGGTGGAGAGTCGTCTTGCTGGGCTGCTGAAAGCCCGTCTCATCGGGGTTGCGGTTGCGGCGGGGATGGGAGCGATTGGCCAACACCTGGCTGTGAGCGATCCCGCTGTGAAGGAAAACCGTCAGCCGATTTGAACGAAGAAAGAAAAATAGAAAACTTATTGTGGTTGCGACGGGGATGATGTCCTCTGAGCGGAGAATGCTCTGAATGAGCATCGCTTCAGAGACATCCCTGACCGCCATGGACGCCGAGATGGGGATGGGCGCTTTGGCGCCTCCTTTAGCTGACTTGGCGGCGGGAACAGCTGTTGCAACGAACAGTCAGAGGGATAACAGAAGGAATATCGGGTGAGGGCTTACCTTTGCTCGAACCAGCTACCGGGCCCTTGGGGACGTCCTTGGGTTCGATGACTTCGACATCCGAATCGCGACCTGACCGGGCGTGTTCGTTATGCTCGCAGAGGAACCTGTAGATGTTAGAGATACCTTCGGGAGCGGGCGCCTTGACGGTCTAGGATCGGAGATGAAGTCAGAAAATTTAGAATGAACCAGCGGGAGGAAGGACTTACCTTCCCCTTCTTGCCCTTGGGCTCCTCGTCTTCGGCGGGGGTGTCGGGCATCTTGCGCTTAGCGGGCGCCTTCATGACAACTTCGGGCTGAGATTTGGCAATCAACCAGTCGGGCTTGTCCCCGACCCCGGAGCCACCACCCGAACGCGAGCCGCTGGCCTGCGCGAGTTGGGACGATATCAGAAAGGAGTTAAGGAAGGAAGATATAAGGGACTTACCCTGGCCGCCGCCTTGGGCGCCTTAGCAGGCGCAGCGGGCGTCGACTTCGAGGAGGCAGCGGGAGGATCGGCTTGAGAAGCAGATGACGCTGCTTTGGCGGAGGCTGATTTCTTCGACTTCTTCTTAGGGTCCTCAGGATGGTCGGAGGCGGGAGCGATGCGCGGAGTTTGCGGAGGCACGGCCGGTGGGCTGGGTGGAGCTGCAGCGGAAGCAGGAGCGGGCAACCCCTTCAGCGCGGTCTGCGCTGTGAAGTCGCGAACATAATGGTCCTGGCAGGGGCGTCAAACTATCAAATAGAAAGAAGACTGAAACGGACGTACCGGGCAGCCTGCTTCGATGATCTTTTTCTTGGCAAGCACGATCTGGCGGAGATCGGGGAAATTCTGCTCGGGGTCGGCCAAGTTGACGGCGATTCTGAGGGAATAATGGAGAGCGATCAGCCACGGCGGGCAGCCATGGAGATTCCCCAGATCGTAGCGGGAGTCCTGCTGCAGAAAAACATAAGACAAAAAGCCGCCGCCGACTAGCAGCAGCGGGACCTACCAAATGGCCTTTGACATGGTTGAGGAATTTGAGGAGTTTGGCGGGGTTGGCCTTCTTGGCCTGCTCGGGGATTGCGATTTGCTTGACCATATTGAACTCGTCGGTGGACAGTCGGCGAAGCGCGCGATACCAGTCCTTGGCGGGCGGGGCACTCGAAGTCATGCTGGGTGTGAAACATCCAACATGAATCTAGAAGTCAGCAACAAACTCCAAAAGATGGCTAGCGGGAGCAACTCACGTTGTTGCTGTGGCCGGCTTGGGGTAAAAGAAGCTGAAAATAGACGAAAACAGATTGAAAAGAGGGAAAGTTTGATGGGAACCTCGACGAAACCTCTGGCTCTTTTATACATCGAGCGGCGGAGCTTGAAATTCGTGATGGGATTCTCTGAAAATTTCAGAGAAAAACATTTGAATAGAGAAGCGCCGTCGTGAGAGAAGAAAATTCTGAGTCAGACTGCGGCTGCGGGCCTAGAAAGGTGGAAGCAGGGACCTACAACGATAAAGTTTGGGTATAATGAAAAGAAGCTGATGTACTTCCCAATCGGGAAGTCAATACATTTCCTATGACGTTTGGCGAAGTCCAGGCGCCGCGGCGAAGGAATAAGGTTCGAATTGAATGGCCTTGCAGGGTCGGCCTAAAAATAGGTCGAAAGAGAGTTTCGGGAAGGCCCGATGGCTGATTCTGGAATGGAAAACAGAAGGGAACTGGCGGGATCGTCGGGCCTCGCTGGCGGCCCGCCAGCGATAATCAAAATTATTTCAAGACGAGATTGTCTTGAAGTCCCCTTCCCCTGAAAGATGACAAGTCACTCGGCGGGCGGTACACCCACCGTCAACTCGGGAGAGTTGAAATCTAGAAAGGGGGAGATGATAGGGCCGCTCAGCGGCTACGCGTGAAACCACAGAAATTTATCGATTTCTGTACCTATCAGCGGGAGGAAGTGAGGCTAGGATTACAGAAGATATACTCTACCTCGAGGGTAGTATCTTATTGCTTAGGATGGCCGATAAGCCAGCGGGACATCATCATCTGGTAGCGGGAGCTTAGCGACGTCTCCCTAAACATGGGAACGGGACTCTGACTTCAACTACTACTACTGTTGGGCCAAGAGCGTAGCGGGAAACCGTTGCCTTAAGGTGCCGGAGGCCACCAAGAGGGATTACCAAAACCCTGAAGTTAGGCGTTAAACCGCCGACCCACCATAGACGAATCAGACGGACGGACAGACGAACTCATTAGTACTGGCGGGGACATGCCGCCGGGAACATCACTTTCGGCGGGTCGATAAGACCTAGCGGGGAGGACCAGATCAAGGAAGACTTGATCCTACTCGAGCAGCGGGCTTATCGCCGAGGACCCAACTAGGGACGGCGGATGGACCAGATCAAGCGGGGAGCATCGGCTGCCTCGGGTTCACCAGCAGGAAGGCCAACCGACGATGCCGGTGTCAAATACCGTTGATATCGGGGAGTCTCTCGGCGAGTGGCGAACCCCTGGATTATATCGGCTTGCCCTGCTTCTAGCGGGAGCCTCTTTCCTGATGACAGAAGAACATAGAAGAACTTGACCGCACTCGAGCCGCCGCCTGTACGGACAGCGGGAGGTGACCTTGACCTTTACTCGACCAGCGGCAAGCAGCCATTATGAAGAAGATATTTCGTGTCTCTCCTTGAAGACATGGCAACCAGCACGCCATTGCACTGCAATAAGGCGCAATACCCTCCCGCCCGCATGGACTTTCTCCGGGAGGCAGTCTTTTCACTCACGACTCGCAATCCTGAATATACCATTGGTTCCCAGCGGGCGCGGCATCAAACTTGGACACTCTCTCATCATGATTTTATTTGGTTGTTTCTGCTCCCGCTGCATGTATTTAATCTCCCGGTGTACTTTTTGTTACTCAGTCAATTACCTACCCGTAGACAAGGGCAGTTTGTAGCGGACTCTAGAATTTGAATTGAACTTTGAAAGAGACTAGACTTGATATCTGAGAGAGACTCGAGTGATACGGAAAGACTTGTGGCATACCGAGCCGCCAGAACTTTGAGAGCCCCGCCAGCCTTTGAGCCCGAGCCCTCCTGAAATACGAAGCCCCGTTTCTCGCCGTTCCGCGGTATAACCAAGACCCCCGTTCGTGCTTGATTCCGCGCCGTCGACGCCCCGTGTGCCAGCCGTTCCGCGGTATAACCAAGACCCCCGTTCGAGCTCGCCGCCGCGTAGTGGTGTAACTGCCCGGGTCACTGATAGTGTCCGCGCCATCGACATAAGAGCCCCGCTTCTCGCCAGAGCCGCGCCGGTCGTATAAGAACCCCGTCCCGCTGAGCCGCGCCTTCTGCCCGCCGGTTGTCATCCAGAAAGCTTCTTGCCGGTTGACGATCCACTACCGGGCGACGCTTTTCTATTGGCACGGAGACCCTCCCCGCTAGACTCAGAATTTCTCATTTCGAAGTCTCAGAAAGAGTGACTCTTCGCTTCTCCCGCTGCGAATCGTTTTGCCCGCTACGTTCTCGCTAGACAATCTAGTAGTTCGTCCCGCTCAAACGTAGCGACCTTGATTGATTGAAGCTTGCACAAGTATTCTGAGGGACGATACGTGCTCCCGCCACCCCGAACACACACACACACACACGTCGTATTGGATTAGATTTTGTGATTTTATATTTCGGTATATTTCACGCCTACACCTACACGCACCGTTTCAGCGTAATCAGTCATAGCAAAGTTTGGCAGCACGAGCACCTGCTCTCGTGTTAGTTCGATAGCAACGTCATCCGGAAGTGTACACCACATGGTCTTCGAGCCTTTTGCGAGAGCTACAACGTTGCGGGGCAGTCCAGGCACGTTAATTTCTCTAGGAGGGTCTATTAACTCCACAAACAGGACGTCTAACATCCGCTGGCCTTTATTACCCACAGCTTCCTCCCAACCAACGACTTTGCCCTCCTGGCCTTTGGTAATGCACAGCTCGGTAGCGTCATTGTTTCTTATCATAACCGGTAAACCCACGCATAAACGGAGTTTTCCAGGAATATGATACGAAGTGAAACTGGGTGCAGCATCCCACAACTGCTGTTGCCTGACGTCGGGTATTTCCTTCGTCTCTCTCGATACCTTCTTTCCCTTAGCTATCTTAGCTCGTCGACCGTCTTGAACACCATTACCGGCGAGAGTATCGTTGGAAAAAAAATCTATCAAGGTCTGTCCTGTCTCCTTCGCAAACCTAATGGAGCCGAGCTCGTTGATCCTATCCTTGTGCGCGTTAAAAGCAGTGATTATTGATACGTCATGAAACCTTTCGTCCTGAAAATTGGGTGCCTCGGGTTTGGTGCTCACAATTCTAGTCTGTAGGTACTCGATGTCAGCAGGAGTGCAAGCGGCATACCGCATGTTCGCCAACGCCTGCCTGAATTTGGTGTCTTCGGGAGTATCGAGAGTTTGGCGCATGTTCTGTACTAAAATGACGGCTGTTGTAACCTGCTGCCACAAGATCTTTCCTATAGAACTCACTTGCTGGGCAGCAGTTTGACCTGCGTGCGCAATGGGGTTCACAGCAGCGTCACCCGAGAACAAATAAGTGGCGCGTACGGGAGGCAATTGAGCAAAGTCACCGGCAAAAATCATGTTCATCCCCCCGAAAGGTTCGTTAGGCTCGTTCAAGGCCTTCGCCAGTCTCGCGCTAATGTTATACATGGCCTGGCATGACACCATAGACACCTCGTCTAAGAATATATATTCTACGCCTCGCAGTCTCTCTTGAACTTTTCGGACCGTAACCCCTGCTATCCTTTCAGCTTCGTTATTGTCATTTATGCCTAGTACAGAGTGATAAGTACTCCCGTTGAGTAGAGCGGCAGCCGTCCCCGTTGGCGCCAATACCAAGAACCTGTGCGACTCTCCGCGCGACTCAAAGAACTTGATCAAAGCCTTAATTACTTGACTTTTTCCGGTCCCCCCCACTCCGCCGAGATACATACGCAGCGGGGGAGCAGTGTCATCTACAGCGTGATTTGCGACGATGCGATATGCTCGCTCTTGCTCGGCGTTCAGGTGGAACTCAGCGCACACGGAATCGATATGAGTCTGCGCCTTCTTGATCTTTGCCCGGAAATATTTCGTGAAATAGAAAGAGTCCAGCAGCACCACGTTGTTGCCAATTGGCCTTTCAGACGAACGTTTCTTCCTTGAAGCAGGGGCGTTTTTCCTTTTCGCGGCTAAGAGGTCTTCTTTCATTGAAGTAATGGCGATCTTCCACTGGCTCCCTCGTAAGCGAACGGTCGGCACTATTTTTTCGGATATCACCGGAGCGCCAGCGGCTAGCTCTCTCGTCCACCCACAAGATCGCAGAACCTTCTCAGCACTTAACATTTTGAGCTCCTTTGATAGTTGGTTGGGGCCTTTGACCAGAACGGACTCAGCGTCCTTATCAAAAAACTCTTCATCCTCACCAGCCTCGCCCGTGAAAGTACCTTCCTCTGTAGACACGTCGTTTCCACTTCCGAAACCAAAGGTAGGTAAAGCGCTTCTCTTCTTTCTGTCTTGGAGCGAGTAGTCGTCTCTAGCATCATTGCATTCGTACCGAATATTGAAATTCTTCATTAACTTTGTCGCTTTAGGTGTGAAGTCGTAGGCAGTAAAGCTCTCGTGCCAAGTCCGCTCGCGAGTTTTGAGGTCGGATCCCGTCCTCCAGGGCTTGAACAAAGTGAGCATTACGCAGCAGTAATGTTCGCGATCTCCCTGGTCTGATCTAGGCAAAGAACCCCCCCACAAAATTTGGGACCAAGTCAATCAAGTTTCTCTTGTCCAATTTTATATAGTGACTCTTCCATAGAGGATGTTGGCGCTCGAACGGCAATGCTAATAAATTTTCCTCTGGCCCCAGAGAATCTTCAGATAGCCACTGAGTAATTGACTGGGTTGACGAGCTGGAGGTGGATGGCAAGCCCGACGAGGAAGAGACTGATTCAAGAAACTGCTGCAGCTCGGCTTTGGTACGTTTCAATTTGGTCGACATCTGGAAGTACTCGTAAAGGGAAAGAGCTCCGCACTCCCTTGGTCTGTACTTATAATCGTCTACATTAGTCGTCCCGACATAACCGGATTCGGTCTTCTTCAATACTACGTCATCGCTCTCACGATTGTCTGCATCACCGTCGGCAACTTCCGCAGATTGTTCGGCGGTTATTTCCGACAATGCTTCGTTGCCAGTCACTTCCTCAAAATCCCTCTTCACCTCGGAAACATAAGACTTCCACCAAAAGACCTTGAATTTCATGTTAGTGTAATGGTCGGGGTGGTTCAATAAGTACAGGGATGCTAGAGGGCTGCCTATTTGAAGTTTGGAAGTCAACGAATTGACCATGCTCATAAGTAGGCCGCGCGCGTTGTCTTTCCCTTTAGCACTCGAACTAAGATTGACCGTGTTTTTGTCGAGAACTGCGCGAACGGCATCAAACATATGGTACATTTTCAAGCTAGACTTCGTCACGTAGTCTGATATATATGCTACCACGGCCTTGATGGCCGTACCTGACATCAAGCTAGTGACATCGGTATTGCACCTGAGGCAATAAGTCAAATCAGGAGTGACGCAGTTAATGTTCGGCTCCAGCTTTTTCATCTTGATTGAGCCATCTTCAGGATCGACCTGTGTGTGAGGGACTATGTCACGAGGAAATCTTGCCGAGCAAGTACCATCGCTCCGCAGGCATCCTCTGATCTCAGGTCGCATGCGCGCGCCCGGCCGATGGGGTTTAGATAGGTCGGTTCCCGGCACGGGCTTTCGGCAGGAATGAACGTTAGACCGCAATATAAGATCGTCTACCACGAAACGGTGCGATTCCCACCACTTTTCTACATCGCCGCAGCGCTCGCACCCAGGTTGCAAACACTTTGCGGGGCACGCAGGCGGAGGAGGCAGCGGTAACGTCTGGGTAGGATCCTGATATCTGACAGGAAGTGGCTTTGGGACGGGTTCCATGATGATATCATGCAATCCACGTCTTTCCTGCGCGTGGTATGGCACTCTCGACTTAACCTCTTCCATCGTCCCAGTCTGAAACTCACCTATGTGGCACGATTCCAAATAATCAATCATACTCTTTTGGAACTCACCGTCGGGGTCGACCATCTTCTCCCTGATCTCAGTGGGTGAAAGAGCGCCTTTGATCCAAATGAGCATATGCATGTGAAGCGTTAATCGTCCTTGCTGCTCTACTGTACCGTAGTAGGCGTCTGTGTCGCCATACAAGCCAGATTTACCGGACCCTACGCCTAAGATGTGCTCGATGAAGGCGGTCGATACATGGTTGAAGAAACGGGCAGCCGCCACCGGATTCTGCGCGATCAGCCTTAGACGCTCGTCGGAGCTGCGGAGTTTGGGTGAAAAGTTGATTTCATTATCTGCATAATACAAACACAGTGGGTGATTATTGTCAACGGGGGAGAAAGTGATGAACCAAGAAGGAGCACCCTTGTAAGCGATTAGTGACCACACCTCGTTTCTCATATACTTCTTCGAAGTCAGAGATCCTTGAACCTGCCCGCCGACATGATCCAGGTCCTCCAGCAATTTGAAGCATTTCTCCTCTTCCTCAGTCTTCGTCTGTATATGCTCGCCCTTCTCTAATCGGCGCGCGAGGTCCGTAAGAATATCGGGATGAATACCTAACAGCCTGTCAGCTATGTCTTTAAAGTTCTTGCGCTTGACCATCAAATGACTACCCGTTCTGGCACACTTAATTTGGGAGTCGTTGAACGCAACCATCGGGAAATACAAGTCGACCTGAAACCGTTTGTCGTGGTAGAGCAAAAGCCGACGTTTGTGCGCCTCCTCCGACAGCCGATTTTTGTGAGAAACATGCCCTATTCCCCCGAATCCGTAGGGAAATAACCAAGGGAACATTTGTGGATATAACTGAACATTATGGAACAGACTCTCTGGTTCCTCCGCCTGACCGACTCCGAGAGTCTTACCGCCAAGCTTCAAGTGAGCTAAGGCTTTGGCCTTTAAGGTTTGAATATCCATTGGATCGTACTGTTGGCCGCTAAGCCCCGCAACAGCAAACGAGCAAGCCCCTTCGCTTGTCCCTTCGTCGACTTCACCTCCGTTATCGACGCTCATAGCTTCCGGCACCAAATTGGACTCTCCTTGTGCGATTTCTTGCCAATCGACACCACAAGGTATTCCTGCCTCGGGCAAAGCGGCCAAATTGTCCGCAGAAATAGTGAGAGACTCATAATCGCGATGATTCAACTTGAGCCAATCCAAAGCACCCCGGACTTTGTCTCGTCTTACCAACATAGGCGTTCTTACGTAGTCCTGCTCGGTGGGTTTCGCAGAACCGATAAAAACAAAGGCTAAAACTTCGCTCAGCTCGTCTGTACTCAGAGGGAGAGTGTCGTATACCTTCGCGACCGGAGTCTGAAACATTATCGCGTTAGCCGTTAACTTCCCTCTGCCTGACGCCACTCTCACCACACATCTGTTATGTCGGACTTTAGAGATTAACATTTTTTCAGCAAAAGACAGATCTTTGAGCTGCCACGGGACTTCACCCAGCCATAGGTGATTTGTCAAAGCGTGAAGAGGGACGTCGCCTTTGAGCAGATGTTCTTCGCAAGTTGTGCATACGCTGTCGCAAGTGTGATCAATAATCGGACCACTATCTTCAGTAACAGGCTCCGCAGCTGAAGCTCTTTCTAATCGAGACACTCCTTCAGCCTTTAGCAGATCCCAATCGAACATAACATCGCTTTTGGGAGTTAATTGCGTTTTCACAGTCAACAAGCCACACACAGCGCACCCCGCTTCCTCGAAATACACGGGATCAAATTTTCCGCAAAAATCCCCTATTATCTCGCGTCTCAAATCATCGGAAGCTGGTTCCGGGGGAAAGGCAGGTTCCGTCGACGAAACAGGCTGGCGCTCGTCATCGGTAGAAGGCCGTTTCGTTTCCGCAGCTCTCTTGGCAAGCAATGCGGCGCTCGGCTGAGATTTTCCCGTGCGTTCGCGAAACCGAGCGGCTGCGCGCTGCAGCGTGTTAGTTTTCCGGTTTGCGGTCGAAGTGTCTGGCAATACAGTGAAAACAGTAAGAGAATCCTCACAATGGCAAGAGTGAGTGCACAAAGCTTCAGCTAGCGTGTCAGAGTTCGCACTTTTGGTAAATGCTATCCCATGCACACGACACATCTCTTTCATTTGAGCCCTGGTAAGGGAGGGTGTAGACAAAGCCATAGGTATGGCGACGTATACTTTGGACGGATCTGCAAACTCCTCAGAGGAAATGTTCTTGACAAGTTTATGGGTCAAGTATGCTAACCTGTCAAGCTTATCGCGTTCCTGACCGGAGTTGTGCACCACGAAGGGCTGAAGTTCACCGTAGAAAATGATCCTAGACCCGCCGCCTCCCCTCGCTCGTATAGGTAAGCATGAAATGGTCAACGGAGAGGAAGATGTATTGCCTATGCTTAAAGAATAGCAGCGCAGCACACACGACGACGCGATAAGAGAAAAAATGACGGCAATCTTAGTCAGAGAGAACAAACAAAGAAACTGAGCAGCACGCCTCTCGCGACGACGGCTATGGAGAAACCGAACAGCACCTCTAACGCGACGGTTGCAAAGGGCAGCGACAGATATCATCCAAACTCGCCAGTCGAGCCTTCGGTGTATAAATCTCCCGAGCCGTCGGAGGAGACGTCGAACGAGTTCGGACGGGCTTAGTACGTCGGCGCAGTATACCAGGACACATAGAGGAGTCAACGAGCGCCATAAAGCGGATGCGATGGACACAAGTAACCGGAAGTTTTCGCAGATGGAAGTCACAGACGCAAAGGGTGCAAGAATAATTTCATAAGGTGGCACATAGGCCTTCACGGGACAACGCCCCGTATATACAGCAATATCTTTGATTTGAGCCTGCTCACGGACAGGCTGGTATCGAGTTACGACGAGCAAGAGAAGCGATAGGACCGCAAGGAGCAGTAGTGGGGGGAGTCTCATAAGAGCGGAAATGGACAGCCCGTGCCGAACCGCGAACGATATATTGGGAGAGAGCGGCAACCTAACAAGTTCCGATCACCCGATCTCGGAGTTTTGTTGTGGATCGCCTGCCCGGACGTTTCCGACGCATCGGGCGCCGATAGATGAACCCAAATATTGGGAGAACAACTAGGGGCGGAAGTGAACGTAGAAACCGATCCAATATATGCGAATTGCGTATCGACATGTCTGCCATTTCGCGGATCTTGCAGTATTTGAAGAGGGAATGAGAAGACGTCAAGAACTCCTTCACAAACCCCGCCCGCAAAGAAACATGCTCGTTGCTTGTCAGTTGACTCTATCTAAAATGAACGAAGACACGGGCTTACCACTATTGGATTGCGCAGCTTATGAGAGTTGCGAGAATCTCGTAAAGCGGACAAGATGGCTAGCAGAGCTGAAGCGGATCGACAAACTACCTCCTACGTCGGTCGTGTGGACTGCGCTATTGTCAACCATGGATATTCACTTCTTGTTTTTGATATGCACACGCTCCAAGGTTAGCAATATGACTCAATTTCTTTAAATTGAAGGACGATCTGACATCTACTGCAAGGTCTATTTCGACGCGGTCATCAACTACATCCAGACGGTCGAACCTGATTGGGCGAGCGCCAACGAATGTAAGTTTTCTGATTATTCAACTGGACAGACACTCACAGAAGCAGATCTTGTACCTGTCGCCCCCGGCGGGTTCCTTAGCCTTCCTCAAGAGCTGAGGCAGTATGTATGCGAGTTTTTAGATTTGCGAGAACGCGCAATGCTGGGTGCTACGTGTCGATGCGCGAATGCGCTCGTGAGACGGATTTTGCGCATATGCGTCGCCGACTTGTTCAAGCCGTATGGTATATCGTACAGAGTCGTCAATTTCATGCAGGTGTGTCTCAGCAATTCTTATCCCACCCCATCATTAACATTATCGAGGTCGCCACGGGCACCATCATATCCGGCTCGTCTATTACTCGTCTGTCCATGGCTCGCCGGAGCTCGCGTGCATTCAACCCCAACGATATTGACATGTATTCTCCGCATTCGTCTTGGCCCCATGTTGTTCGGTTCCTGGAAATCGCCACTCAGTTCCGTCTGTCTAAACACCAAACTTCGACATACGGGTTACCTGGCCTTAGCGACATCGGCTGGATGACGAAGGGCCAGGGCAACGCGCTATCGCTCAACATTATGCGATGTAGCGGCGAGCACGTTTATGAGCCTATTTTGCAATTCCACTCGTCGTGCGTTATAGGAGGGGTGGATGCCAGCGGACTATGGCTCGCCAACCCTAAATTGTTATTCGAAGCTAAGTCCATAATCAATCGACCTTACCTCAACTTGGAGACCGACGCATCTCGGCAGCGCGCGTTTGCTGTGCTTCAGAAATACATGAACAGAGGCATTAGCTTTCACGTCGACTACAATGTTCGCCACACCTGTGGGAAGAGCAAGTCGTGCCCAGCCAGCATCCGCCACATGCAGGATCGCGGTTGCATGCGCATGAAGTTCGCTACTGCCGCTTACGGGTCCTCGGCGCTCGGAGACAATAGATTTCCTGGGCAGTACGTTTTATCGTGGTCGTACGGTGGACTCGGATGTTCTAGGGGCGTTCGCAGGGCGGCGTCGGGTATGCAGGTGCTTCCTGTATTCGATGAGCAAGGTGAGCGTCCGTCGTAAATCATAGCGCTTAGACTGAAGATTCGGTAGTGTACAGATGGCGCAAAGCGGCGCTGAAACTGAAAGCAAAAGCCAAAGCTGCGCTGGCTTGAAGTCTTCATGTCTTGATGCCGGCGACGGACCTGGGCGAGCGCGCGCGATGGATATTCTCTCGAACTGTTGGACTATTTTTTCCCCAAACTCGCTGCATACCTTTATATACCCCTACATTACAAACATATACTATCTCAGATGAACTCGGTCGTATCGTAGTCACCTTCGGTCGTTTTGATGTACACGTTCCTCGACATACAAATATACCTTACAGCGAAAAAAGACGGCTCTGAATTCTGTTCGAACCTTACTGCAGCGATATCGGAACCAGATGGGTTGTGGCCCTCGCCCAACGTCAGCGCATACAAACCGATCTTACTAGTGCTGCCGTCGACATCCGGCCCTAGAATAACGACTCTCCCGATAGCATTAGTGAGATACTGCCCAGTATCAGTGACGCGACGGGGCCTAACGCATGATTTAGGAATGGAGTGCATAGTGCTCGTCCGACCGACGCCATGTACCATTATGTTATCTTTAGGAGTGGAGGCAGTCAGCAAGACATGGCCGTACGAGCCTTCAGCTTTCAGCGATTTAGCCGACAAGCGCTTAGGGTGAGATGTGAGGCCGACGATTTGCACGTCGAGTTTTTTGCCGACAAGACTCGGAGAGTCGAGCCAGCTGCCATCGGTTTCGCCTGGGCATAGTGTTATTGAAGAAGAGGGACCAAAATCGAAAGGAGGAACCCGAGGTGAATTCGCACTCACCCGAACACACACCGCAAGCATCGTCGTCAGCGTTAGGAGGAGGAGGAGTAGCAGACCGAGGGCGAGGTGGAAGGACGGGAAAGGAACCTCGGAAATTGGAAGGAGTAGGCGGTGGAGCGCGACCATGCAACATTTCGGACGGTAAAAACCGAGCCTCTAATAGCGGAATGCCGCTCCTGCGGGTGTCACATTTAACCCTCGTTAGTCACGTCAAACGAGAGTTGTGAAGATACAATACCAATCATGTATCACATCCTCAATAGGAATATCTTGTACCAGCTCTAGAGTGAGTTCTTTGCGAACGGTAAGCAATATCCCGTGATGGTTAAGACGGCAGCTGTTCCACGCTTTTTCGCCCAGCGCCTTCGCTCTCTCCAACCTTTCTGCACGGAGAAACCCGTCGTGATCACCCACTATCGTCCCTCTAAATCCTTTCAAAACGCCTGGTCCGACAACTTGGATTAGCAACCCATGATACGTGGTTCCACGGTCCCGCATGTGAAGACGCTGCAGCACATACGGGTCCATAGCCGAAATCCCTGACCCAACAACGGGATCACGCTCGTCCGCGTCTACGTCTGAAGCCCTCACGACGAACTAAGGCAAGATATTGACAAATTAGACCAACGCCGCCAATGTGTGAAAGAGAGAAGTCCTTACGCTGGCATTGGACGCCCATAGAGGAAACGAGTCAGGTGCATATCGATGAGGCTATTTGCGAGAGTAAGTAACCAAGAAACGAATATGGGGAGACGAGATGAAAGACGAGGAGTCCAAACACTTACGTCCAAAAGTCTGAGTACACCGTCGCATCCTACCCCAGTCACGAATCCAATCCGGCTAGCAAAAGGGCCCCAACGCACTCGAACAGCATCGCCTTGCTTCCACAATCGAGCCACCTCTTCTATGGGTACCTTTTCAACGATGGCTTGGTCTCCAACTAGATCCGCGGTGGTTTGTGAAGCGTTTAGGCCGCGGATGTACCACTCTCTGCCTGCATACTTAACGCGGTTATTCACGCGGAGACGGTACGAGAAGTCGAGGCCGTGACGGCGCAAGTTCGACAGCTTGGAGAAGATCGCAGGGGCATCGTTGTCAGGATTGTACAACCCGTCAACAGACGGAATGATCTTCGCGAGAGTAACTGTTTCTCCGTCCACCAACGCGTCTAAGCATCGAACGACATACCCACTATGTCCTTTGTACCGGCCGTTCACTACCACGACGCGGTCGCCAGCGTCAACGCGAGGTGCAGGACCGGAAGATGCGTATGTGAGCAGCACGGGCAGGCTACTTCGCACATAAGGGAGGAAGTCTTCGAACGCGCAATGAGATAGCAGGCTATCGTATACGAGCTGATCAGAGTACGCGCTAGAAAGAATATCCACACAACGGGCGTTCTCGTGGAGCTGAATAACGTGCCCGGCTCGGTCGATATGCACAACAATGTGCTCATCAACTCTGAAACTCAACGAACCCGCGCGTTTGCCCCTGATGACACGAACCCAAGCCAAAGTAGGAACACCTAGTTCGTGTCCGCCAAGATCTGAACTCCAATTCTCAACTTCGCATGACGCAACACGAGACGAGAGCGAATCAGCACGTAAATTAAATGGTACCTTGAAGAACTAACGCGAATATTCTCACCTGCCCTTTGGTTAAGCACCGCGACGGAGCAATCTACCTCGCTGTCCCTCTGATCCTCTTTACGCTCATTGAGAAGGCGGCGAACGTCGTCGCCTTCGCTGTCCGCATCACAGACAACAGGAAAAGACGCGGCGTACTGAGAGCGGTTGATGCGCTCAACGTCAATCAGTTCCTCCTCTTCATTCTCTTCGCTGCTGGCGAGAGTCAGGCAATGCAGACGGAAACGATCATCTGTAATTTGGCGTTAGCAATCAAATCGATAAAGGTGATAGGACTCGCGTACTGGTAGCAACCCACAAGGTGTTTTCTGAGGAAGCAAGTCTGTAAGTAACGGAGCCCAAGATAAGCATTCTGTGCAAGAAAACAGGTAGCCAGGGGACTGGTGCGAAGAGCTCACCCGTTGGACATGGATGCGGAGACCAAGAATGAAAAAACCTCGTGCTTGATGGGGTCGGCGGTCAACGGCACGCAGAACCCGGCTACTTAGATAACGGAATCTAATCTAATTATCCGTGCACTGCAAGTTGTTACTAGTTACGCCATCGAGTCACGCTCCCACAATTCCCTTGCTTGTAACCACCACACTGTTGACCGCTTATAGCCACCTCGAGCTAATTGGGACCCACGTATTACAACAAGTACCCACTATCCTTCAAGTGGCGCGTTTGCGTCGAACGGCTATGTCCCCGGACGTCGAGAATGTAAACGCAGACCAGTCATATTGATGATCTTTCCCATAGGCACGATGATCGGGCTGAATCGGGGAGGGCTCGACGTCGCCATTAGCGAGGGCGACTTGCAGGTCGGTTTCGAATATATGATCCCTGGTCGGCTCCTCAAGTATTCGCGCAGAGCAAAAGGAACATTTGCTGTTACCTTCTGCCATCCAAGCATGGAGACATCGGTAGCAGAAACAGTCCATGCAGAGAGGGCTGCGGTCGGTAAACATAGGAAGAGGTATAAGAGCGAGTATACTTACAACACCGGCATGTATACAGTCTCTAAACAACGCTTGCAAGTGTACAGGTAGTCATCTGATTGCGCGCGAGCTTGCGTTGAGGCCGGGTTCCAATGGGCTGAATACTAACTGCTCACCAGCGTCGGCCATAGTAAGACAGGACACGGAGAGGGCTGCGCAAAGGACTGCGTCAAGGAGCGGTCCAAGCGCAGTTTGGCTCAGGTAGATATATAAGGTCTCAATAGCGACCGATCGGTTGTGACAAGATAAATGTGGCTGAATTTGTTTTTCAGCACGTCGTTCAATATTCGGGCTCCTTTTTTCTGCTACTCCCAGTCCATCGCCTGCACTCAATCGCCCCAGTTGTTGCGCTACAATGGATCCCGAACCCATACTTATGGAGACGACTAAGCGGTTCACTATATTTCCCATACAATACCCTCAGGTGAGCTCCCGCTTTCGACGCACTCTAAGCACGAAACAAAAACTGCCACAGATATGGGACATGTACAAAAAAGCTCAGTCCTGCTTTTGGACTGCAGAGGAAATTGATTTCTCGCAAGACACCGCTGACTGGAACGACTTTAGCGACGGGGAGCGACGATTCGTCAGCCGTATTCTCGCCTTCTTTGCCTCTTCCGACGGCATTGTCAATGAGAACGTGGTCGCAAGATTTTCGACTGAGGTTCAAAGCCCGGAAGCCAGATGTTTCTACGGGTTTCAAATCATGAGCGAGAACATTCACTCGGAGATATATTCACTCCTGCTCGACACCTACGCGCGAGACAGTTCGGAGCGAGAGCAGATGTTTCGCGCGACAGACGCCATCAATACGATGCAGAGGAAAGCGCACTGGGCCATGAAGTGGCTCGAAGACGGCCGAGCGTCTTTCGGTCAGCGCTTGATTGCGTTCGCCGCTGTCGAAGGTGAGGTCCCCGTAATAGCAGAAAAGTTTAAGCTGATTTGTCGGCAAGGAATATTTTTCTCTGGCTCGTTCGCGGCCATCTTCTGGCTCAAGAAGCGAGGCGTAATGCCTGGTTTAACACTTTCTAATGAGCTGATATCTAGAGACGAGGGCTTGCACACTGAATTTGCGTGCGTGCTATACTCCCATCTCCGGAACAAGGTGGATAAGGACACTATCGCGAAATTAATTACGGACGCGGTGTTGATCGAACAAGACTTCATGCGAGGTAAATGGCACGATCGTGCAAGGAAAATACAACTGATCGCCCGCGTAGACGCTTTGCCTGAAGATTTATTCGGAATCAACGCGGGATCTATGTTGACGTACGTCGAGTTCGTCGCCGACAGGCTTCTATCTATGTTAGGCCAGGCCAAGATTTTCGATGCCCCGAACCCGTTCGAATTTATAGAATCGACAACATCCTACTCTGGCATGAAGAATGCCTCTGAAAAGAGAGCGTCCGAATACGCCAAACACTTCAATTGTGAAGATGATGACCGAAGCTCTCAAAACGAGTTGTAAGCCTTATCGCATTGAAACAGATTGTCGGCTGACCTCGTGAATAGCCGAATGGACGTTGAGTTTTGATCGGTAGCACGCAAAAGATGTGGGCGGTTCTGAGGTTGCGGACAGCTGCTGTGAAATATACATGCGTACATTTTGGTTAGCACGCGTCATTTAATGGAACTGCTCAGATCAGTGCGAGGCTGCAACTGAACGAAGCTCAGCGCGAGCCGAAAGCAAGTGAACCGACTCCGGAATCTACTCACGTTTACAAAATAAACACACCGTCCCACACACTGGTGGCAATTTTTTTGTTAGCTATATGAACAAGCCGAGCCTTCCTTAGAAATTCGCAGGCAAGACGTTGGCGGAGAGTGAAGGTGAGCCGGAACATTGCGAGAACAGATTGATCGCATCATTTTAGGTATGTGACAAGACGAGTAACAGACCGTCGGTAAATCCCGAGTATTCCATTGGCCGGCCGCATATGCCTCGTTCGCGCTGTCTGATATCTACCTCAGAACTATCCCATCACTGGTATTAAGCTCTGTGTTCAAGGCTCTGAAAAGACCAATTTGCTGATCGAAACCGCCTTACTCACAGGGGTGAATCGCTTTCGGCCGGATAAATAAATCCACATCCGACTCAGGGACAGTTGAACACATAGGGCTTACCTTCGAATTAATGACCTCACGCCATACTTCAATCGACGCCCTACGCTCCTCGCTCTTGACCTTTACCTCCCAATTATTGCCTTACTATGCCCATCCCGCCTACCACCCCCCCGAAATTGGCGGAAACGGTACAATTCATGGAGATGTTATTCGTAAGTACTGCATGTTGGGTCTTAACGCACCAAGCCTGACGAATCTCAGAGCCCTTCCCGCGCGTTGAACGCTACCCTGATCGCCACAGGGCTCGAAGACCCGGTGAATATACGCATCCCATGGATCAATAACACCCTCGCAGGGTTATGGTTTCGGCCGTGGTACGGTGTAGTTCCCGAGACAGTGCACATGGCAGCGGACATGGCGGTGGTGACTCCTCGCGAGGCCTCATCCGCTACCGCAGACTTGGGAATCGCAATTATTCACGTTGATCAACGTAACGAGGCCGGACACCCCGCAAACCTCTGCGTCAAACGACATTTTGGGGCCAGCGAGGGCGACTGGTTCGGCAACATAATCCTACTCGAGATAAATTTGCGCACCAATGGGATCAAATCCATCTGTAGCAATCACGGGCCCGTTGCTGTGGAATGCCTTCGACAGTTCGTTTCTTTACCTTTTATCTTTATCTTCCCTTGCCTCTCCATTATTTTTCCTTTGGGTTTGCTCGTTTGCAGCATCGTAACTCATACACACGCACAGATTTCTCCAAGACTACCGAAAGGCGACCCGGGAGGGACTTGACTTGCGCACCGCAGTAGGAGGCATTCTGCATCCGATTTAAATTCCACTGTTTTCCACACTCACACTCCGTCATGTGTTGCAATTTCGAGTAACGAAATTCTATGTCTAGGTTATTAGTACTTACCCTCAGTATATGCGAGTCGGCACATGTAATTTAAATCCACGCCTACCTGTACGAGCAAGGCTCGACTGCGAACTGAATATACCACCCTTGTGCTCTGCCATGGACATTGCGCTGAGCCTGGCTTTATCAGCGGCTGCACGAGGAAAGAGCCATACTTCGATGCCGGCCCCGTGACAGATTGTATGTTGTCAACAGAACGTGATCATGGGAATGTCACTACAATCACGTCTGTGACAGCACGAACTTGATCTCTCACCACTCTCCGACCCGCCCTACTTGCAAATACCACACTTCAAGCTCGGTGGCAAGAATACATTCGAGTTCGTACTCATTCCATACTATGAAATCCCACCCTTCGCATGTCTGGCGGCTCTCGGATCTACCTGCTGTGCCTCGCCATAGGCACTATGGGCACGTCCGATAGCTCGTAGAATCGCGTGAAAAGTCGCGTCTTATCGACCTATAAGCGTTTTGGCGCCTTGCCGTAGGCACTGGGACGACAACTAGAGCCGATAGACGCGTGCTTATTTCATACGACGCGTCATCTAATCTGCTTTCGATTGTCGCGAACTGAGTGCTAACTATTTTACCCGATTTCAGACTAGTTCTCTCACCACTCTCCGACCCGCTTTACTTGCACATACGACACTTCAAGCTCGGTGGCAAGAATACATTCGAGTTCGTACTCATTCTATACTATGAAATCCCACCGCATGTCTGGCGGCTCTCGGATCTACCTGCTGTGCCTCGCCATAGGCACTATGGGTACGTCCGATAGCTCGTAGAATCGCGTGAAAAGTCGCGTCTTATCGACCTATAAGCGTCTTGGCGCCTTGCCGTAGGCACTGGGACGACAACTAGAGCCGATAGACGCGTGCCTATTTCATACGACGCGTCATCTAATCTGCTTTCGATTGCCGCGAACTGAGTGCTAACTATTTTACCCGATTTCAGACTAGTGGTAATTGCAAGTAAACCACATATTGCACAAAGCTACTATGCGAGACAACGATTCGAACAGTCTGGCGGACGAGTTCGCTGCCGCTGGGTTCTCCGTCTACAAAACCGACGTCTCGCTCGAAGAGTTAGTCGAAGCCGCGGCCGCCGAACGCGAAGCCGATGGCAACGTAGAAGACACTGAAAGTGACATCGAGGAGGACGTTAGTATGACGGGAAGTGCTAGAGGTTCGTGATCATTGCCACCAGTATCCACATTTCGAGATTTATCGGGTGAAAGACATGTCGCAGAGTGAGACAAATGTGCATCAGCGCCAAGACATACAGCACCGAAATTCGGTTTCCCTGCAATCGAGCTCAAAACTATCGCCATCTCTACGAAGCGGCGAGGAGCCGTCGCACCCCGGACGTTCCAGCGCGCAGGAACGGAAGGCGGACTATCACAAGAATCGACGTCGAAGGAAGCGCCAAGAAAATGCGTCTAACCCTTACACTCGAACAAGCAAGTCTACTCCGTCTGACATTCTGACGTCAGCCGAGCAAATCAGTGTCAACTTCGACGCCGCGCAGTTGAGGACGACCAAAGGGGGACACTGGCTCGGTGTGCGCGACAAAGGTCCGCCGAAACAAAAGGGTAAAAAAGACAGTGTACGGTGGGCGAATGCGCGTCTCCGCCAAGTACACGAGTTGCTCAGGGATTGGGACTGCGTTCACGTTCGTTGGGATGCGAAGTGAGTGTTCCGTGTTATATCTATCTCGCTGTAATTATGCGACGGATCACATCTGCTAGGCGTCCTCTACTTATTCTAGATCGCCACGGTCGCATAATAGTCGTGTTCGTTCCCGGTCCTGACGACCCAGAGTGGCCGGTAGTCGCAACTGAAGCTGCCAACACAATGAAACAGGTGAGGGAAGAAGGACTGCGTACGCAAGCTTTCGGTCAAGACAAAGAACTGCACCGGCGAGGACGGTTCTTTACTTTGAAGAGCGGGGTTTCGCACGGCGGAGGACAGGCGGTAGGTTGTTACTTATTACAAAAACACAATCTCCGTGCTGATCTATGAGCGAATCGGCTCTAACAGTGTCCCAAAAATGTAGATATCCCTCCTAGTCACGAGCCACTAGTCGAACAATTGCTCCAAGATAAGAATATTCGCCGCATCTGCGGCTTTCAGTCAAGTATATATATATATTCATTTCTCGTCTTATCGAAATATTTACTCATCGTGTTAGGCGCGTTCAAAACATGGGCTCCCAAGCTTTTCAAGGACTATGCTACTGATTTAGGAGACCTTTTCGCTCACAACCCCAAACTGCGGCACAACTTCACAAACTCCATATTCCCCTCTGTTACGTTCAACGTCGGACCGCAATCAGCCAGTTTCGAGCATCTCGATGACAAGAATCGCGCTCTCGGCTGGTGCTCTATCACCAACACCGGAGAATTTGACGCGACGAAGAGCGCGTTGCTATATTTAAAGGAACTTAAGCTTGCTGTAGATTTCCCCTCAACTACTACCTCTTTCATACCGTCCGCCGTTGTTCACCACGGTAACACTCCACTGGCTCCACACGAAACTCGGTACTCTATCACCCAGTACGCGGCGGGAGGCCTTTTTCGTTACGTGCAGTACAAATTTCGCACGGCTAAGCAGGTTATAACGGCAGGGGGTCAGAAGTTAAAACAGTCGCTTGACGGAGGACCGGGAGAACGCCATGAAGCGGGCCTCGACTTGTTTTCGAAGCCGGAGAACCTGAGGTCAGATTACTTGGCGTGTTTTAACAGAAGGTTAGTGCTTCCTATATCCAATATCAGAGGACTGACAGAAACGCAGTTCGTAAATGGATTCAGAGTAGCGGCGACAGATACGAGGCAGCATCAGAATACAGAGATATATGTACAATATGTGAAATGGCCTCTTCCTTCGAACTTTAGCATCCCATGTCAGTGTGCGCAACTAAGCGAGAGGAGGAGGTGGTATCCCAACGACGATATTTAAACCCTCCGACCGCGCCTGCTTTCATTAGTTCGTAAACGACCACTCGCGACGAAGGGGTACCCAGAAAGTTGCCGAGGACACTGCTCGAGGTGTTGTGAGGCACGACCCACTCTTTTCTGCACGAGGTGTGCATAGAAGCGAGCTTAGACACGGCGTCTACGAATGATAAGGGACAATGCCCGATATCTATATGCGCCGCAACATCAAGACTTCGCAAACAGTCCAGAGCCGTATAGTCAAGCACGGACTGTTTCATGCCGAATATCTGGACAACACGGAGAAGATCTCGACACAGGGGTTCAATGTCAGCCCACTTCCGCATCGGATTGGCCCGTACATGAAGGGCGTTTAGCATAGGCAGTACAAAGGAAGATGGAAAGTTCTGCGAAGGATTGAGCCCGAACCCTAGTCTGACGTCGGTAAGCCGAGGAGCGACGATGTCGGTCATATCCACCAGCTCGTCTTCGTTATACTGTGTTTGAAACACAACGCTCGACAACTGGAGAGTAGCCAGCACGGGCGATGCGGAAAGGAGAGCCCTAACAGTATTCCGGTGGAGAGGGTTGCTGACGTTGGATAAATAGAGGGCGGTGAGCGAAGCATAAGCCGCAGCTTTGGTCCATGTAGGAACAACGCCGTGAAGGTGGAGGACGCGTAGAGACCCGAGGCGACCGAAAGCAGGAAGTAGATCTGCAGACAGATCCTGGGTAGTCTCGTCCGAAACGCAAGACAGAGAACGAAGATCGCAAACGCGAGAGAAAGACAACTCATTGAAGAGGATGGCAACCAATTCGTGAGTCGAAACTCGCAAGGTGATCTGAGTAGATCGCTCGGCAACACCTGCAACGAGAATGAGAACGATCCCGACAAGAGCAGTGCGGAGACTCGCCTGCAAGCAGATGTGCCGTATTGTATGCCCACGAGAACACGTACGCTGAATCTGGTGCCTCTCGAGAACCGACTTTCGTCGTCGTGTCGAGAAGTAAGCTGATGTCGGGGGTGTCGAGGCGGACGTGGGTTAAAACGGACCGGATATGCGCTCGGCCCATATACGGGTGAACGACCACATTGCTCCATAGAATGGCTGTCACGCATTCAGGAACTACAGGAGCTGGAATATTGCATGAAAAACATACGGCTGCCTTGAATAACACGGCACCAGCGAGCGCAAACCTCCATCAACACACCCCGCTCCTTGTCGTATTTGAACGAGTTGCCGGATCTGTACAGCGCATGGAAGAATATGGTTTCCTCAACTTCGGGCGGGAATTCAGCCTGAAGGTATGGGCTAGCGATTTTGCCGGTGGTGTCGAGCACAGAAGAAGACATAGTGGCTGGATGATAAGATGTCTCAGTTAAAACACATAATATATAGGTGATCTACGCCCCTGTCTCACATACTTGTCTGAGATGACTCCAAACCGTCGTTTACAGAACGAGCACGCCATTTTCCTCTTGACGCGATCGCAATTACCATCTCCGTGCCAAGCCTCGATGACGTACTTATAATAGCTCGCGACTTATCTCGTGACCGTGATTGAGCTTTGGCTCCGTTATTGATGGCACGAGTTTGCAATTGGAACACTCGACGCTCGATGTGCAAGAGCACATCGGATAGGCACGTTCTGCAAAGCGCATATTTCAAGTACTCACAAGCTGAAGTAGTAGGTATTTGAACAACCAGTCGGTCCATGACGAACATGAAGACTGTAGAAATGTCATAGAAATTATCCAAAACAATGTTAAAGATCGTCACGGTACAAATATTAGAAAGAGTAGGCATGTCTTAATAATACGCAGGCGCAATGTTAACGAGTTCCAATGCGTACCCGTGTCGGCTCGGTTTCCATTCAATAAATTTCTCGTCTTCCTCGTCTCCGGTGCTTTCGTATATCGCCTCCACGCTAGCCCCCGGCCACGCAAAGAGCGTCCGAGCTCTGGAATACGTCATACCGCATGATACTATCCAACGCCTCAAGCAACCGAGCGGAGGACGACCTGGTCCGTCGCTTCGCGTAATTTCGTCGAGGAGGGCGACATTCCCAAGCCGTACGTCCAGAACCTGTGTCGAGTGCAATTCCCCCACCATACTCATGATCTCCTCCGTATAAAACTCGACGCCGATGCGACACTGTTTGACAGCCCGCAAGACGTCTAAAAAAGTTCCAGTGGGAAGTAGATTCCAAGGGGAGTCGATGTTTCCTCGCACGGTAAGAGACAGAATG
The DNA here is from genome assembly GCA_037176885.1 of Favolaschia claudopus. Lineage (NCBI taxonomy): Eukaryota > Fungi > Basidiomycota > Agaricomycetes > Agaricales > Mycenaceae > Favolaschia > Favolaschia claudopus. The sequence continues at coordinate 111,403 of JAWWNJ010000185.1, forward strand.
GCTGGCAACAATAGAATAGCTGCCAATCCGACAGCTCCTACATAGGAAAGGTCCAGGATCAAAATCTGGAGCGCGGGCAACGTCAGTTTCCCTGATCCCAAGGCGCCCTCGCACACCACCTCGGCAATCTCGAGCTCCACTAGCGAGACGCAGCTGGTCAGAACGAATTTGAGCTGACCCCAGGCGAGCTGATTCGATAGGTTGAACATGCGCAACGTTTTCACGCACTGAACGCGGTCAGGAGCCAGACCGAAGGGGTTTACGCCAGAGACGACGAGCATATCGAGGCGCTCGGACCGCACCGGCTGAAAGTAGTCGAACCCGTCGGTATCCTGGGCGGCAGCATAGCAGCGCAAGTCAATCAGGTCGAAAGCGCGATGCGTTCCCATGTTGCGTAGAACGAGGAACGTCGCGTAAGGATTATCGGAGTCAACTCGGATAGACGTGGACATTTCGACGACCGGAGCCAAGAGGTCGCCCACTATGCAAGTCCATCCAACGAGGAGGTGCAGGTTAGTACATCCCTTCATGATCTTCTCGCCCGGTTCCTCTTGGTCCTCCGTAGACACATGCAAAGTAGTCGAGCGATTAGTGGCCGTCGCCCGGTCGCAGATATGCGCTATGTAGCTGACATCCATGCAGAAGTGGACGAACAAGGCATCCCATAGATCGCCTGTCGCATCGTCAACGCTTCCGTTGTCACGAGAGGCACAGTACTCACCTGTAGAATACAGTACGGTCTTCCACGATTTTCTCACTCTTGCCATCCGACCGAGGCATCTTGCACGCTCTTCTGGCCTATCTACACTCCGTATAGTTTGCACAATTATATCCTGCACCAGCTCGTTCGGAATAGAGGGCATTGCTAAAGAAAGGGCGGTAGATGGAGTTGGGCGAGAAGCAAAAGATAACTCCTGTTTTGCAACCCCTAGGGAACCAGAAGTTTTGCCATGCAGACTCAGGTAAACTCAATGAGCGAGCTTGGAGTGCTCGGTTGGACGGCAAAAACCCACCACACCCAGAACACGAGAGCTGAAGGGGCGCCGCTTTTTTTAAATAAATAAATAAATTGGGTATAAGTACAGAGTACTACGCATTGAAAGAATGAATAAACAAATCGCAAAAGGTATAAAGTCGCGGGAGAACACAACAAGGAGTCGGTAAGAAGGACACGTCCAAAACAGTCAAGGTATAATGGCGAAGATTCGCGCGGGGAGAGAGAGAGACATGATACAAAGAGGGAAGAGAATGAGTGCACGAGTCAGGGACGTTCCGAACATACGCCAGAACCAAGGGAACGCAGGGCCGCGAAGTTTACGTATAGGTAATGTTCTCGTCTACGGCCTCGCCTAGAACAGCAGCCCATTTGATATTGAAGCCAATGGTCGGCTCGTGAGTCGTGCGATGAAGCCACTGAGAGACTGTGTAGGCGACGAGAGTGCACGCGCCATTAGGGATTTCGCCGTCGTTGTCCGTGTATCTAGGGAGAATGTTTCCGATGTTGTCGATGTCGTCTTTGACGTTGAAACGAGCGTCGCGCGCATCGTAGACAGGAACTGAGGTTTTGTCAGATAAGGAAGCGTGTATAAGACTAGAAGCATACCTTCAGCATCGTAGGGAAGAGCATCGTCGAACTTGGAATACGATGTCTGCCTGTAAGACGTAGAGGCGCTGCGGACACCAGGTCCAATGGCAGGCTTTGCCCTATCTAAGGCGGTGTTAGCAAGAGGAAAAGGATACGAGGGTCGTCTTACCGAGTTTCTCTTGAGTGGTAGATTTAGTGCCGATGGTTAGCGCGTCCTCGCTAAGCTGCGCTTTCATAACCTGGTGGCCGAAGAGCATGCCGCAAACGGAGACAAGACGCTCGAATTCCTGGCAAAGGGCGATAAACGTGATATACTTCAGTAGAGGTGTTTTCCTAGCAGAGGCTGCCGAAGTAGGTGCGACCACGGGGCCGATAAATCGAAGAGACGACTGAATCGTAGTTCCGACGGAGATGCAAGTCGCAGTGACGCCATCGACGCATATAGTGTACCTTCAAAATGTAAGCAAAGGGCGGAGACTATCGGTTTAGAGTGCTTATACACACCTGGTGGAATCGCCTCCCACAGTCTGAGCGACAGCCTCAATCGCGCGAGGATCCGTTCGGGAGAGATTGATTATCTCGTCTTTAGAAACGAAGTTGGAAATTTGCCAAAGAACGCTGACACAAAGAACAACTCAATACCCGCCCCCAATGGACATACGCCCACACTCACTCGAATACAATGCCGCTGAAATTAGCATAGGAACTCAACTGACGCATGCCAGGCCCGGGGAGACTGCTCCATGCATCAAGAGTGGCCTTACTGCAAGAAACATATTAGCAAGTCTTGACACATGCAAGTTCTCTTCGACTCACCGAAGGGGGGGAAGCCTTCCGGGTGCATAGACCGCACCGAAGATGAGGTCTTGCAGGTCCGGGTCCATGACCTCGCACATTCTTGGAAGCGCGCTTGGTTTCCGGACAATTAGTACAACCATCGGCCAAAGACAAAAAGCTTACTCGACAGTCTTGACCCTGGTAGTCTCCAGATAAGCCCCCGGTGTTGGGACATTCCTCGATTTCTTGACGGGTGACTCGCTTGCAGCTTTCTTCGCAGCTTCAAAGGCCGCAGTCGGAGTTGGGAGCAGATCGGTGGCGAACTCCTCTTCAGAATCGACGCTAAGAAGATAAAGGAAGGCAAGTCAGCACCGGAAAAAAAATCAAGAGAGGAAAGGAACGAAAACCAAAGGGAGACGGTCGTAAAAATGCGACTCACCGCTTCCGTTTAGAAGACCCTGCTTTGGCCCGAGTCACACGAGAAGTAGGAGTTCTACAGCACACGAATTACGTCAGCTGATACGATCCTCAGCGAAACCGGAAAATACGCACTGCGGAACGGAACGACTAGCAGAGGCAGAGGGACTGCGAATCATTGAGAATTGGTCTCTGAACAAGGAAGAAGGGGTTATCACTTACAGAGTATTTCCCGCGGTCGGGCCTGCAGGTACAACAGAGCGATCGACTCCTTTGCTACTTTATAATTCAGTCATGTAAGTCCACAACGAAAGCCAATCTCACCCTTTATCCTGTCTTGCGGGAGCCCTCGACCCTGACGCGGGCGGTTGGACGACCGGAGGTCTAACAGGCAATAATAAATAAAATGAAACAAAAGAAGACGGAAAGCGAAATGAGGGTCCCACATACGCGGCAGATATAGGTGTCGCCGGATTGGATTTGAATTCCTGAAATGCCCTACGAGCAAAGAGGTCAGTGATAACAGAAGCATGGTAATAGGGCGACATACTCGTGTCCAGTCCTGCTAAGCATAGTCCCGGGAGTATTCCGAGGCCGCCCGACAGGGCGCTTCACAATATCAAGTTTGAGCTGGGTATCGCCTGGGTTTGAACCCAGATTGGTGGAGGCACTGGGAATCCCAGCTGTGTTGCTCCGCGACCTGTTGCGGCGCCAGATTAGAAGGGAACAACACGCACAACTTCAAAAGGAACGACTCACTTGCTATGGCCGCGCGTGTTGAGGAACATCGCTGCTGCGTTTCGCTCGTTAGACTCGTCGCTGTCGGGTTCGAGCGATTTGAGAAGGTAGGCATGCCGACATTGCTAAAGTACGTACCTGATTGTCTCGTTAGAGTCCTGCCCACGCCTCCCTCGAGCTATGCTACGCGTTGTGATCCGCTCGCTGTAATAGATAGTAAGCTCACTACTCGTCAACACAAGAGACAAAATACATCGGAGCCTTTTCCTCCGTGGGAGATTTGTCCGCCGAATCATCAACCTCGTCTTCGACGGGGGTCGTATCTTCATTGGCACGTTCCGGAGTAGCCTCCCAAGGAATGGGTTCCCTTGTTATACAGGGTCAGTCAAGTACTAAGAAAGAGAAAAATCTAAAGTACTCACCCGTCATCCCGAACAGCGTCGTTGATGAAGTCGTCCTCGTACGAGTCGAGGTCTTCTTCTTCTTGCACGCCATCGCTTTCTTCCGCTTCGTCGTCGATTAACTGGCTCAACTCGAGAGCAGTTCTTGAAAACAGTGTCAGCTCAATGAAAGCTCGAGGGTTGTCAAACGTCGTACGGTTTACGGGGGGCACGCCCCCCTTGAGCTTGGATACGAGCCGTCCTGCGGCGCGGCCGAGAGGTATGAGAAGATTCTTCAGAGAGTGTAGAAAGTTGGGTCATTTCGATAGTGATACAGCGTCTGAGTCCCTCTGCAGCATTAAATACAATTCCGGTCAAGAACGCCGCGACGCGGCCCGGTACCTTACAACAAATTGCGTCTTTCTAAGAAACTAATCTCAATAGCTCATTACATAGAATTGCAATCGAGCTGCTGAGGGGTGTGGATACACGATCGCAAACGACAGCTGCCAGAGCGGTTGAAGTGTTTGAAATGAGCATGATGTTCGCTGCCCCACAACAAGTTCCGCGCATGTTGCAGAACTCGAGGAAATGCACGTCGCACAAACACAGTCGTGGAGGCGAGGAAGAAGAAGTGTATCGGCACGTGAGCACGACCCGAATAAGCTGCTGCCTTCAAGATGCGGATAATTAGATATAGATAGAGGATATCAATTGATCCGAATGTCGCAAGGGTCAAGTGATCCTGTGCGACGTGACAGTTCTCACGACTCTTGGCGCAAACCGTCATACCACAAATTGTCATTCAAGGAGGCCTTTACAGCAATATGTAACTACGGAGGCTGTCTGCACTCAGAACTCAAGGCGTATCATCGCAAATTCGGCACGGAACTCGCCATCCGCTTGCTCGCCGAAAAGGAGACCAATATTGTCCTTATACGGCGGGCCACTTCTCAAGCAATCTATCTCCCCGTTATGCTCGACTCATGCTATCCCCACGAGCCCGCCAGTAAGTCGCACTATGAGCGTAATCATCTCAGCTAACACACGCAAAGAGATTGCCGTCGAAAAGTGGAACGATCTGCTCAGCACTCGCGACGCCCCCTTGGTGGCATTGGGTATTGCTCAGTCTGCGACCGACTTTGACGTGAGGTTTTATTTGCTTGGCCGCGACCAGAATCTCATTACTCGCGCATCCTAGGTCGAAAATGTGGTCGTGAAGAGACTCAACGGCAGCCGATACGCAAAGCTCCTCGTACCTAAGGACGACGGCGGGCTCGAAGAGGCTGTCTTGACGGTTAGAGGCGTGTTGACGAAGAAGGACCTGCCTCCGGTCGCAAAGAAAGAGTGCGTTAACTAACTATTCAATTCGTCGAGGATCTGACGACGGCCAGCATGAACAAGGCGAAGGCGCAGTGGGCACGCCAGCATGTGAGCCTCATCGCATACGACAGTCCGTCCATCCAGAAAACTGTCGACACCATCCGCGCTCTCGGGTACAAGATGCACGTCGGGCTCCCCGACGCGAAGGTTGCCCAGCCGAACATCAATTCTCGTCAACGTCTCGGAGTAGAACTCGAGCTCAACTGTCGTTATTATACTACTGGCAGATCTACCCTAGAATCTCACAAAACCGAATTTGCTGAGTTCGTAGACCCTCAAGGCGTGCTAGCTTCTTTTGTCACCGACTCGGTGTCGCACTGCCAAGACAATCAAGTGGCTTATATGGACTTCAAGTGTGGAAAGTGCGTGCAATAATCTTTCGTCTGCTTTACTGCTTACAGATATTCTAGGTACGAGCTGAAAGACCCATCGGCATTCCAAGTGGGCGACATCGTGGAAGTCGGATTCGCTATGGTCGCTTGGCGAAACAGCAAGGCGAACGAAGATCTGAGCTATGTTACGACTATGGTGCTTCGATCCGTCACCCTTTTGGACGACACGTATACTAAGGTGAGTTGTGCTTTACGAAAACAAGCAGGCTCTTACCGTGTATCGCTTTCAGCAAGCTTTTTTGAACAGACTTAACAGCAAACACTCGGCCCAAGACGATACCGACCATTATTCCATCGGCATGGCAGTTCGCATCGGAACGAAACGGGCTCGGGCGAAGGATCATACGGAGGAGTCCGCACCGCGAAAGCAGTTTGAGCAAATGAACGTGTCGGAGCCGGGCGAGTTGTAGTTTTACGAGCAGTTAACTTGTAACGATCTCATCCGAGCACGTAGTATACCAATACAAGGTCGCGTTGACATTTAGGAAAGACCACACGAAAGTAGCCAAGGTGAGCAACAAAGCTGCCGACGTCAAATGTATAGGAGAAGGTACCCAATCCACATATATATAGGCAACGTACGAGCATCGATGGAGAATCGCCCACGAAATTAGTTCCACCCGCACGCCCCCCTGATCCATGGCATTCACGTCGACGAACGACATAAGGGCGGCTGTGGCTCGACGAGCATGGGTATGTAAACCGTCACGGTCGTTGCACGACATACCAACTGACTTGAGCTAGAAATTTGCATCCTTTTGGGAAGGAATCCTACTAGCTTGGGACAACGACTTGTCTCCCGAACCGGTTCATGTGCCAATGGTCAGCAATAGCAGAACAGGCGACGCTCTGCGTAGCACGATCTACCAGCCGTTCGTTATTTCCTCACGTTCTAATCGCCGTCTTGCATGTCATACTATGAACGTGACCGTGCACTGCGTGGAACCGGCCTTATACCTAACAGTGATCGTCGCTCGACAAAGCAATTCCAACGACTTACGGGCTAACACACTCGCGAGCCTACTTCTCGACAAGGACTGCGCCATGTGGTACGGCAACGTCCTCATACTCGCCAGGCGATACAAAGATGGTCCTCCTCGAGCGATGCCTCGGAAAGGGCACGACCTCGAGGCCATTCTTTACGCTACGAGAGGGTGCGTGAATTAGGAACGCGTCGGACGCGGTACTCACCGAGTCTACAGGGCGATGCGTGACAAGTTTAGCGGCCATTTCAACGAGTTGCGGACGGTAAGTTCTTTAATATTGTTTTAGTTAATAATTATTTCGAGTCTCATTTCTCTTAATATCAACCAGGATATCGGAACCTGTGGCCACTACAGAAAGTTGGTCTGGCGACATTGTGAGTCTTGCAGCTGACCAGATAACTACAGTTTGCCCCTTGATAAATCGATCAAAGCGGGTGGTAACCTGTTCGAGGAGAACGGGTCCACGGCTCAGTCGGTCGACTGGCTAGACACGAAGGTTGGTCTCCCCGTAATATGGCAGCATAGCTAACCAAACTGTCAGGCATCATCGAAGGAACTGATCGCCTTCGCTCCCGAATTTCAGAGCGGAAAACTCGTTAAAATAAGCATCCAGACGACGCAGTCGGCTGCAACGTCTTTAGATCATCTCAAGTTGGACCTCATGCTCCCTGACGAGTTTAGACTGAAGCCGACTATAATCGCATCGGAACAAACTGTACTCACAAGTCGACGTCGCCTTGAATTTGTGGTAGCGACTTCAGGGCTCATCGGGGCGAAGGACTCAACTGTATTAGTGCTCCGGAAGGAGGCAGGCGTGTTCGTGAACGTAAACTACGGAGAGCGCGAGTGTGCAACCGATGCGATGAAGAGGTGAGTACACGGCTATAGTAACGACTACTTCTATACCTTAATGCATTGGCAGACACGGGGCTGCAATGCAAAACGCAGATGAAGTTATCGCCGACAACCTCACAGAGGATGAACGGAATGCGAAGATAAGGGACTTGATTGAGCAGTAAGTTTAATGCTGGTTATATACCTGACTAACGGCGTGGCAGGTTCTGCGCCGTGGTCGAAGAGAGAAAGAGAAGACAGAGCTTGAAGTCAGCGTAGCCTCGTCGAGTAGGAGACTATCGCATTCACAATGTTTAACGACGACATATATATCCACATGGGCTAAGAAATAATGTATGGGCACAAAGCAGTATCTAGATCACCCCGGAATATAGTGTACGCTCTCTATAGTGAAACCGCTCGCGCATTCTTTCCACTCCACAAACCGACCGTCACCCAACGCCTCATACACCCGAGCATCTCCCGGCCAGGCGAACAGATTGCAGGCCTTCACATACGTCAATTCGCCTTCTACAATCCAGCACTTCAATCGCGGGATGACAGGCCGCCGATGCGCGAGCTCGCCTGCTATGTCGTCGAGGAAGTTGTACCCACCGAGACGAATATCGAGGATCTCGGCGGTGTGCAGCTCGGTGAATACATCGGCGACGTCGTCAGAATAAACGTCGGATGCGACGCAGAAGCGTCGGGCGATGTTCAGCGCCGGCGACAATGCTCCAACGACGAGATTCCAAGGTGCGAGCGTATCACCCTGCAGCGTCAGCTCTGACAGGCTCGAAAACTCCAGAGAACCCGCCAAGTCGAGGGTACGAGATTCTGAGAACTCCACGGAGAACGTTTTGACGGTGGGCAGCGATAGCTTGTCACGCCCGATGTCCCCTTTGCATACAACTCGCTTCAATTCCAACTCGAGCAAACAGGTGCTCGCGGAAAAGAAAGCCGTTATGTCGGGCCAGTCGAAGACGGTGATCAATCGGCTGAGACGCAGGACAGAGAGACGTTCTCGAAGCGTAGGCGACAAGGTAAGGGGGTTAACCTTGGTGCAGGAGACCGCCACTAAGTGGGTGGAAACAATCAGCTGCAGATACTCGAGTCCGACGTCGTGAGACTCATCGACGTTGCACTCGATTCTGACAAGGAGCGTAGCATGCAAAGTACCGGCGGCCTGCATAAGTAGAAACATGGCATACTGATCAAGTGTGTCGACCCGCAAAGACACAGCCCTCTCCATGACGATGGGGATAAAATGGTGGAGGACGAGAGCCCAGTCGTTGACCTCTTCATGATCTTCGGCGCCGCTAAACTCTTCGCCATCAGAATCTCGTTCTGGTCGAGTGGATATATGCACGCGAGGTGGCAGACGAGTTGTTTCCGCGCGCTGGCACAAAAACTTAACGTGCGCTTCGTCCATGCTAACATGCAAGGTTAGATCGCGCCAAAGTTGACCTGAACACAGTTATTCATCCGAGCTGCGGGCAGATGGAACGACTCGCCCGTCGAGTATAGCGTAAGCATCCAATCCTTATTGACCCCAGCCATACGCTGTCTTTCGTGCGCAACGAGAAGACGGGTTTCTTCTGAAAGTACATTGAATATGAAGATGCGTTCCTTCAACTCTACCGGGAGAGTATTGAAAGGAGCCACGGATTCGGTAGGCATGTGAGGTTGGGTTGGGGGAAGCGAACACACAGAGAGGAAGGTCGGGTATGACCCGCCCCTGATGATAGGAGCGATTGAGCGAGATATAACTGCGCATCCTGAGACAGCTTCCAGAGCAGTTCTCATGGTATTACGCGCCGTCGGATACGGCCGCGAGCGAAAGCGCGAGCGCTACGTTTGGACTCCAGATCCACGCGTCGCATCTCTCACATTATCCAAAGCGCGACGCGTCCCCGTGACCGCGAGGCCCCACAACAATCCTTCGGCGATTCGGACTCGAGTCAATAATACCGAGAAGCCGAATACAAACGAAATTCGACATCCTCCGTTGAGGGGTCGGGCCTACTTTGCGGAGTCAACGTCGACTAGTTCATCAAGTATTGTAATCTACCCAACTACCTACCCACCAGACCGTTACGAGGTGACTGCCAGGCGAAGTGACTTTTAAATCGAACGACATTAGAGCACTACGTCCACTGACTCGAGCACGCGCAGGGACAGAGCACAAATATCAAACGCCTCAAAATAAACAGGAACTGTCTATCAGCCAGAAAATGGCGGCCCGCCGTGGGGAAGATCTCTGATCGCGCGAAATCGTACAACGAGACGGTGCCGTCATCGCGGATCAATTCCTGTCGGCTGATGCGCCTCAGCCCAGTCGGAATCAGTGCGCTAATTTGTTTTCTTTCTTTTCGTTTACAACAAACTTGCATCCCAGCGGAAACGTGCGCGCACCGACAGTCTCGCTCGCTCGCTCGCAGTCGGCATCCGCCAAATATACGGTTGTCCGAGTAGTGGCGGCTGTCACGACCGACGTTTAGGTACTTCAGTGAGACAAATACGCCTTCGGACCTTTCCGTGTAAGTAACACCTCCTTCCGCTGGGATCAGATTCATCCTTTACCCCTAGACCTGTTCTTCATCTGTTTTTCGACCTAGCGCAACGCAAATACAAGATGCCCATACCTAGCACTACGGAGGCTGACTTGGTTTTGACGGCACGCATGTTAGAAGTTTTATTCGCGAGTCATCTATTCTTCGAATTCGCTTCATTCCTCACTCTGGAATACCAGGGTGCCCCTACTACACTGAAAGCCGCTCTAATTGCCACCGGTATCGACCGTCCGGTCACCGTTAGAGTTCCGTCTGCAACAGGTACAATGCGTGGAGCGTGGTTCCATCCATGGTTCGGCTTTGCGCCAGACAACGAGACAGTGACTCTCGATATAGCTGTCGTCTCCCCCGGCACTGGCTCCTCGAACACCGCCGACTTGGGTATTGCCATCGTCCACGTTAATCAGCGCAACGAAGCGGGTCATCCGGTCAACCTAGCGCTCAAGCGTCGTCTCGGAGCCGAAAGTAGAGATTGGTTTGGGAATTTGGTCATCCTCGAAATCGACATGGGAACTAACGAAATGCAATCTCTCCGTCAAGAGAACGCAGACCTCGCTTTGCGGTGCCTCGAGCAGTACGTTCGAATGTGTCGGGTATCTTATTCTTACTGATGAACTCACGACGCAGGTTTGTGCGTGACGTCTGGAGCGCTGAAGAAGATGCACCTGGCACGAGTGCTGTCGAGACTCATAGCGTCAGCTCGGAGTAGAATCTACACAGATGCGGCTCTTTTCAAAGCGTATGTACGGTCTACGACGTAAATCCAGCTACGCGAACTATTTTCATTGCAGTCGAGCAGACCGTGTATCGAACGACGTGGTAGAATACGTCAGGCCTTATAATTACAATGTGATTGACCTCTGGAAGATCTCACGAACACCAACCCGCAACCCAGAAATGCGCACTTCGCAAGCATAATTCATTGGTTCCTTCAATCGCGAACCCGCCGTGCTCAATTCCCCAAGTTGTTTTCCGAGCACCGGCGCGCGCTCAAAAATCTCCTTGCAATTCCCTATCCATACCCAGGTCAGGTAAACCAATAAGGCGAATACAAAGAATTTGATTGCGTTTGCTCACCAGCGGGTGAGGGCTTTTCTCGTGAGCTGTAACACGAGTCCCTTGTGATTCGCGGGCGCATCTCATCGACAGCAGTACCACGTGACCGCGAATCCGCTTTGCCGCGGCCGTAAATTCGCCACCGTCGGAGCGGATGACCAACGAGCCGAAGAAGAAAGCAAAAAATGAAAATATCAACGAACTATATGCGCTATACCGGAATACATTGTACCCTATTTATTGTACATCCACCCACGCGCTCCTTCCACTCCACAAATTGACCATCCTCAAGCGATTCGTAGACTAGAAGTCCGTCCCCGGGCCAAGCGAACAGATTGCAAACCTTCACGTACGTCAAAAATCCAGCAGAGTCTACGATCCAGCTCTTCAACCGCGGAATAACAGGACGCCGATGCGCGAGTTCCCCGGCGATGTCGTTGAGGAAGTTGTACCCTCCGAGTCTGATGTCGACGACCTCGGCGGAGTGTAGCTCGGTGAAGACGTCGGCGACGTCGTCGGAATAAACATCCGAGCCGATACGGAAACGGCGGACTGTGTTCAGAACAGGCGACAGAGATCGAACGACCAGATTCCAAGGTGCGGCCGTGTCGCCCTGCAGAGTAAACGCCAGTAGATCCCGAAATACCAAGGATCCTGCCAACTCGAGGGTACGAGAGTCCGAAAATTCCACGCCGAACGATCTGACGGTGGGCAGCGTCACCTTTTTACGCCCAATATCCCCCTTGCATATGACCCGCCTCAGCTCCAACTCGAACAGACAGGAGCTCGCGGAGAAAAAGTTCGTTATCTCGTTCCAATCGAAGACGGTGGTCAACCGACCGACGCGCAGAACCGAGAGACGGGCCCAAAGCACGGGAGCCAAGGTGAGGGGGTTGACTTTGGAGCAAGAGAGCGCCGCTAACCGGGTGGATACAACCAAGCGCAGATATTCGAGACCAACATCGTGGGACTCATCGACGTTGCACTCAACGCTGATTAGCAGCAGAGCATGCAAAGTGCCGGCAGCCTCCATGAGTATGAACATGGCATACTGGTCGAGGGTGTCGACTTGGAGCGCTATAGCCCTAACCATAACTTCGGGAAGAAACTGGCGAATGACGAGAGCCCAGCCGCTGACGTCGTCGTGATCATCGGCGCCTCTGAACTCTTCATCATCGGATTCCTCTTCAAAACGAGTCGATAGATGCACGCGAGGTGCCAGACGAGCGAGTTCGGCACGCTTGCATAGGAACTCGACATGTTGAACGCTCATGCTGACATGCAAGAAGAGATTCCGCCAAAGTTCCCCTGAAAACAGCCATTCAGCGTCAGAACAGTCAAAACGAAGAGTCTCACCCGTCGAATAGAGCGTATCCATCCAATCTCTGTTAACCAGCGCCAAGCGCTTCCTCTCACGCGTGATAGGAATACGAGTTTCTTCGGAGAGGACACCAAACAAAAAAATGCGTTCCTTTAGCTCGACGGGTAGAGTATTGTAAGGAACAACGGCGTCGGTAGCCATGGGAGATTGAGCGAGAGGACAAGAGATAGAGAGGAGGAAGCGGCAAAGTCTCAGACAATATTTGAATTACCGATGATCCGTCCCTAGCACCATAGGAGATGGGCGCCGCGCTCAAAAGGGAACTCCTCGTGCGAGGGAGGCAACAACTATCACAAAAAGGGCTCGTGCATGTTAAGGTAACAGTTGTACAGCGCGTATTAACGCACCAGTTTCTCAGCCCCGTGATCGCGACATCTCGACACCAACAGAGAGCTTCGGCGTTTCGGAGTTTCGGGCAACAAAGAGAGCTGCCGACAAGCCGAAAACAAAAAATTTATCCATCAATCGATTAAGGTTAGGGTCTATTTCACCGAGTCAACGGGATCTCACGGTCACAAAAGCGCAAAACCATTAGAACCGCTTGTGACTCTAAGCTAAGAAGCACTACAAAAAGCGTGGGAAAAAACGGCACTTTCACTAGAACGAAAAACTCGGACACTGATACGATCAATTTTCGAAAGCCTCACTGAGATATGAAAAGAACGACTACTTAAAAGTACTCGTAATAACGAGTTATCGAGTGTGAGTCTGTGCAAGAGACTAGTACGACAACTCCGCGACAGCCCTTTGGGCTGTCCCGAGAAGTACCAGTCTACTACGCCCGACGTTCTTGCCACAATTGTCGGCCTCGCGTAGTAGACTGGTCACGAGTCTATAATGGACGGAGATACCGAAATTCCGAACAGTTATACCAGGCTTTCAAGGTCGGAAAATACAGATACCCTTTCAATGTGTATAGGCTAACAATGTGTCGTTAGTTCATGGACAATCGTCCCGACATCGCTGAAATTTTTCGAACGACGACAAAGTCGTGCACTGCTGCTTACGATTTTAGCATGGCACACATTGCGTATCAGCATCCCGACTGGGACAGTTTGTGTACCGCAAAGGTAAGCGATTGCTTGGGTTTCGATAAACGAGAATCTACGTGAACACTCTCTATACTAGATGGAAATCGCAATCTGGCATAAGTTCGCCCAACATCCCGACATAAAGGAAATATTACTCGACACTGGTGATGCAGAGTTGGTGGTGAGTGCTACGGTTTGCGTGAGAAGGATGCATAGATGACCTTCGACCGATAGAACACCTCAGGTGATAAATTCTGGGGTATGGGTAAGAATAATCAGGGGAGGAATGAGCTGGGGAAGGCGCTGGAAAGAGTCCGAGGAAGCCTTCGCTTGACTTGAGCTCAACCGATCCGGAGATCATATCAAGGTCGAAGGTAAGGTCGGGTTACTCTGTAAGGTCAGAAGCTGCTGATCATAATTAAAACTAGTGTGCATCTTCTCGAATACAGATTTTTATAAGTGATCTATCGTGTCTTGGTGCAGACTCCTCAAAACGTCCTAAACTTTTGTCAATATTGTGAAATCGACACTTTTACCGACTCACTGCTGCTGACGAAATTTCGTTGACCAGCGCCACACCAACTCCGGCCCAAACAACAAGGCGGGAATCATCGCCATTCCTAGCGCTCTCGTCAAACCTCCGACGACGTTCGTCCAGACTCAACTCCGCATCCAAATCGCTCATCACCTCGTTCGAAATCGCACGCCCATCATAATTAGGCGGCCATCCATTCGTTCGCCCCACATCGTCGAAGGCTAAGGTACGCACAGTAGAGTCAGGCCCCGCTTTGAGGATGACATTCTTTTGCGCTGCGGAGTATTCGCATTCATGCGTGAACAGGAAACGAGTGCCCAGCACGGCGCCGTCTGCTCCAATTTTGAGAAGGTTGGCGATGTCGGCGCCGGTGGTGATTCCGCCGGCAGCTAAAACGAGAGGACCGCCGTCCGTCCATTTTCGGCGTTCGCTCAGAACTGCGGCTAAGAGTGTCAACAGGGGAGGGGACTCGTCGCGTCCGTGGCCGCCCGCCTCGATTCCTATTCAATAATCCGTCCAAGTTCAACTGAAGCAGTTCGATTATGTGATTCGGACGAAGGGACCGAACCTTGTACGACGACTGCATCGACGCCCTTCTCTTTCGCTTGCCGTGCATCGTCCACGGAATGAACCATCACAAATATAAAGGTCTTCCTCCCCGTCTTCCTGTCGTGTGCATGCACCTGGTCGATATATTTCCAGAGATCCAGGCCAAAAGCGAACCACACCGCCGCAGGAACTTCGTTCAAGACAGCATCGAGGCGGGGATCGTCGGATGATTCCGTCATTTCGAGAATCCATCCGATGAAGCCGATGGCGAGGGGTACGGGTTGTCCGGGCGCGGTGTTGAGTAATTTCCGTACTTTCTGGATCTTCGACGTTAATAGTTTGGATGAGTCGATTCTCGAAGCCTAGAATGATGTGGTTAAAATTGGATACGGAATGTATGTTGAATTGATTCAGAACATACCGGCGCCGATGCATCCAAACCCTCCCGCCCCAGTAACTCCCGCTGCCAACTCGGGTGTGGACGCAAATGCCATTGGGGCGGAGACGATGGGGATTTTGATGCCTATTATAAGAGAAAACAAAGTCAACTTCAATAACATCATGGCCCTACTTCGGGTTCAAGTTGGAGACTAGAAATACATTCGCTCACCGAGGCGTTGGGTGAGGGGAGTCTCGATTGGTTGCATCGTCGACGTTGAAGGTAGTACCAGTGGACGTGTGTGCTCGGACGTCCGAACGGCTTTTTACATGAAATTCCTGTGGCGTGGCTGCGCTTCATCTAGTAACCACATAGTGTCAGTGACTCCCAAATCGATCCTAGTAATACTTATCTCAAAGCCAGTTCAAGCCATTTGAGTGTTCAATGAGTTGCCTAAACCCGGTACGACTCGATCGCGCGCCACTTCCCCAGAATACCTAGCGTGAAATATGTATCAATATCCCCGGACTATTGCATAGATTTTACCTTCATTCGGCGACGAAAAAGTGCATTACGCAACAAAGCCATTCACGTCCACAACCCGGATCCGAACGGGTTCTCCTTGCCTTCCAAGAATTCTCATTTTTATAACGAGGCAAAGAATGCCACAGTGGACCGTTCAACATATGGTTATTATGATGGCCAAGTGGAAGTCATTCACGAGGAGTGAAAGGGTAAATGGGAAGATACGTGCCTGAGCCAACAGAATTCGGCTTGCTGGCTTTAGATTACAAAACTGGCACTGGGCGCAAGCCGTATTATACCCTCTAGATAGCGAACCGAAGAGCGGCGATCCGATGCGTAAGTTGAACATAAAAAATTCAAAGAAGAGTGGATGACTCTCGGGTGCAACCTTCAGATCGACGAGCGAGGGTGGGTGAAACGAAGCCTATGCGTGGCTCAAAGCTTTCAGAAAGTCGGCGAGAAAAGTTCAGCAAAGGATTAGGATTCGGGGCCACAAGAGGAACAGTTCGGCGTTTTTCAAGTGTGAAGATTTACTCATGTCTGTTCAATTGACGATTCCAGCGCCACCCCAGGTACCTAGGTACAGAAGGGCGGAAATTGGATGGCTTGGGTTGAGTTAGGTCGGAGGTAAGGATAGGCGGATCATATGATAAATTAGGGTGACAGAGAATTTATTCGATCCACTCGCAAACGAGTTCGAGAGTCTCTGAGTTCGTTTTCAAATTTAAGATCAGCCTGTTTGAGGAGGGTGCAGGATGAAAAAAATGAATCGAGTAGTAGGCATCTAGTGGTTCCACCCAAGATGATAAGTTTTGGGGGTTTAGTCGGCGGCTGAGATTCAGAACGAGGACGAGAACGAGAGGACGAACGTGGCGCAAAGTCGGCCGGGACCGGGGTTTGGATTCAGAACTGGAGAGCGTACGTGGTCCAATAGTTATAGATGTCGATGTCGATATGTGTGTCTTTTCGGCGTTTACTTGGCCTAGAAGAAGCAAGCAAGTAGATATTTTTGGCCAGCATACTGTATTTCGTGACCACACAAGAAAGAACGTCGCCGGTGAGAAGCGATGAACGCGGCGACGGAATGGATTGATTGATTCGGAGGGTTGCTGGGCGTTTGTATTTTTGGGATGGGATGCGGCACGATAAAATCTAGAGGATGATTATGTCGACGTGGAGAGATGGAGGGACGATGAAGAGGCGAGGATACAAGAGATTGAGAGAGTGGATGATACGACATAATATGACGTCCACAATGGAGAAAGTATCTGATATCATTGGTGACTTGAGACCAAACGTGATGGAATGCGAATGCGAACGTGGAAGGGCCGGTATTTTGCTTAAGATGCATGCATACTGGAGATCTGGATACAGCATCTGGCAAGAGAAAGGAGAAACTCGGTCGGCGTCGAGATAGGAATAGGGATACGTGTTCCATGGCCAATAAATGTCGATGTCGACGTGTACCGTTCGGCGTTTAGTCGAGAAGATGTAAGTATTCTGGAGGGCAAGCGCGGGCCGTGACGGGGCCGTATTCTTCCAAGAAAAAAGGAAGGAAAGAACATGGGTGAGAAGAGTCCGGGGTATATGCGTCCGCCTTCGACGTAGATGTGTATGTCATGACGTTGGCTATGTATTCACACTGACATTGACGAGAACAGAAGAGATAATGAATTATGGAGCCTGGGGGTGCGTAAATGCTCGTTGAGCTGGGCTGTGAACTTGACGAAATCATAGAAAGATGGAGCGAGGATGGATGGGGGATGTGCGCGAGAGATATCATGTTGACGGATGCGAGTAAGTACGAGTGTCTGATATCTGATGTCACTTTCACTTGCAAAGATAGAGATACGTCGATGCGAACTCGACGGCGCCGGCGTCTTGCAATTGCTCGAGATGTGATGTAGCGTATGAATACTACAAGCCGCTGGATTCGAGATGGCGAGTGGACTGTTATAGGGCTGTGTCACTGTCAGGTACGACTCGGAATTGGAAGCTCGGAGATTGGATGGGGGAGGAGGACTCGTGGGTGCTGCGGCTTGCGGGGAAGGTGCACCGTGCAAAGGATGCAATTTCAGAATTAGTCTATTGGAAGACAACCACAGGAGAGGGGGGTCCGGTGAATCAGGTTCAGGTGGCTGAGGGACCATGTGGGCATGTCTCGTCTCAGATCACACTACTTTAGTAGAACACGGAGGAGGACGCCGGGATGAGGAGCTGGAGGATGGGTGCTTTGACCGCATGGCCATGGCTGTTGGAATGAAGCACTGAAGGTAGCAACGCCGTCGACTGGACAACGTTTCATTTCGAACAGAAAAGCGGAGCAGAGCAACGGGCAATCCGTCAGCAAGCTCACGACGATCACGATGCCGCGGGCCGGATGACGTGATCCAGTTTTCGGGCGGTAAATGCTCGGTTTGGCTGGGGTGTATTTTCCGAGCTTTTTTTCTTCTGCTGTGGCGCCGAGTATTACGAGGGTAAGGGATTGAGCACAAGACCGGACGGCGAAAGGAAGGAGGGACGGAGGAAGACGAAGAAATGAATAAACGGACGATCAATACGGAAGAACCACGGCTCGGGTCGGCTGGCAACGGGGATAACGTAGCCGAGAGTATATCAACCCTCTCACCGCCTCGCAATCTGGTTTCGGTCTGCCCGTCGCTGCTTTACTGCGCTGCCTGCCTGCCCTACACACTCCTCCTCCTCCTCTTGCCATTGAAGAGTCGAGTCCGAGTCGAGTCATTTCACCGTCATGTTCATCCTCCCCGCCCCCGTCCACGCCGTCGCCGTCCCCGCCGTCCCCCGGCTGCCCTGGTCCTTATCGCTAGGTTCCCAGACGACGACCCCCGCGTCGACGCTCACCCTCCTCGCCCTCCTCTCCGCCACCCTCCTCCTCTCCCTCCTCATCCGCTTCGTCCTCGTCCGCTCCTCCCTCGCCGCCCGCCTCCGGCTCAAGGCCACGTCACCGGTGCCCGTCGCAGAGAAAATCGTCCCCGGTGATTCTGAATCTGAAGACACTCCGAAGGCCTCGGAAGAGAAGAAGAGCGCCTCATGGCTCGCGACCCTCTCGTACTCCCTCCCCATCGCCCTCGACCAAAGAGCAGCAACGCCGCCGCCCATGCGCGGCCGCCATGTATACCGCGGTGGGCGCGGCGTCGGGTTCGTCCAGCCGCAGCCGAGGAGACCTGAAGCTGCTTTGGCTATGCGGCAGATGGTCGAGGCGCCTCGTATGTCTTGTCGTCCTCTGCGTCCGCCGTATGACCTCTTAATTTTTTTTCTTTGATACAGTGCCTGCGATATATGAATGTCAGACCCCCGCATCGATGGCGAAGATGATTATGAGTCGGCATGTGAGTCGCTCTTTCACTCTTTACCTCTTTTTTCATGTCTTGCGCCATGTTTTGCTGAGTGGGGCGGTGCCACGTCATCACTTATTTCACCTCTTTTCTTTGTGTTGTGTGGTTCTTGGTGTTGTCATGCGCGGCGCACGCCGCTCTCGACCAGTACACCCCGTCCGACGCTGTCGTCGACGTCGTCGTCGGGTGGGGTCGGCCGCTCTCCCACCGCGCTTCTTTGTACCACCCGCACTTCCTCCCCCACTCCCCCCACCCAACCCCCACTTCATCCCCCAATCCCCTTCTCCTCCCTTCCTCACTTTTCCTCCCCAACCCTTCACCCCTCCTCCCCACTGCACTTGCACCTATGCCGCTCTCCGCCCTATTCATCTCCTTCCCACACTCACCCTCACTCACACCCATACCTTCGCCTCTATCCCCTCCTCCCCCCTCCCTCCCCTCCCTTCTCTCCTTCTCTCCTGCCCCCCTCCTTCCTTAACGCCCGACCGATGCCGTGTCATCCGCCACCTCGCGCTTCTTTCCCATCCCCCCTCGTCATACCTTTCTCTTCCCCCCGTTATCCATCGCTTGCTGGTTTTATTTATTCCCACTTCCTGCTTCCCATCTCTCCCTTCTCCTCCCTTCCCCATCCCTTTACTAACATTCCTTTCCCTTCCAGACCTACCGCCGCGCCTCCCCGCCCCCACCGCGCGCACACGCGGCGCCGAAGATGTCGTATACCCTCCGGAGGCCGGAGGGCGCGCCGAGTGGGTTTGTCGAGGAGGGTGTCGAGGAGGTGGAAGCAGGGGAGCCGAGCGTATAGAATGAGGAGAAAAATGAAGGAAAATGAATATGTGAAGACGATATGAAAAGAAAACGATATGATATTGAATGGAACGCATGGTGGCGAGCGGGGGGTTGCGGGTGCGGAGGGATGGGGGTCGAGTCGTGTTGTTTGTGGAGACGTCGCGGGGGAGTTAGTCGCTTGTTCGTGGAGCGAGGTGGAGGGAAACGGGGTGGATACAGGACACTACTACAAATCGCATAGTTTCTGCTTGCATCGTTTTTGTTGTTAGCATTTTTTTGTGTTTATTGTTATTACTTTTGTTAGATTGTGGTTCTTTGGTCTTACATCTAACATGTGTGAAGAAACTGAACAGAACCAATGGCCGATATTGATAGATGAGCCAAAGACATTCGACCCAAGCCTGTCTCTGAAAGGTTTGGGAGAGGGTTTCCGAATCTTTGGATCAGAAGAGTCACTTTTGGAAGTGTCAAGTAGAAGACTGGTACTGACCGGGAATATGCCGTGTAAAAAGACTGTATTTCTGAACCCGACTATAATTCGAGCGGGACAGATGAATGCTGAAATCCGGCTGCTACACATGACAGTGAGAACCGAAAATCAAGAGCAACATGAAACACTGAATATGACATTTGACCGAGCGACCATACAACTATCTTACCACAACACTCTGTTAGGAGGGGTTCTGTTCATACTGCAAACTTGCTCCAGGAATCAGCCACTGTTATTTTGTTCAAATTCTGACTTCCTCCTGTGAACCTTAATTCAGAATAAGTAGGGCTAACATAAAGAACGCGTCAAACGCGTAAAGGTGTGCCGGAGATGCTTCCTAAAATGGTCTGCTTATATAATAAGGGATGGTAACGGTAATCAGACCGCGGTAACTAACAGACTCTGTAACGAGTTATCGAGTGTGAGTCTGTGCAAGAGACTAGGGCTAACAGTGAATATAATTTACTTGATCCAGATCTTCCGCTCACAAAAGCCGTATTTGCTGCGTTGAAAGAGCACGTAGCAAAAGTTCAATTCATGAAGGTAAAGTCGCAATCCACTATCAACAAAACCGAGTCATCAATCACCGACGTCGAAATTACTGTAGTATTACGACCAAGTGTTCACTGGGTGTCACCTGTCACCTACAATGTTCACTGGACAAAGTGTTCAGAGCACAGCAAATTACCTTATATGGTAGGCCGGCGCATGCCGGCCCGAACTTTTTTGACGTTTTTTGTCCATTTTGGGCGAAAAAACTCGAGTGTCACCGTCACCACAACCAAAAGTGTTCAGTTCACAGGTCTCTGTCACCCGTCACCTGAACACTTGGTCGTAATACTACAGTACCTTGCTTGACAAGGTCTCTCCAAGACTCCAACCTCATAATTAGCTAAGCAGCACAGAGTAACCCATTGATGCCCGTTTTCTCCCGAGACACAGCTTTCCAAAGCCTCCCAAACATTGATCTCATCAAAGCTCCGAGTCTGTGCTCAACTTTAACGCTCAATAAGTATTCAGTAGGGCCCTCCGGGCATCCCTGGTACCGTGGACCTGGCAAAGACTGTGTGGCTAGGATTAAGTAGCAGTTGCCAGATCCATGGAAATCATCTCACTCGGCCTTATGAGTTGATTTCTTCATTCTCAGAAGCAACGTCTCAAAATTCGCCCGGCCAACGCGCGCTCCGCGCGCTTGGCCGGCTCAAATTGAGACCACATTGAGGACTCGATATTAAAGTCAAGTAATCGAATACAATGGAATGGGTGACTTCCCGTAAGCCTAGATACTTTTTCGCGAATATTTGAGGGGTGCCAACGATATCGGCATCGGTTCTTTGATGGCGTGAAGATAATTCTACTCTATTCCCTCAGCTTTTTTGCCGACTAGATTTAGTAGGATCCAACTAAGTTTATCAGTAAATTCTCCCATGGGGCGCCAGCCTGCTACCTCGATCAAACACGTCCCCTACGCGTCTTGCACGCGACTCAACGCGTCCTGACGTGTATTTTACCGACGTTCGTTGATCGAAATCTTTTCCCGAGATGTCTGGCACAGCGGCAGCTGCGGGGGAGGATGCCGAGGATGACTCGGCAAAATGCCGGTGACGAAACTAACCGAGGAAAGGCAGAGGCCTTCCAAATCTGTTTATTCAAGTAGTTTAGAATCTGAACAGGGGGTCGGGACCCCCTGTTCAGATTTATCATCTAGCAAGGTTTGGTAGAGGGTAAAGTGCGAAAGTCCAGATCCAAGCCCGATGGGGTCCGGATGGAAGCCTCGGCATCTCCGCCGGATAGTCGAAAATATTGTAGAGAAAGTGTCTGGGCTTACGGGAAGTCACCCAATAGTGTTTGCTTTTACAACCAGATTCAAACGCCTCTCAACAAAGAAATAGAGAGAGAGGAAAGCACGATGGGGCTTTGTCCCTCCCGCAACTGCGAACCAAGTAATACTTACCTGTATCAAGCAGAACATGAGTTGTCTAGAGCACGTTCTCAGACCGCCAGTGGCTACGTGGCCACAAGGCTCGTCAGAGTTGGTACTGCAACTGTTCTCGAGAGTGGTGTCTTAAATTTCTTTAAGTTCTAGGAAGTCGGGACAAATATCTAGAGTGAAGCTTCCAGTGTGCCGGTGTGTAAGTATAGTTGCCTTCGATGGATTGTTTTCCCCCCCTTTTTTCCAGGCTGGTGCTCGAAGACAGCTTGCAAGAGTTCCAGGCCTGTGACTCGATGCACACAATTGCGCAAGCAGCGGCGGCTGCCAGTGAGAATCTGGGATCGAGGATAGGAGCAAACGATGTGACGAAATCCATCAGATGGATTATATAATCCTTGATCTGGGTCGCATCAAGAGTAGCGTTCATTCTGTTTGGAGACCTGGACCTAGAACGGTACCAGGAATTCAATGCTCAGCCGCGCCTCTCCCTGCTCAGGACGTCTCAGGCTATGGTCGCGATTGTACAACTTTTCTGGATTGCTCTGTCTACCGCCCACTCAACAGGGTCTCAATGAAAAAAAACCGATATCTTTCGGTGCAAAGTTGAAACGGTTCTGGGAGGTCGTACGATCGTAACATCTTTGGCGTTCGTGCTACATAATGGATAACGGAAGGGATATTATCGTTGCATGCCGCAGTCAACTACCAATCAACAGCCCAATGCACGTCTACTAACGGGGTCAGCAGTAAATCGGCAATCCTAGTTCTTCTGAATCCAAGTCAGGATGACACCAAGGCATTCTTGCAGCTACAAGCTCTCATTATGCGGTGCTCCTGCTGCTCCCAGCAGCCCAACGGACATCCAGCAATGCCCACCTGATCCTTGCCCGCTGCAGCCGATTGCCCCGTCCGCAATCCCGGCGGGCCTCGGCTCAGTGATGTCTGCTGCCGCCCCAATTGCGTCAATGGCGCCATCTGCGGTTCCCGCCTTCATTACTGACGCGTACGCTCCCGTCCAAACTGGCTTCGCCCCTCCTTCCCGTCAATCATATGCAGCAGCCGGTCGTGTCGAGATTCCTCAGGCTCTTAATCCGGTTTACGGCGACGGGCAGAAGACATTCTCGTCACCCCCGCAGTTGCTCGCGGGTACGAAACGTCCTCTGAAAGCGCTTCCAGGAGCGGATTACCGTGTCGTAAACTTTCCCCCCGCCGCTCCATCCGATCTCTTTTATTTCGACGTCTATCTCTGGCCCATGAATCTTGAGAAGGGGGACACGCCCATTCAGGCCGCACGCGCGGTGATCGATTTGCTCAGAATGGATCGTTCGTTCCTGGTCAGCTCGCTGCAACCCGCTGGGCTCCCTAGAAACTTGATCAGTCTGCAATTCGTATCCGAGGATGCGGGCACGGGAGCTCATGAGTTGTCTTCGCACAAACCCACCGGGAGGGTTAAGGCAGCTGCAGGCGGCGACGTCGAACTCGTACGGAAAATGAAGGCACGCACGCAACTTTGTCGTCCCGTCTCTGTTACGCAAGGTCATCAATACCTCTGCTGTCAACGCCGCTCCCGAGGCACCTTCCATCGCCGACAGCATTGCCGCTGTCCTCCGTAGCGCCTGCGCAAACTCTTTTGAGGACATCACATCAATCCTTGCTGACACCGATAATGAGGAGTCTTCCGACACCATCACTGACCTCGACACCGTCACCGCACCCGTATTCCTACCCAGCTTCGGCTTTGGCATCCCGACCATCGTCGTCGTCTTATGCTCCTACGGGAACCTCGCAGCGCTGTCACAGTCCAACCGCACGGGATGCATGACGGGAACGCTGGGGTCGAGAAGAAGGGAGGTCGTGGCGATACGGCAGATGAGGTTGCGCAGAATGGGATTCTGGATGGTTAGTGGCAGCAGCACGCTCTGATTCATGTATACTCAGCTCACGCTTATCCTATGTTCAGATACTAAGAACTCAGCCGATCTAGGTGTTTATTCGTCTGACTCCGAACACGAGAACTGCCCATCATCAAGACGAATCTGCCACAACACGCCGTCAGACGGTCGTGACTACACCAGTCGAGGTTCAATGTCGACGGAGCGACGACGAAGATAGAGAAGACGAGCAAATCGAAGGTCCCACCGTTTCATGTGGAGCCAGTTTGAGAGCAATGAGGATCTGGGTGGACTCCGAAGACAGCAGCTTCTGGCGGGGTTCCAGAATGGCGACGATTGTGACACAGGCGTGATTTCAGCAGAGGGACAAGTTGTTTGAAGCGCTGGTGAAGTTCGTGTCAGAGGATGCAAAGGATGCAAAGTAGCCGGTGCCTGTTGCCACAAAATTCTGGGTTTCTTTTGGCCGAATATACTGCTCATATTGCAACGACGGATTGCCACGCATCTCTCTTCTTAAATAAACTCAATTCTCATTCTTGGTATCTTATTTACATTGCAAAGGGAAAAAATGCCGCATTTTCCGTACGATCATTCCTGGTGTTGTTCGAGGTATATGGTGTCCGGTGTATCACTGCATCCCCCAAGCAAGGTTTCTTCCGACGAAGTCGGAGCCTCCTAGTTGATACCGATGTTGACATTGACATGATGTTTCAATGCCCCGGCATGCCCTTGCAAAATGGTCCACAAGAGGACCTGGGATTATCCCCGTAAAGGCCTGATTTTCTGGGAGCCAAAAAGTCAGGACAGATCTGGGCGGAAAAAGTCAGGATTCACACAGGCCTTGAGCCCAAATTTTGCGAAAATCATCAGGATTTTCGCATCAAACCAAAATTTCGGCCGAAATCGGGCAGTTTCAGAGACGTTTTCGAAAATTTTCTCCCGCTGCCGCGGTTTTCGTCAGGATTCCGACCAGGCCTTCGCATCCAAAGGAGGTCAAAAGTCAGGATTTCGTACAGGCCAAATCGCCAAATTTTTTGAATTCCCTCAGGATTTGCATCAGGCCTTCACCTGTATAATCCCAGGTCCTTCCACAACGCACCTTTACAAAGATTATTCGGAATATTGCCGAGGTGCCGGTTTGGAAATCAACTGTCATCAACATTGAGCGTATCCGGTGTGCGGTTGACGACCTCTCGAACTTTGCGGCCACCAACAAGACGATATGGGAATCTGTTCATTCTCCAACATTACAACGTTTGACGCGAGATTTTTATTGGAAATGCATACATAATATTTTGAGAGTGGGTGAGTTCTGGGATCACATCCAGAATTCTGAAATATTCGGTGAATGCCATCTTTGTCATGTACCCGAAAGTCTTGAACATATTGCCCTGGAGTGCTACGCTCCCGAGAAAAGGATGATCTGGAATCTAAGGATGATCTGGAATCTGACGCGCAGATCCCAATCCAAATAAGATACCCCCCCCCACGTCGACGAGCAAAACTCTTCACTCTATGACGGCGAGGGACATTCGGGCAAATCCCCTCGACCAGATCTTAGATATTTATGCTGTTAGTATGTGTGAAAAAAAATTGGAGCTTTACGGTGCCTCTGGGGGAGTGAATTACAAGACCTCTCTCATTAACCTCAACCACTGTTATCGCTCTTGCCTTCCTCATCACATCAATGTTAATGATTGGTCCACTTGAATTGAACACAACTCAAGGTCAGGAATGTAAGTTCCATAGTGTATTCTACCCACATGTACAAATATATAACTATGGTGGATCATAGTACTTAAGTTCCACCTGAACTGACCATAAGATGATAATATTCAGGTGAAGTAGAGAGAGCTTTTATACATAGTAAATGTTGTGATTTGAGAGATGGGCGCTCAAGCACAGAGTAAAGTAATGGATTGATCAAGGCATAGGAAGCTGTGCAATCACATGAGGATGCGGTGAAACGGTGCGTGTAGGTGTAGGCGTGAAATATATCGAAATATAAAATCACAAAATCTAATCCAATACGACGTGTGTGTGTGTGTGTTCGGGGTGGCGGGAGCACGTATCGTCCCTCAGAATACTTGTGCAAGCTTCAATCAATCAAGGTCGCTACGTTTGAGCGGGACGAACTACTAGATTGTCTAGCGAGAACGTAGCGGGCAAAACGATTCGCAGCGGGAGAAGCGAAGAGTCACTCTTTCTGAGACTTCGAAATGAGAAATTCTGAGTCTAACGGGGAGGGTCTCCTTGCCAATAGAAAAGCGTCGCCCGGTAGTGGATCGTCAACCGGCGAGAAGCTTTCTGTATGACAACCGGCGGGCAGAAGGCGCGGCTCAGCGGGACGGGGTTCTTATACGACCGGCGCGGCTCTGGCGAGAAGCGGGGCTCTTACGTCGATGGCGCGGACACTAACAGTGACCCGGGCAGTTACACCACTACGCGGCGGCGAGCTCGAACGGGGGTCTTGGTTATACCGCGGAACGGCTGGCACACGGGGCGTCGACGGCGCGGAATCAAGCACGAACGGGGGTCTTGGTTATACCGCGGAACGGCAAGAAACGGGGCTTCGTATTTCAGGAGGGCTCGGGCTCAAAGGCTGGCGGGGCTCTCAAAGTTCTGGCGGCTCGGTATGCCACAAGTCTTTCCGTATCACTCGAGTCTCTCTCAGATATCAAGTCTAGTCTCGTTCAAAGCTTCAATTCAAATTCTAGAGTCCGCTACAAACTGCCCTTGTCTACGGGTAGGTAATTGACTCAGTAACAAAAAGTACACCGGGAGATTAAATACATGCAGCGGGAGCAGAAACAACCAAATAAAATCATGATGAGAGAGTGTCCAAGAGTGATGCCGCGCCCGCTGGGAACCAATGGTATATTCAGGATTGCGAGTCGTGAGTGAAAAGACTGCCTCCCGGAGAAAGTCCATGCGGGCGAGTGGGTATTGCGCCTTATTGCAGTGCAATGGCGTGCTGGTTGCCATGTCCCCGGGAGGGACACGAAATTCCTCCTTCATAATATGGTCTTGCCGCTGGTTGAGTGGAAGTCGAAAAGGCTCCCCGCTGAGTAGTTAGTAAACGGCTCGACAGCGGTCAAGTTCGTCTCGTCTTGTATCTTCGGAACAGTCTAAGTCCCAGGGAAAATAGCGAGAGCCGAGTCGCGTCGGCTCGCCACTCGCGGCTCGGGTTGTCTGCAATCAGCGGGTAATGCCCCCGGCAACTCGCCATGTCCTTCTCATCACTCTGACAGAGCCGTTGGCTGGATAGCCGCTGGCTCCGCGGTGCTCCCGCTGGCAGTCGGTTAAGTCCCGGCTGTCCGTAATCAGCCGGCGTGCTCGGTTAGAGCCTGCCGGTGATCCTGTTCGTCGGTAGAGTGGTGGCCGTCCTGAGTTCGAAGTTGAACTCAGTATGGTCCCCCGCTAGATCTTCTTCATGTGGGTCGGCGGGTTAGTGCCTAACCTCAGGGAGATCGGTAGTTCCTCTTGGTCGCCTCCAGCACCTCGAGATAGTAGTTTCCCATTAAGTCCCTTGGCCCGGCAGTTTAGAAATAGTCAGCGGCAGAGTCTCGCACCCATGTTCAGGGAAACGTCGCTAAGCCGCTGCTACCCGTTAGTGGCCTGCCAGCTTATCGGCTATCCACAGCAATAAGATACTGCCCGCGAGGTCGAGCATATCTTCTATTATCCTAGCCTCACTTCTCCCGCTGATAGGTCTCGAAAATCGATAAATTCTGGGCATTTCATGCCTAGCTGCTGAGCGGCCCTATCAGCGGATTGCACTGCAGTGTTATGACCGATGCTAATGCTGTTCGAGGTCAGATCCAGAGTCCCGACAAAATTTCAGATCCGGAGCTCAGATGTGTGTGCCAAAATCCCGACAAACCGCACCGGGACGCAAACCTAGTCTCATCCGTAGTCCCGACAATGGTGTCTCAAGCGGCCGATGTCTGAGCCGAAGTCCCGACACCGAGCACTCGAGGCGGCCCGGGAGCGTTTTGTTTCTCTTATATGGCTCAAGACGGACAATATGTATTGTAAGCACAGGTTATTAGACAATGGGTGGCAGTCAGTGGCCAACATGGCTGGGAAATGTAATCTATAGATAAGATGATATTTGCAGTACTCAGAAAATTTGTTTGCGACACTTTGAAACTTAGACTTTCACCAGAACACCGTTGCCACATCTCGCACCTCATCAGACCTCATTGAACTGTACACTTTGCCCACATCCCTCCTGGATCCTTCTTGGCACTTCTCCCCAAGGATGAGCCGGTCAAATCGTCGCAGACTCACGTTGAAATTGGGTTCCGGGCGTACAAACTGTTCGATGATCTTAATGCGGAAAGGGAGAAGTTGGCTGAGGCTGTTGCCAGCCTCAATACTGTGCGCAGGAAGAAAGGAGGCAATATTCATGTTCTAGAGCTTCCGGAAGATGATTGTGTCGAATAGATTTTTTTTTCCGATTTTTTGGCTATTTTCTGCGACTTTTTGAAGGAATTTTGATGTCTGAGCCATAGTCCCGACAAACCAAAATTTCGCTGAGCTAACAGCCGGAATCCCGACAAGATCTTTGACCCCAGGCTGAACAAAAGTCCCGACAAAATTTTTCAGAGCCCCGATTTCGGGATCCGACCTCAACCGGCATTAGCATCGGTCCTGTTTATATACAGTACATGAAACATTCTAGGATGTTCTACATGATTGTAGTAAGTCTCGGAATGACTCATTACCATAACGGGATGCGACCTGTGATGTCCATTGTCCAATAGTAAATAAATGAGGCAAAGGGGAACGATATAGGTAATGGAATCAGGTCTCAGGAGAAAGAGATGGGGAAATGGAGGATGAGAGTCTATCAGTATTATAATGTACAGGGTGGGATGGAAGTAGAAATGATAATGGAGACAATGTACCACATTGTACATAAGTATGAAGTTCTGCCACACCACTGTGATGGCTCTAATCCTGTCACGTGGATCATACTGCCTTTTCTGCCTCGAATAGAAGAGAAGAACCTGTATCTTCAAGGCAGATTTGAACATTGGCATACCCTGTGTCTCCAAGTCGGGTACACCACTCTGCCCCATCAATAGTACAATGGCTGCGACCATCTGTGAACCCAAACCAGCCCTGGAAGGAGCCCCATACAAAGTCATTCCAAATTGCTGCACGTCCAGGTGGATCTGTGCTACGTATTGATCCATCGGTGTCAACGACCAGAAGGTGTCCACCTGGCGTCAGAAGTGAATTGAGATCACAGAGGGTAGTGTTCAGATCTCCAACAGCATGGATACAGTTCAATGAGGTGATAATATCATAGTAGCCTAGCTGGAGTCCCTGTTCAGCTGGAGGTTTTGTCAAGTCGTACATCTTTGCATCCATATGTTTATATGTGAATGATTGTGCAAGACTTTTAGCCAGGGAGAAGGAGAGATCTGTGACTGTGTATTCCACATTACCACCAGGAATGTCACAGAGAGTCTCGATAAGGAACTTGGTGAGTCCTCCAACACCTACATTTCTTATGTCAACAGCAGTTTAAGAAAGTAACTAGGGAGTGCTCACCTGCTCCAACTTCAAGTACCCTGATTGGACGCTCTCTGATGACTTCTGGAAGCAGCACAAGTGACTTGAACCTCTTTGCTGCTTCTTGGCTCAGGCTTGTGAAAAATGGACTGTCGCGATAAAATGCATCCAATATGCTGTCTGAATATAATGCATTTACAGCTGCCTATAGTTTGAGTTAGCCAACCTATTATTATGAGAGGAGATCCAGACTGACTGTAGGAGATTCCATTGTGGCTGCATGAACCTTTGAAATGCGCTTGGTAATCTCAAAATACAACGGGAATAGTTCCCTGGAACACCTCTCTTCTTCTTCTGTCCAGGTGTCTGGTGATTGTGTT
Source organism: Favolaschia claudopus (assembly GCA_037176885.1). Taxonomy (NCBI): domain Eukaryota; kingdom Fungi; phylum Basidiomycota; class Agaricomycetes; order Agaricales; family Mycenaceae; genus Favolaschia; species Favolaschia claudopus. The sequence goes on from JAWWNJ010000185.1 coordinate 141,287, forward strand.
TGTACAAAGTGTTTTGTTGCTGCAAACAGCCGCTGGCGGCTAATCTGTACTTACCAGTCAGGGACAGTTACAGGACTTGAAACATAGCCTACCTCTCCACCAATTTGAGGATCTGACCTGACAGTTTCTGCCATTACACGGAGAGCCAGTGAGTCCAAGATTTTGAACAGTGTCATAAGATTGTGATTGGCTGGATTGGAAACCATTTTAGCAAGGTTATGTTCCTGAGATGTTGCTTTCACCCAATCAAATTCTAAAGCATGCGAGAACTCGGCCTTTTCAAAAATATCAAAATGACCTGCATCAAAATATTCCACCTGTATATTTTGTTGTGTCTGAGACACCCCAAGGTCATTCCATTCCTGAGATAGCATAATTCGTATCCCAGATTTTGCTATGAACACCCTGATTTGTGCACGGATTTTGGTGAATTCAGCAATGATACTCTGTTGCATGGCCTCCAGACAGATAGAAGCATCGGTAGAGTCCCAACCAGCCCTTCCTGTAAATTTGACAAGCTGCTTTGTGTTGATTGGATTCAGCTTTTGAATCCATTCCCATGCAGTCAAAGCATTGGTGGGACAGTCGAGGCCCTTTGAAGCTGCTATGATATTCTGGCCATATGCACGCCGAGACGATGAGTTATCCATCTTGCAACAGCTTGCAATGATGTTGACAGTGGCTGCTGCTGAGTGTGCAAAAAGATCGTCCACTGTTATGGCTTTCTCAATAGCAGTGTGGAGTGCCGAAGTGAAGATCATTGGAAAGTGGTCTATGAATGTGAACTGAGCAACATTGTCAGACATTTCGAGGAGTTGAACTAGTCGAACAGCAATCAAGCTTGAGGCAGAGAATGCAGCAATTCTATATGGGCCAGATGGGCGTGCCTTCTTGATCTTGCTAAAGTAGAACTGGGCTATACTTTCAATGGAATCTAGTGGGGCTTCTGGGGTAGGTTGCAAAGCCCAGAGCGGAGTGCTGAATTGCTCTTGAATTGCCCGGAAAGCAGCTATGTCAGCTGCTCCGCCATGAATCATTATGAGTGGTGTGCCACTGCCAATGATGAGCTTCAGCAAAGTCTGCCCAGATTGGTTGAATGCATCCCATGCAAAGGGCTGTTCTGCAGGCACTGATGTTATTTCTTCCACCACAGAAGTCTGCTTTGTTTGCTGCATCTTCAAGACAAGGTCGTTCAGGCTAAGGTCGCCCAGTAGCTGAATTTGTGTGACTGCTACATATGGTCTCAGAGCTGTTGATAATTTTGCAGCTGAAAGGGAGTCAAGCCTGGGAACTTGTATTAAGGAGATGAATAGCAACAGGTTATCTGACACCCAACTCACCCATATGACGTGAGGGGAACATTATGTGCAAAGTCGTTCTGAGACACATTAATGAACTTCAGTATGAGCTCTTGAAGTAGTTCATATGGATTCTGGACCTCAATACTATGCTGAGTGGAGTTGAGCTTCACTAGGTGGCTGAAAAGAGGAAGTGGGGTAGGGTATATGGCCTGAATAGAGTCCCATTTCAGATTTGGGATATAGAGGGAAATTCGCTCTCCATTTTGCATACGCAACAGTCCATCCTCCAGACAGAGACAGATTTCTGTAGAAGAGGGGTATTCATATCGTGCACACAGAGAATCAATTAACACACAAACCATAACTGCTCAATGCAGAGGCTTGCAATTCTGTATGAGAACTGGATGTGAAAACATCAAATCCAACAGCAGAATCTGAGATAGCTGGCGAAACGAATGCCCATGCATTGGAATACTGTGCAGTGAGGTAGTGTATCCCAGTATTAGCACTACCATAGATGTTTTGACTCAACTACTGTGAATTATTGACAATGACTCACGCAGCATAGTTGCTTTGACCTGCCACACCAAAACTTGCAGCTGAAGAGATAGCAATCAGAAAATCAAGCTTGTCAAGTGCAACAACCTGTTCAAGAGCAAGATAGGCAACAGTTTTGGGTTTGAATGGAATGGAAAAGCTATCAGCATCCTGCTTCATAAACAATCTGTCAGAGAGGGCAAGGGCAGCCAAAATACATCCAGCAAGAGGACAATCAAAAGAGCTGGTCAAGTGTGAGAGAGCCTCCACAGAGCTTGCATCACATGCTTCAAGTCGAAGCTCAAGGCCTGGAAGAGCCTGTAGAAATTCAACTGCATTGCGTAGATATCTGTTTTTTGGACCAGAAAGTCGCAAAATCCCTGTCCGGGATGTGAGAGCAATATGCCGAGCACCTTTCTGTAAATCAATGTAGCTGGGAATTAAGTAAATAGACCTAGACACTGACCTGGTACATCCATATTGCCATCTGTACTCCCAAAGAACCAATCCCACCAAGAATAAGATAGAACTTATTATCAGCCAATATCAAAGATTGAGTAACATCAAAAGCTTCGGGTAGCAGATTCTCTGGGACAAGAGTATTGCTACCAATTGAGACACTTGGCAGGGCCAGATGCAGGTATTTCTGGATAGTGGCTCCAACCAGCCACGGATTTTCGGATACCCTGGATAAGGCACCCTGAGTGGGATGATCCCAATTGAACAACGAGAAACAATTGTTTTGGGCCACTGTAGCAACAAAATCGATTGGTGAACCACCTATGATACTGGCTTCAGCAGTAAGCGGAGGGAGGACAAGCGGAAGGTTGGAGGAGATCAGGATTGTTTTGATTCCGAGATTTTTGATAACATGTTCAATAGAGGCTGCAAATCTTCCTGTATCAAGAATTACAGCCTGAATATGTTGTAGACTTTTAGAGGGCCGGGAATGGAGATGAAGGCCAAGGGCAGTCATAATGAGCACCAGAGCTAGATTTGCACAGTTTTTCTCGTCTGCACCAACAGGCATATTGGAAATTTGGCCGTGGTGAACCAGAACAAAGTTTGAATAAGGGGCCTGCACAACACCTACTATTTCAGAACCTCTTGGCCATTCCACAGAGGTTGAGTTGACAACTGTCCCAATGATCCCACAAAGTCCACCCTGAGGCTCAGAAAGACAGGATATTTGAACAAGGACATGAGTAGCGTCAGGGGCAGGAAGTGGAGGCTGGGCAACATGTGTTGCTGATTCAATGACCCAGTACTTCTGGTGATCCAAAATATCTGGGGCACATGAATTATATGCACACACACGAGGAACCCTAATGATGCCAAGTTGATCTATGGCAATCTCTTTCTCCAGTGATGATGGTATAGAGGACAGTTCCTGGATGATAGATCTTCTATTGTCAGGTTTCCAGCTGACATCAAACAAAACCAGATGAATTTTGACAGCAACAAATTCCCACATCAAGGAACGGGCAACTCCAGTGGCAATTGCACCATTGAAGGTGTCTAGTGTTGCCTCAATCCAGATATCAGTATCCCCGGATGACATTGCTGCAAGTATAGTGCGTTGCAAGTCTAAGGCATGTGAATGGTCAAAGGAGAAGATAATAGGCAATGGAGGGTCGCCAGTGGAAGACCTTGGCAGTGGAAGAGAGAGCACTTGTTTCTGGGCACTGAATGTCAAAGATGATGATGTCCCCCTGTGCACAATTCCATGAAATTCTGCATTGAGAAGATCATCATGCCACTGGAAACTCTGGGCATCCTCATCATGAACAATCAGGAAGCCTCCAGGAACAAGGACACAGTTCATGAAATCAAGAATCTTGTGTAGTCCCAGATCAGTCTCAGAACCAATGACCTTTGGATTGACCACAATAATGTCATATGTGCTTGGCAGAAGGTCCTGCTGTTTTGAAACATTTTCCAGACTGAAATAGCATCTCCTTACATCAGACAAGGGGCTGGACTGAGCAGAAATTGTGTAGTCAAGTCTCAGTGTTGGATATGTGTTTGCCATCTGTGATAGTTGCTTGTAGAGTGATGCTGTAGCTATTGAACTGAAGTTAGTAGACAGATTACGTAGATAATCTGTCACGTACTGTCTTCCAAATCTAGAATTCGTATCACCTGCTTTCCACAACTGACAGCCAAATCAAAAATCTGCTGCACTATTCTTAATACATGAACAAGAGCAGATGGTTTAGACAGAGTCGAAAGCATTGTCTAGATTGGTTGATTTGAATCTCTTCTATTTTGTGAAGCAGCCAAATAAACAAACCTTAGTTGCTGACTTTGTTGAATCTTGCACACTTGCATCTGATGCATGTCCAGTTGGTTCTTGCTGAGTATCAGAAAATATGGTGACCTCTGGAAATCCAAGAGGTTGATATATCTGCTCGTAGCTCACACTTGGGCGTATGGGGACCTCGCCAGCCCAATGTTTTGTCCTGGAAAAACTATGTTAATATTTTTAATAGACATACAGATCATCCTCACAAAACACAATTGATCATTGTAACAAGCTGTTCGCCTGCCTCATTTACAATAGACACGTCACAGGCAGAGGAATCTGTGGATTGCATGAGAAGCCGTTATAAGGAGAAGATATGTAAATATACCTGGGGTCCAGTCATGAGGTATAACATGTGAAAATAGTATGTCAGGCATTCCTTGCTTAACTGCCTTTTCATGTAGAATCACACGACCAATATGTGAGGGTAAGAAAAAGACATTTTTATCCGGATTGCCTGTGAACATTGGGTGAAGAAGCCCATGAATGCAGGAATCCAGCACAACAGGATGGAAAACATAGTTGTAATGCCTGTTCTAGTGTGAGTTTTGCATCTGCACGTATATTGCAACAACAGTTCTCACTCTTTGAGATCTGGAGCATTACCACGGATTTTGAATAAGATTTCATGCTCTCCTTCGTAACAGGCTTCAATTCTCTGATACAGAGGACCAAACTCTGCCGTTGACTTGATGATTGTATATAGATCTATCTCAAGTTCAGAGCCAAGAATCTACTGATGTGGTCTAACACGTACTAGTGATATCAGCTATGGTACAGCGACCACGGATTGCAGACAGATCAATAGGGCTCAGATTGCCATCCATGACTTCTGAAGTCATGAAACCAGTGGCATGAACACGCTCCTTTATGAGAAGATGAGGAAAAAGGTAATAGAGGAAAATCTTGTCATACGTTTTGATTGTTTCCATGTGATGCAATACTCCACTGATGGCCATTGTTTTTGACATGAACTGATAAAACTTTCTCATGGAGGAGTGGGAGAACAGCCTGAAGTTCAATGTTCCAGAGTGTTCGTGCACCCTCCTCAAACATCTGTTAATAAAAATTGATCCAAATTAGAGGTGTATCCAACGGTCAGAGCGATTTTTACCATTTCAAAGAAGCCTGTAGCAGGCATTATAGGTTCACCCTTGACAACATGCTGCGCAATGTCTGGATGAGTTTCTGCACCTATTGCAAAGGAATCGAAGTTCAGTGGCCCTTTCCGTTTACGGTGTTGTTTGACTGCCATCTGAGAACGTTCAGCATACAATGGAACTGACTTGGGTGCAAAGGGATATGCTGGAAGGGGCCGAGAGATTTCTAGGGTGGTAGTTGAATTGATGGCAAGGAAATCAATTGTGTTCAATCCCAGACAACTAAGGTTGCCAATGCAGGCAAGGAGAGTGGCAATTTCGGTGAAACCATCAGCTGGTGTTGGACCTTTTGAGCGACGCATTGGACACAATACACGGTCAGACTTGGCTCCCATGCCTGAGATATAAGAGGATAATGCAGGATGTGGTCCAATCTCCATGAAGACAGCATCAGGAAATTCCTTGAGAACAGCGGTCACCGTTTGTTCAAATTTGACAGGTACACCTGAATCACAAAATGAGTCTGAACGTTGATAAAAAATTAATCCACATACGTCCATTGTTCCACATATATTGCGGAGTAAGTTCCTTGTCCCAGGGAGAGCCAGTTTGTGTTGAATAAGTAGGGATTGTAGGTGATTGAGCTTGACCAGGATAGTGGGAGAAGGCTGTCTCCATCTCCTTGACATACTGTCCTTTACATGGCTCAAGGAGACTACAGTGACCAGGGACTTGAGCCTTGATTTGACGAGCAAACATTCCCCGCTCTTTCGCAAGGTGAACAGCTCTGTCCAGCATGAGTTGAGTTCCAGAAATTGTCACAGCTTCTGGAGCATTGTAACATCCCAATTCCAGAACATCAGCCGGTTTTCCCTCACGGAGCACTTCCTCAATCAACTCAAGAGCAACTGCAGGAGTACAGGACACCGCTGCCATCCCGCCACTTCCTTCAACAATCTTCATAGCCCGTGAACGACGAATGGCAATTTCCATGGCCAGTGCCTGAGGGAGAGCTCCAGAAGCATAAGACATGGCCGCCTCTCCAGCTGAGTGACCAAAAACAAGGCTTGGTTTGATCCCAAAGGCAGCGAAAAGGTCTACGAGTGCCATTTGGATCATGGCAATACTTGGAACAGTAAGCGTGACTGGCCAGATATCAGGCAATGTTTCTTGTGGTCGAATGTCACCAAAGAAGCCTAATTCTTGGACAATGGAAGTCCCAGTCAGCTCAACATGAACTTGATCCATGCAGAGGATGCTCTCGCGGAAGGCAGGATATACTTGGAAGAGCTGACGGCCCACTACATTTCAAGGTTAGAACTTGAGGGAGAACTGACAGACATAAAACACACTTTCGATATGTTGAGGACCTTGCCCAGAAAACACGAAAACAACCGAGGGAGCACCACGAGGTACGAAGCGCGGAGCAGGAAATTCACAAGAGCCCCCAGGAGTGAGTACAGAAGCTGTTCGCCAAGTCAGTTGCCGTGCACGTCGTCCATAGATGTTCGAGAGAGGTGAAAGCTCGCTGGGTATATCAACTGTGAGCTTGGTGAGGTCCGCTACAATTGCTGTGGCAGTTCGGGGCGAAAGCCCGGCCGCAACGAGTAAGACAGGTGCATTTCCGGAAGTCAGATTTGAAGCATTTGACTGAGAAAGAATTTAATTCACATCTTCAGATGGGGGAGATGAATACCTTTTTCGGTGGATCTTCAACAATGACGTGTCCATTTGCCCCTACAAGTCCTGAAGAATTACTTTTCAGGTAAGTCAGAGACCGTCTTTGCAAGAGAAATGCATCCACATACATCGAAACGATTCTCTTGCCAGATGGACTGCGAGCATTGAACTCCTCAACTATCGGGATGATGCGCATGTTGTATTCGTCCCAACGGATCGCCGGATTCGGAGTGTTATAATTGGCTTGAGGCGGAATGCGATTAGTCGCAAACATTCCACAGATCTTTGTAAGACTCGCCAAGAAGGAAGAGATTTCAGAATGTCTAAACCAAACATATGAGAATGCTCTGTTCTCTGCAAGACAAAGACAAAGACGAAAACCATACCCAATATTTCCTTTAACACTGCCGACCAACAGTTCCCCGTCCTTCTTGAAGTGGGCACCAACCCAGTTGGCTTCGATCGGATCACCAATCGTCGTGCCTGTGGCATGGCATTCAACGTAATCTGCCTCCAAAGGCGAACGGCCAATTGTGTTGTATGCTGCGAGCATTGCCGCCGCTTGGGACTCAGGAATCGGAGTCTTCGGTGGTCCAGCCGATCCTGATGAACAACAGGTTTTTCAGAGTCTCGTCGCCCATATACACAAAGTACTGACCTGTCGAGTTAATCGATGTATTCAATATCTGCAGTCAAAGTTGAGTATCACGACATAGACTCAATGGCTGAGTTGAATAAGACAAACTCACGGTGGCATATATCTTATCGCCATCTCTAATAGCATCTTCCAATAACTTGATCACAAACACAACGACTGCTTCTCCTCGGCCCATTCTGTATGATTTGAGCACCGAACGAGACCGCTGAGGCGGCCCACTTACCCGTCAGCAGAAGCGTCAAATGGAGTTGATTTCCCCCGAGGCGATAGAACAGACATTTGGCCATACGTGACCCAGTCAATGAACCTGGGACAACCTTGAAGCTCGAAGTGTAGCATGTGCAGGAAAACACACCTGTGATTGATTTGGCTACCACCTACAACAGCAGCTTCGCAATCGCCTGTTCGCAGAGCCTGAACTGCGAGGTGGAGAGCCATCAATGAAGAACTGCAAGCGGTGTCCACAGGAATGGAGGGCCCAACGAGATCCATCTGGTATGAGACTCGATTCGCCACGGCAGCGGCGCCCCCTCCAAATCCATCCCGCACGTCGTACTCATCCTGATCCAATGATGAGCAGATGCAAACAAACTCCGAGGAAGACGCACAGCATCCGCAGCGCTTGTGAGATCGAATGCATTCCCCGACGCATAGACTCCAACGTTTCGAGATCGGGAGTCAATTCCAGAGTCGAGGAGGGCGAGAAAAGTCTGCTCGACAAGCTTTTTGGTCGCAACCCCCATAGCCTGAGCGTCCTTCAAAGAGATCCCGAACTCGAGGTAGTCGAATAAGTCGATGCCTTTCAAGAAGCAACCAGTATCCGTGTGGACTTGACCCAAGTGCGAGCCTTTCCATCTAAATAGATGAAAAAATCACACTTCCAACCCGTATCAAAAATGGTTTCGTAGAACGCACCCGTCGATGTTGAACCGCTCGGTGGGGATGCGTTCATATGCATCCTGACCCTTGAGGAGGAAATCAAAGAACGAATTATAGTCAAAGTTCCGGTCGGAATGCGTTCCTGAAGGAAATTCGCCGGAAATTCCGACCTGCACAACATACATAAGCGAGGGTTTTTTCGAGAACTAAAACATTCCTGCGTACGACTGCAATGGGCTTGGGAGCTTGAGAAAGTGGTGACATATTCATGCGTTGTATAATGTGAGTCTTTCCTTTGACCGCCTTTATAGTATTGGAGTCGGCGGATGTCTTGGTGGGGCAGCCGTAGTAGTGGGGCGGTAAGAATGGACTCCTCTATGTCGCCACCGAGGCTGTCAGTCAGGTCTAGTTCGAATTTGAGCCGTGCCAACAAGAAAGGAGGACTCCAAGTAACCCCGCGGAAAATTAAAGCCCCATCTCTCAAGCTCTCTCATTGTGTGTGGCACGCTAAAAACGGTGGATTCGGTCAAGATTTGGCGGCCCCGATGGATTGCGGAAAATCTTTCTGGCCTGAGTGGAAAGACAAAAAGCCTGAATTAAGGCTCTGTATGCAGACGGGACGTCTTCATCCTGCGATCTAACATGGGGCGCCCTGAATAGTCGCCTACGAGCAGTGCGACTGGACTAGCCAACAACCACGATTGTTCAACGGTTTCCGAGTCTCCAAGTTTGTTTCATCAAGATACTTGTCGGTCTGTCATCGTAGTCGCCTTAGTGTACCGAATCGAAGCCACAGATATGCGTCGAAGAGGAGGGATTCGGAGTAAGTAATTGGACGTTCCCGCAGCTAGATGGAGCGAGCAGAGGGAGAAATTGAAACCCCGACGAATGATGATATCAAAATGTGATGACGTCCTCGCTGATGCCTCCTGCATCCTCCACCCACTCCGAGTCTCTGAATTCTTGCTCGTCGAGCCAATTCACGGCTTGATTCCTGAATCCGGCAACCCTCGAAGCTTTCACCAAAATTCTTCTTCAAGACATCAATCTCGGGCAATAGTTCAAGACCTCGAATCTCCGAGAGCTGAGTCGAGCAAGACTTTGGCAAGACTTCAAATTTGCTTGAAACGGCGAAGCTTTGAGCAAGGTTTCAAGCTCTGAGGAGACTTCAATGCTTCTCTATTTTCATTATCTCTGTCCAAGCTTCTCCCTTCGGCACTTCACCCCCAAAGCCGTCTTGTATTGGCAACGCTCTCGCATTCGAAACGATTCAGAGTCAAGGTTGCAAGCGGTACGTTGTACACTGCCTTCACATTCCATCTGGATCCTATCCGCGCCTGCTCCGTCGTTTCCCCAAGTACTCAACAGCACCTTGCCTCGGAGGTGAAAGTCGCCATGTTGATCACCATTCATCGAGAGTTAGCCACTGGCATCGACCGGATGATACTTGCTCCGAGTCGATCGGCTGGACTATCGTATATCCCTCCTGTCAGCGTTCTCCGAGTCTCGCTCGTTGCCTGTCCGCCTCCATTCATTCATTCCCTCTTTTCTCACGGAGACCCCAAATTCCATGAGCCACCCGAGCGATTGTATGACAGGTATGAAGGGATCCGGCCATCCCTGCTCAGCTCCATTTCTTAACATTCATTCAAGTTCGTTTGTCGGAGCTCCAGTCATTATCCGGGCACAAGCGAGACTTCATCCATCTTCATGAACCGTAAAAAACCTGAGTTGACAGGCTGGCTGATTGTTTGTTGGTTAGGATGCTAGCGGTGGTGGCTAAAATAATCCTGTAGTCCGTAGGTTCGTGTGGCAATTCGTGGTTCAACTCGTTTACAGTAATTGTATTTCTCACCTTTCGGAATAGAGACAGGGATGTTGATTAGGTACGGTATATCGCGATCGTTTCTTGCGACTCGCTCAAGAGCTCACAACCCCAGTGCATCGTCGATATTCATGGTGGTGTTTGTGTCGTCGTGTTAACCTAAACTCAAGAGCAGTTCTTCGTTCGATGAATAACACCGTGTCGCTGAAATCTATGCCGGAGGTGCGTTTGTTGAGGCTTTGAGGGGAAATGCTTACTTGATCTAGTTACGTTTGTGACGATACAGATCGAGGGATTGCAGACCTCGAGGATAAATGTGGCTGGGGACGATAGACTCTCGTCGCCGGCCCGCGCCTGACACTCAACTATTTGCGATGCACGATCGCGATCGACCGTTCCAGGAATCTTGATGTGATATTGGGTTGGGATGTCCATGCGAATGAGCACTGACTTCTGACGAACTTGATTCTTGGATTCCGGACTCGACACAGAAGCATGAAAGTCGATGTTCTAGAGTTACCCCACTTCCAGATCTGCAGGACAAGTTCAAAACACTTGTCTTCCTGCACCTCGAGAGACGGTTCAATCGGCCCAAACACCAATGAGTAAACGCTTCTTCCGACTTGTCTCGCTGCACTCGACTACTCAATGACTCACATTGTAATCATAGCGAGTCAAGTCTCTCCCATTGACAAGGAAATAAGTAACAACGGTCCATATGTAGTGGAAGGTCCGCGTCGGCGTCTCGTTTGAGGCCGAATGCTGACGCCGAAAGCCAGCCTGTTCGATTCGGGCGTGGAGCGATGAAAGATTCGAGGTGGATTTCTTTTTGTGTAGCGGGCTATCATCTATGTGGTCGCTGGTGTAGCATTCGCTATGCAGCCTATGCTCTAGTCTAGAGAACACCTCCCAATCCCTCCAGACTGGAGCACTATCGCAGCCATGTCTGTCGATCCACGGGAAAAGAAGGGGAAGTTCCAGTCGTTGATTGTTTGACAGGCGTATATGGGGTTTTTATATATCAAACGACCGTCAATGAGAGTAAATTTTGATATATTGTGGCCTATGGGCGAGAGTCAGAATGATGGCATCAGTAGCTGCCAAATCAGCTGAAATGATGGTTGCGCACCTGGGCTTGCGCTCCTCGCGGGCGCGAATCCCGCCGCTGGTCGGTTGGCGCACAATGACGGGAAGCGCTTCATTTGATGATCATTGTTGACAGATATTATGATTACCTGGCCCCATCACATCCCATCATTTTGCTTCTTGCCTCTTCTCACCACCGCTCCCTTTCGCTGCCGCAGCTTCCCCTGGCCCTCCAGCTTCCTGAAACTTCGTCTAGATGTACATATATCTTCCGTCAATGGCTACCGCTCTCCGAATCCCTCCAATACGCGACAAAATCTCGCCGTACCCTCCTCATTCCTGCCCCAATCCGGCAATGCATTGGCCTCAAATTTGCTTTCCCGGTCTCAACCGCGCAGGGGGTGCTGCTCATATACCCCCTGCAGGCTCTCCCTTCACGGTTTCCTCCAAGATGCCGTCAATCGTGCGCTTTTTCGATTCGCCATCCCGCCACCCCGCCGCTTATCCGTCCCTTCCGTACCCCTCATCCTCGTATCACACGTTATCCAGTTATCCTTCTGTCATTTATCCGTCTCTGGTATTACACCGCCCCTCCCCGTCTCGTTCCCGTCTGTTCGATACACCTTGATTTTACCCTTTTCCGGCCTGCCCTTGCCCTTGCGCGTGCTCCGGATCTCGGTTGGGCGGCAACCGCGGTCCCCCCTCTTCCTATCCATGTTGATTCTCTACGTACATTCGTGTCCTTCCTTCGGCTATTTGCATCTCTTTTCACTATTTTTCCCCATCGCCCTCGGAACAGTCAATACCTGTAGTTACAGTAATCTCATGCTACCCTTGCTAAATGTATACTTCTAGTCCTTCAATTTCATGCTTTTTAACTCCCTGGCTTCAAATGTCTGCTCTTATTTCCTGAATATCGTTCTCCACCTCAATTCATGGTGGGCAGACCAAACGAAACATCTCAGCAATCAAAGACAACGCCGGCAAGCATCCGATTCGCTGCCTATGGGTCTAGAATGCTCCAGACTGAGCGGCCCGAATACCGCGACGTACACCGAGGAGTCCGACTGGGCGCTTAACGGGCGCTTGTTCACCTAATCAGAAAAAAAATTGTCGATTGCAAGCTCTGGAAGGAAGAAGGGGGTGGTTTTCAATTGAATATACTCTGACAAGCCAACGAGTTACTTTGGAGCCAAAATCTTTGGAAAAATGAGCCCGGTTCAACAATTTAAAGAACTTGCACTAAAGTTCTCAGGAAGTGGAGTAAATCCCAGTGAGCGCTCAACTCGGTGTTCACTTGGCACTGTTTTTCTGCTACAATATTTTGCTTTGCAACCTGTTTTCCAAAATAGCGACATATTAACATTCGGTGAGCTCCCTAGAACATGTCTGAAAACTCAGGTGTACAGAAAACCAGACGAAGGTCGCTATCGACGACGTTTTTCTTGACAGTGACGCCATTTAGCGCCCGTTAAGCGCCTGTCAAGAGCTTTTTCACTCGGTCCGTGCCATGGTTGCACGGACCTTGCACCGGACTTTGACAGTTGCATTCGGATACATACCTCTGTGAAATCTGCTGGCTCAGAAGAGTGCTAGTTAATACTGCTGTCCAACCCGGAGAACATTTTCCTGACAGTGACGCCAAACCGGCATCGTCGGCGAGGTGACCCGGCGTGACATCAGTGACTCTTTGGTGACTCTTCTTCCTGTAACCACCACCATCGTCGGCGTCGATACATTGTCCTGATCCTCCTTGGCTCGCTTTCTCTGCATTTCTGGCTTGTACATCACTCAAGGCCACATACTGCTTACTTTGGCCTATTTCTACTGGATCAATATCTACCTAGCAACTACCATACCTGGATTTTAAGGGTCGTCTTCTCAGCTTCTCCTTTGCTCGGTTTCTTTGCCCAGAACTCAGTTTGCGGGGCAAATTAACAGTCTCTAGTCTTAACTGTGTTTCAACACTCTAAGGCTCTTGATCTACTTGCTCCGATGTTCAGGGAGAGAGTTTTTTGCATGATTCTCAGGGAATGACGGATCTCAATTTACCACTCGCAGAACCAAACACCACGACGTTCGGCTCGGCAGCATACGATAGCAAAGCGCCTCGGAGCGTTTGTCATTCAATGCCGTTGCGTATTCGGCCGTTACAGGTGTGTGCTGCTATCATTAGGTACATCTACATCGACTAACCCGCTATTTCTGTCGCTGCCTGGTTAGGTCCCTGTTCCAAGCAATCGGAATCACAAACACCCTATATCTACCTCCGTTCCCCGTGCTATTCGCCCCGGGGAGCGCGACCGCGAATCGGGGCCGCCCGAGCGCGTAGGTGGAGTTTTACTGTCGACTCCCCGCCGTGCTGCTGGACGCGTGGATTGAAGGGGCCGATCGCAAAGTGTCGTATGCTAATGCCACCAACACAGCTATAGCTCGCGGTCTGCAGATTCGGCGCCGTCCGAATCATGCGGCTTTTGAGTGTACGGGATAATAAGCCATTTATATCCCTTTTGCGCCCCGCGTACACAATCTGTCTACTCGTCTGAAATCTAATCTTGGTTGCCCACCGTCACAAATTTTCTCGAGATTTTCTGGGTTTTTTTAAATTCCGGTTCCCGACGTCGTCGGTGACGACGACGAGCGCTGTTGATCGTTTTTGATCGCGACGTCCTGAGGTCCTGATCAACATATTGATCCCCGCTGTTCAGTAACCATCAGGAACCGCGGTTCCTTGCAACGGATTCTACTTGATATGGGCTGTGGACCGGCCTTCATTCGATATATCAAAATCGACTGTCGCCCAGAGGCCACAATATATCAAAATTAACTCTCTTCGAGAGGTGGGTGATATATCTCTCCCCCATACTAAGGTTATATCGCGATCGTTTCTTGCGACTCGCTCAAGAGCTCACAACCCCAGTGCATCGTCGATATTCATGGTGGTGTTTGTGTCGTCGTGTTAACCTAAACTCAAGAGCAGTTCTTCGTTCGATGAATAACACCGTGTCGCTGAAATCTATGCCGGAGGTGCGTTTGTTGAGGCTTTGAGGGGAAATGCTTACTTGATCTAGTTACGTTTGTGACGATACAGATCGAGGGATTGCAGACCTCGAGGATAAATGTGGCTGGGGACGATAGACTCTCGTCGCCGGCCCGCGCCTGACACTCAACTATTTGCGATGCACGATCGCGATCGACCGTTCCAGGAATCTTGATGTGATATTGGGTTGGGATGTCCATGCGAATGAGCACTGACTTCTGACGAACTTGATTCTTGGATTCCGGACTCGACACAGAAGCATGAAAGTCGATGTTCTAGAGTTACCCCACTTCCAGATCTGCAGGACAAGTTCAAAACACTTGTCTTCCTGCACCTCGAGAGACGGTTCAATCGGCCCAAACACCAATGAGTAAACGCTTCTTCCGACTTGTCTCGCTGCACTCGACTACTCAATGACTCACATTGTAATCATAGCGAGTCAAGTCTCTCCCATTGACAAGGAAATAAGTAACAACGGTCCATATGTAGTGGAAGGTCCGCGTCGGCGTCTCGTTTGAGGCCGAATGCTGACGCCGAAAGCCAGCCTGTTCGATTCGGGCGTGGAGCGATGAAAGATTCGAGGTGGATTTCTTTTTGTGTAGCGGGCTATCATCTATGTGGTCGCTGGTGTAGCATTCGCTATGCAGCCTATGCTCTAGTCTAGAGAACACCTCCCAATCCCTCCAGACTGGAGCACTATCGCAGCCATGTCTGTCGATCCACGGGAAAAGAAGGGGAAGTTCCAGTCGTTGATTGTTTGAGGGATTGGTTCGAATGAAAGGCGCTGCCACTGGCAGGAGAGCTAGACACCTATTTAATTTGCGTATGGGGTATTAGTCGAAGAGGATAGCGCATTTTTTTCCGAGTCGACTAGAGTGCGGGAATTCTGCAGGAGTGGATCGAGGCCTTGGGTCGAGAGCCTTGATTGGTTTTTTGTGTTCGGTATGCCGAGTCGGAGAGACAAACGGCGAAGGTGACTCGAAGAAGCAATTTACTTTGAAGTGATAGTGGCCGCATAATACACCGAGGTTTTGGGGTTTATCACGTTTAACTGAAGACTAACAAGTAGGCAGCGCGACTGGTTCGTATCGGAAGTTGTTAAGTGATTATTTTAAGGCGCTGAAGAGCTCGACGCCTATTCAATTTGGGTATGGGGTATTAGTCGAAAAGGTTAGCGCATTTTTCCGAGTCGACTAGAGTGCGGGGGTTTTTCGGGAGCGGAGAGTGGAGTGGGGGGGTATGGGATGAGAGTCTTGTCAGTTGTTTACAAGTTCGATACGTCGAGCTGGGAGACAAACGGCGAAGGTGACTCGAAGAAGTGATTTGATTTGACGGGACACTGACCTAATGCACCGACGATTTGAATTTTATCACGTCGGACTGTAAGCTAGACAAAACAGGCAGCATATGGTTCATGGATGGTTCTGCATCTCGCCGTGCATTTCGACTTGGTGGGTGCGAACGTCAAAAATTAAAGTGGCTCGTTCAATTCGGGGATGGACTGTTCTCGAAACTTTGAGAAAGAGATTTTTTATTTTCGCTGCAGGCAGAGTCGTTCCTTCCCGTTACTGGTTACTGTAATTGTTACCGATTCGGCGGTGGGCTCGACATTTCAACGCAGTTTTGAAGTTTTGGTAATGTGCAAGTAAGTAATGCGCGACGATTTGATAAGATGATTGAAACGGAAAGAAACTAAGAACAGCTGAATTCGGCGTATAAATTGACCCTAGGACTTCACTGACTTGTGGAACGACGGAAAATGGCGGGTTAGGAAGAACTTTATAGGCAAACGACATGGAAGTTGAGAGCAAGCCAGTGTGCTTTCGGATCACTCGGGTTTCGGCAGATGGTCCGAACCAACCTTGCCCTCCCCAGTGACCATCGACTGTGTTCTTGCTTTCAGCGTATCGCTTTTATGTGAATCACGAAGACCGATGCTATACCCAAGCCATACCTTGCTGGGCTTTGGCTGGGCTGCCTTCGCACGTATGTTTCGAATAGCAGAGCTGGGATCCGTTGGCAGTCTATGTAGCAGGTGAGTGCGAATCGTATGTCGAGTGCTTGCTGCAGAATGCTGATACCGTGCGTTTCAAGCTTCAAACCTCATTGAAGCCTGCCTCACAACTCGAAGCACTCGAAGGCCACATATCCCTTGACAGCGCGCGCCACTGGGGACGGGGTAATCTGGAAGATCCAAGGCAAAGACGATGGTCCGCTATGCTCAGGACATGGAGATTGAAGGAGATATGGTGTCTCGAGGGTTAACAGGGTGGAAACAGGGTACCCGATTTCGTAGGGTGCGTTCATATCCCTGTGCTTTTCGCCCGTCCGCTTGCCTTCGACGCGTCCCACATCACCCTTTCTTCTTTTTGACTCGTCGGTCCCTTCCTCCCTTCTTCCCTTCATACCCACCTCCCTTATTTCCCACCACCATTCAAGTCTAGCTACGCCCTAATTCACTCGATTCACCCTCCCATAACTCTCTATCTGATCCTCCTTCTGCCCATCTACATACTCTTGTCTTCGACCAAGCCAGGCTAATAACACTTCCTATAGACGCACTCGTACCCACTATCACGAATCGCTTGCTGTCGACTGTAACCACGGCGTCGTCTTTCTTTCCGTGGCGCGTCCTCTTTCGGTATTGCGTTCGAGGTCTTTGGGCTCGTTGACACTTGCCCGGCGCTCGGAGCACGACGAGCGGCTCGAGGGTCGACGTCCGCTCGGCGCTGAGTCTGGCTTAACATCGTTTATCTGGTGAGGAACAGACGGATCTCTATCTGTGCGTTCCTTCGTCTTCTTCATCCGATTCCTGCCTCTGCCCTTGTCCACGTTCCCTACGCACACCTACACGACCATATCTTCTGATCCCTCTCCGCAACGCTCATGCACCTACTACTTACGTGATCCCACTCTGCTCCTGCTTCAGTCTGTCTCGTTGGCGTTCCTCTGCTTCCTCGCTCTTTGTCTTTCTGATCATCGCTTCGACGTCGCTGACATTTATTTTCTTTCTTAGCCAATACAGCGCTCCTGCAGCAGCTCTCCGTGGGTCGATTCGTTCTCGTAGTCCCCGGCGCTCGCTCCTCATGTCAATATCTCTCACAACTGAGTCGGCATCGCTCGCTGTCTGCAGCGACTTCGGCGCCGTCTCTGCGATACATGCTATCACTCTCGACGCGTTTTTCCCTCGACTCCAATCTCACCAACTCCAAGCTGCTGGCGAGGCGCGGGGTATATACAATCAAGATGACTGGACCGTGGACGTCCGCATTCGCGGTTGCATCGGTGTAGAGTGGCGAAACAAGAACGGGGTGTGCACCTTCTTGTCATCTTGGTATGATACCCTTTCCCTTTCCCTCGCCCACCCCCCGCCCTGCAATCTCTGTTTCTCCCCCCTCGCACCTCCCTACCGCACAGCGATTCTTACCACGCGTATATGCATGCCCCTACCCCTCTCGATGCACTCCACTTACCTCGCCCTGTTGTACCTACGCTGTTCCGTCCCATGTACATCCCTCTTTTCTTTGCTTTCCTCTTTTCCATCGCACACACTCTCCTAGACGTTGCTCGTGATTCGTTCTCCCTCTTCCGCTTGTATCACGCACTGGCATATCCGTCTCCGTACCTATCATAATCCATCCACTTTCGGCTTATATCCCTTACCCCACGGCGGTCATTTCTTCCGTCGTGGAATGCATCTCGTTTGCGCTCCCCCGCCGCCTGCCTCGTTCTTCGACATTCTGCTCGCTCACCGATTCTATGTGACTGACAGCTTTTCGTCTTTAGCCAATACTTCGCCAGTGCGGTCGACCGCGGCGCTCGACGTCGGATAATCGCTCCAGTCACCTGAAGACTCGGATGACCGCGCTTTGTTATACAAACCCAAGCAAGATGTGCTGCATTCCCGGACTCGGCCGCTGCGGTTCATCTGGTCTTTGAGAGCGAGACTAGGCGGGTGTCACGGTGGTAAGGTGCGTTTCCTCTCTCACCTTGGCTTCCCCGCGTACACCATCACCCTTTGCTTACGTGCCTCCCCCGCCCGTCACCGTATTCCGAGGCGCTCTCTCTACGGACACGTCATCCGCACCGTTTGTCTTTCTAGGCTCACAGTGCGCTGCCTCCACTTCCCTTCGACATCCCCGTGCCATATATATCATCCTACTTACTTGCTACCCTCCTCCCTTGTTGCCTCTCTCCTCTCTCGCAGTCTACTCGTGTCTTCGATGTGGCTGATTTACTGGCTGTCGTTCGTTTACAGATTGAAATCCGTCACGTCGTCTTCGCGTTGCAGGGGGACTTCATCGGCACCAGGATACCTCAACCAGACGTTGTGCATGCACGATACGAGAAGACGCTTGTCGTCGAGCGTCGCGTACGCGTGCGAGGGAGAGGGATGTCGGCAACGGGTTATGCTATCTAAGGCATCGACGTCCATCAAGCAATCCTACACGCCATCCTCGTCGTCGCACCACCACAAACACTAGCCCTTCGGTGAAGGCGGTGGTGCCGACGGTTCCCTTCCATTACGCCCGAGCGTAAAGGAGCTACTGCCGACGTCGTCGTATTCTCGACAGATGCTATTGGTCTTATTGGATGCACTGACCCCATTGCCGCTGTCTCTTGCATTCGAACGTTGGTGATATTGAAGATGTGTACGTGGATGGGCAGCTCGTTAAGCAGGGTGGGAAGCTTATTGTAGACTGGGTAGGGAAAGGATACGCTGAGCGACTACGAGCGAGTGGCTTGAGATTCCGAGAGGAGTTGGCCAGGGTGAACATCACCGCTTTCGAGACTGGCTTCAAGGCCCTGTCGGGATGGACGGATTTTGCCGATCCCTTTCAGGTTGATGTTACTCGCGGGGATAGCACCGGGTTCTAATCCAAGTAGTAATCATTACGCCGACACTAAGTATCAATGTTACGTCTCAGCGCTTTGTTATGCATATGGTATGCTGGGGAATGTAAGAATTGCTAGAATTGCTCTTGATTGTGTTTGACAGTTTCAACTTCTGCAACCCTGGAAAATTGCGGCGGCTAATGCCGAGGATGACGAGAGATCATTGACATTTGCTGTTTGCCAAGAACGCTGATCTAGGGTAGCGCTGATCTCTCCGACTCTCACTCACACTGAACAACGTCGAACCTGATTCTTTTTACCATCTCATGGCCTATTTCGTCACTTTCCCCCTTCGCCCGGTCTTTTTAAGGTGTGCCTCCGAGGTGAAGAAACGGACAACGGAGCTCCGCAGATTAATAAGAAGCAAGCGTCCTCGTAAATATTCAGCCTCCGTCTCATTACCGACCGAGTGAACTCGTAGCTTACTCATTCCTGACGTTCAGCTTTGTACGGCGGCGGCCAGCCTGACGCTCTGGGGATGGCTCCATAAGAAGCTCTTCGAGTCGATTATCAACGAAAATTCACTCTTGGAACCATGCCACTGCTAACGCGCTTCATTTCTCTACTCTTTCTGGGATGCACAGCGCAGGCTTTAACGCTCCTTAGAGGGGGTACATTCATCACCTACTCAGAAAGCACCTCAAATTTCGAAATCATCACTGACGGAGCCATGCTCTTCAACGACACAATTATTGCAATTTCCAATTCTACCGATGGGCTCGACTCTCATGCAAACGACGAAGGCGTACAAACTGTCAACACCACAGGGAAGATTATATCACCGGGATTCATTGATACCCATCGGCATACATGGTGAGCATTCACATACACAAAATCATCTATTGACTCTGGCTTGCCTGAAATATTCCAGGCAAACCGCGATCATTGCGTACTTTGGGACCGAACGTCCAACTGGAGAGCTATTTCTGGATGTGAACTTCCTCGAAATTATACGATGAATCGTACTCATTGGCAATGAATCCTCGACAGGTTCGGTTCAACCGGTCCAGCGCCGCTCATTCTGTCGCCGGATGACATACATATCGCTACGCTCATGGGAACTTTGGAAGCTCTCAATGCGGGCGTAACCACTAGCCTGGACTTCGCTCATATGACTTGGACGCGGGCTCATGCGCAGGCAGGGCTTCAAGGTGTCATCGACAGCGGAGCCCGAGTCTGGTGGTGCTACAACGTCGGGCCCGTTGTAATTAGCGGTAATCCATACACAGGTGCGTATTTGTTCATAACATACCAAATAAGAGAATTGAACATCGAGAACAGTGAATAGAAGTGCGTCGGTCGACCAATTGGCACACATTCGGGAACTTGCGCCGAACACTGGTCCTTTCACCAACGGGCTTGTAACATTGGGTATAGCTGCGGACCCTCCCACCGTCGAAATCATAGAAACCGCTCAGTTTTGTGTCTGAATTTTTCATCAAACTACCACATACTGAGATACAGTCAGGAATTTCTCGGTGAATTTGATCACTGCTTATGACGTAGGGGGGGGTATTTCCTGGTGAGTGTTTTGCGGCTTGCAACCTACGTAGAAATGTTCAGACGCTTTCAAAGACGGAGACAGTGTGATCACTGAAGTTAACAATCTTACTCCTGGAAATCCGACACTTGACTCCAGCCTGGCGTTCGTGTTTGCTCACGCTTCCTCGCTCAACCCATCAGAGGCTCGGCTGTTGCGAAAGTTTTCAACCAGTATGTCAGCATCACACCGGAGAGCGAAATGCACTACGGGCATGGCCATCCATCTTCGTACCTCGTGAGTTCAATTATATCTCAGTAACATGCGAACTTCTTTGACCGCGAATCTGACCAACATAGATTCAAGATCAAGCCTCGCTCGGAGTGGACACTCACTTCACCTTTTCATTGGATATAATTGGGCAGATGAGGATATGGCTCCAATCGACGCGTCTCGGCCTCTATCAAGAAACTCTCAACAACTTCAAAATTCCCTCCAACACGCCCATGTCTGTTCGGCAAGCCTTCCTCATGGGAACTCGCAACGGCGGCCTCGCGCTTAAGAGACCCGATCTCGGCGTGCTGAGGGAAGGCGCGAAGGCGGACGTCTTGGTGTTCTCGACAGACGCAATAGGGCTCATTGGGTGGAGCGATCCTGTTGCAGCTATTATCCTTCACTCAAATGTCGCCGACATCGAAGATATATATGTGGACGGAAAATTGGTTAAAAGCGCAGGAAAATTAGTAGTTGATTGGGAGGGACAAGGGTTCGCGGATCAGTTGAGAGCCAGCGCGGTCAAATTCAGGGAAGCATTTGCGAAGACGAACATCAGCGCTTTCGAAGAGGGGATTAAGTTGCAAGGATCGCTGACGGACGAAGATTTCCAGGATCCGTTCGAGGTGGATGTTACCCGTGGGGATGGGACTGGATTCTGATTGGGGATGACCGTTCGTTGTTAGCGTTCTCATTCCATTCATAGGCACGGTATTCAATTGAGGATCAGCAGTCAGACTTGTGAAGGCACAATACTCATTTACCACCCCTGTGTTCACCATGCGCAATGCTCACTACAGAAGGTATGGAAAGAACCTGCAAGGAACCCTTTTCGGATATTGGACCCACTTGGCGCCGAACTTCTCTTTCAACAAACCATCTTCTACTATCCCTCTTTTCCCTAATGAAATGGATGTGTATGTGGCCATACAAAACCACCCGAGGTAGATGAAACGGTTCCACCCCGTCGACAAATCCCAGCATTCGGGAATATAATTTCCGCGCGAAACTATATATGCCAGAGAGCAACCTTGGAGCATCATGAACACCGCAGTGTAACTCGGATGGCGGACATAAGCATAGGGTCCGGTAGTTACTAGGGTGTGATTTGAGGCGACCGTAACATGGAAGGTGAAATGTTGCCCTAGAGTATAAAAGCACCATCCGCGCAGGAGAGATCCCAGGATTATGATGCTGACCCCGAGACCAAAAGTTCCGCTCAGCTCGCGAAGGGCGTGAATATGGGTAGTGGGGTAAGGGCAAAGAGTTTGCGCGATCGTTTGGGGGATCTGTCCAGGAATTTCCAGTGCCATCATGGCGCTCACATGGAGAACGGAGAGTAACATTACAGCAATCTAAAGACTTATGAGCGTCTATGAGACAAATAAATGCTGACCTCTACTCACTCTGCCCAAATTGGTCAAGAAATAAATCATGAGCTCGAAAGACTGTCCTCGGTACACCGCCTTATTGGCGGAATCTTTGGGTTCATCAGCAGTGGGAGGAGTCAGGCCGTAATTGTGAGCCAGGCTAGCAGTTAAAATCAAGGCACTTTTGAGAAGGGTCTCCGCCGATGCCATGACTGGATGGCTGAACCGACTAACTGGATAGATGGTTGGGTATTTTGTTGCGCTCTGAACCTCGAGTTATATAGTAAGTTCTCATGTTTGCTGCCATGCTCCACTACAATTTCCGCCCGAGCAGTTCGATCGTCGGGCGAATTATAAAATATCTATGGCACATCTCAAAGTAATCTAGCGCTGGTGTCAGAATCGACGTGGTGAATATTCACCGATAGATGTCCGTCGCAGCTAGACGGGTCGGTATGATCCTCGGAATTCGAGTCGGCACTGTAGTGGTTAGTATTGGTTGTCCGGATCCCAGTGAAAGGATGTAGCCAGACTCGGAGCTGGTGGAAGACTAAACCACGGGCAGCTGCACAAATATTAGTCTAGTTGCGGACCCCGATTCCTCGCCCTTCGAAGTTGCCGCCAGCTCAAACCTCTGATAGAAGTGGGTTACTTCAAGCTGAAATCCGGTCAGTGGTGGCCAAAAAAAAATGGGAGCCTTGGTGGCGGAAGGTATTGGACCGTGACGGCGATTGTTTCTCCAAGTAAAAGAGCTTCGAGGGAATTCGACGAATGAGTGAGCCGCTGTAAGCCGCCAGCAACATCGAGCACATAAGATGGACGCGTCGTCGGAGAGAAAAGTATAGTCGCGTAGACAGTTCTGAGTCACCGTAACGTCACGGCGGATGGGTGGAGGATCCGGGATTATCCGTACTCATCAAAGGCAACAGCATAACGCGTCCCGTTTTCTCTCATCTTCCGCAGTCTGAAGTCATCATTTCCTTGAACTTCTGAACAATATGCGTGCTCATTCGACGCTCAAGACTTGAGTTCACTATACTGGAAATCCGGAATTAACATGCCTCTACTTCAGGCTGGGTGTCATTTGCTTGTAGCATAGCTCGCTCAAAACCACGCTCCCTGAAGGACTCGCATGCGTTCTCTCGGTCAGGCATACGAATCAACCGTCGTCCCACCTCATCCCACCTCGGAATCCGACGACACTTTACATTTTAAATTCTATTCCGGTTTGGAGCATTGAACAGTGCTCTTCGAACGACAAAGATAAGTAACCCGTTACGATGTCAACCCCGGGATTATGTTGGACCTCAATCATTATCTTTTCACGTATGGAACTGCACAGACCAAACGAAAGAAACCTGCAGATCAAGCATTGCATGAGCAAAAAGCGATTGAAAGTGTGTTTTGGAAAGCTTACGAGGCACTTGAGGACGACGCGGTCGTCCGGAAAACGGGTAAAATAAAGGTAGGCTTGCATTATGGTAATCCCGAGAAGCACGTAGGAGATCAGGACGCCGATTTCGTAGGCACCTGGGAATCATGCATTTCAGACGACGAACAGTGAAAGGAAGAACGGTACCTATAGTCCCGTTGGCGTCGAATGACATGGCTGGCATGGAGCTCATTCGTTGGCAGTTTTTGCTAAGGAGGAGTGGACGAGTGAGTGAAAGTCAACTGGTTATCGGAAGGGCTACTTACATATATCGACGATGGTTCTGGAAACTGATGTAGTCCCGAAATTCCATCGGGAGTCGCAAATGACGGATATAGTGATGATCATAGAAGTGAGAAGTCCACCGTGGACGTTGGATTGGTGCCCGCTGCTCCTCGTTGCGCGCTGTATTGAGTTGCAGTGTCCGGCAAGGGAACAACTTACTAAACGGGTTGTGATTTTCTCCGCGATGGATTCAACGCTGGCAGGAATCGATTGTCGCAACTATAATCAGATTCTTCCCAGTGCATAGAAGTCTGGTATGTTCCCAAGAGCGCCAAGTATTAATTTTGGAGAACCTGATATCAACCAGAGAGCGCAGAGGAAGCGACGGGCTGCGCTGCCCGGTCAGTTCGGGTACGCACCGTTCTGCGATCCTTCGAAAGCTATTTTTTCCGCTTCCTTGCTTCCCGCTCGCACTTCACTGTAGTTGTTACTGATTCGACAGCGGGCTCGAGCCTCGGCATACGCAGTTTTGAACTTTTTGGTAATATGTGATTATGTGACGATTTGATGAGTGGCTATTAGCTTGCAGAAACCCGTTAGATTGTCGAGGGACGGAAAATACGGGTCAGGGAAAAACCCCAGCAAAACGACGTGGAAGTTGGGAGCAAACTCCTGTCAGGTGTTTCGGACGGAACCGGACTATGTACATATTCGGATTTCGGCCGATGATCCCGCACTGTGGTTGACTGGGCACTGCGACGACGGTGTCGCTTTTGTCGCTCTCGGGACTCTCTACAATCTCCACTCGACGGCACCTTCAATGCAACTAACCTGGGGCTCGAACACTCTCTTTCTCTATCGCTTTGATGCGGTGAACTATCAAGAGTCAGACGGACCCTGGTCCCTATAATGGATACCTGAGGTTATTTAGGCCTATTTAATAGGCTACTAAGTAACTTAGCAGAGTTGGGATTCGAGCAGGTGAGTTTGCAAGTTCGCCGAGTCCTCGCTTCAGGATCCTGATTCGTTCCTAGCTTCAGACGACATGTCCCTTGGCGTAGAGACGGGGGGATTTGGAAGATGTAGGGCAAGGACGATGGTCCGCTGTGGTTAGGACGTGGAGATTCTTCAAAAAGCAGCTATGGCGTCTTGAGGGTTAACGGAGTGGAAGCAGGACAGCCGATTTCGTAGGGTGCGTTCATATCCTTTTGCTTTCCCAGCCATCCGCTTTGCTTTCGACGCATCCCGCACCGCCCTTTCTTCTTTTTGGCTCGTCACCCCGGTTCTGCATCATCTCCCTCATACCCGTCCCCTTCGCTTCTCCCTACCATACAAGTCAAGCCAGGCTAACATCTCTCTCCCTAGATGCAGTTGGTACTAAATAAACTCCACCTCGTCTTTCTTTCAGTGGGTTCGCCGCTCTCGATACCTCGTCCCTGCGTTGGAGATTGGTCTTCCCCGTCTCTCGTCCTTGTCCACTTCGAGCTCGTTGGCCGTGGGCTGAGGAACTCGACGATCGACGTTTGCTGCGCGTGTCGTTGATGCGGAGAAGAGGAACAGAGGGATTCTTGCCAGTATTATGTACGTTCTTTCTCTCCCGGTTCTTTACTCTACACACCTCCTACCCCTTTATCCATCCACCCCGCCTCATTCGTGCGTTATTCTAGCGATATAATTCGACTTGCCTAGACCGCATGCATCCGCCTACCTACCTATATATCCACTATTCACTTACCTCGCTCCTGCTGCATTATAACATCCATCATCGACATTTATCACCGTCCTTTCATTCATCATGACAGTCTTTGTATCGTCTGCATTCTCCATATTCCCGCACGCCTCGCTCTCCCTCTTCCTGTTAACCGATTCGACGTCTCTGACACCTCTCTTTCTTAGCCCACACGTCGCTCGTGAAGCAGCCCGCCAGCGCTCGCGTCCTCACGCTCCCTGGCGCCCGCTCCTCCCGTCTCTACGGACTCGGCATCGCTCGCTCTCCGCTGCGAATTCGGCGTCGTCTCTTCGATACGTGCTCGATGCGTCACGGTTTTCCCCTTTGACTTCAATCTCAGTAACTTCAAGCTGCTGTGGCGCGGGGTTTATGCAATCAAGACTGGCCGGTGCACGTTCGCGTTTGGAGCTTCAAAGTGGTGAAGAGGATTCAGGGTGATTTGTAGTGGTGCGTCCCTTCTTGGCGTCTTTCGTATGTTACCCTTTCCCTCGCCCACCATCTCTGTATCTCCCCCCTCGCACCTACACACCGCACAACGACATCTTCGATTCTTACGACGCGCACATTCGTGCACCTTACCTCGCCGTGCTATACTTACGCTGTCCCCGTCCCTTGGCATCCCTCTTTTCTTTCTTCTTTGCTTTACTCTTTTTCATTTTTTCGTCGCACACGCTCGCCCTATATTCCTCGACGTTGCTCCTGATTCGTTCTCCTCTTCCGCTTGTACCACGCACTGGCATATCGGCCTCCGTACCTATCCATCCACTATTCACTTATCTCATTCTGGCCTCATTCGTGCGACCCATCCTTACTTCATCGTTCATCGGCATCTTTTGCCTTTCTTTCTTTCGTCGTGGAATGCGTCTGCCTCGCTCTTCGTCTTTCTGCTCGCTGATCGATTCGACGTGGCTGACAACTTTTCGTCTCTAGCCAACTCGATAGCGCAGGAGCCGCTCGATGGGACAATCGCACTCAATCGCCCTGAAGACTAAGGACGAAGGTGTCCAGTTCTATCTGCAATCTCTAGCCAGACCCGCTGCACCTATGGATCTCGATCTGGTGGTCTGTGAGAGCTAGACTAGGCGGTATCAAGGTGCGTTTCCTTCCTCACCGTGCCTTCCTCTATTTCGACCTCTCCCCCTTGTACCTATGACTGTCTGCTTGTCTGGCGTATTGCCGAGGGCCTCATCGCACCGTTTGTCTCGCTAGGCGCATGGTGTACTGCCTCACTTCCCTTCGATGTCCCGTAGCCTATCTCTGTCTCATCCTACTGCCCTTCCGACCTCCTCCCCCATCGCCTTTCTCCTCTCTCGCTGTCTACCGCGTTGTGCGATGGGCTGATTCACGCGCGGTCATTCGTTTGCAGATTCGGAATGCATCGGATCTCCAATCCCCGCCGGTGGTGGAGATGGATCTGGGCGGAGGCGACACGTCAGCGGCGACGTCGATGTCGCCGGGCTTGCTGCGCTCACGATGCGCTCGACGGTGCGCATGGCATATACCTGAGCGAGGCAGGGGTGGCGGTATGTATCGGCTCGTACGATACTCGGAGGCGGCGACCGTCCCCCGTCTGCTTCCGACGTTGCGGCATGGCGTTCGAGATGGAGGTGACTGCGTTGGGCGATGGTGCGAGATATGCTAGGAGAAGCGTATGAGCACAAATATAGATGAATGCGTCGCCGTTATCGTCGTGGCAGTGGGTTCGCAGATTCAGACCTGTGTGTGTGGGCGCGTTGCTGAGGTACTCCGCGGGGTGGTTCTGGGCGCGATGAGGGCTTGCTGCGCGCACGGCACGATATGATGTGCTTGTCGTCGAGTAGCGCATACGCGTACGAGGGAGTATGGGGGATGTCGGTAGCGAGCTACTCGAGTATCGACGGCGAGCAAGCAATCGTACATGCCATCCGACCTTCGCTGACCATCGCGTGGTGTCTCCGTCGTCGACGTTTTGCGAGGTCGATGACCTACGTCTGGTGGAGGATGGTAGATGGCTTGGTTAGACCTTGTTGTGGGTATAGTAGGGAGATGTGGATTAGGAAGGTGTGCCACCGTCGCGGGAAGGGATGCGCTGGGTGCGCGGGGGCAGTTTGTTTGATCCCTGTTTCGCTCCTCGATGCACGCGCAAGTCTCTCGTCCGCTGCGTCGTCTGGCATGATGCGCTCGATATCCGGAAACGCGTGGCCGACGCCGACGTCGTCGGTCGGGTGGCCACGGGATGAGTTTTTCGAGATTATCGACGAAGCAATCCACTTACTGTAGTCGGCATCCAGCAGCGGCTAAATTGCATCGTCTTGCGAGATTGGTGTTCCGGAGGATAGGCGGCGGATAGCTACAGGGTTGGCCGACAGGGGAATCTTGGGGGTTGTATGCGGAGGGTGTGTATGGGAGGGTATGTATCATACGTTCTCGTCATTCCGTTTTTGCTTGGTATCTTTCCCCTCCCTTTCTTTGTCTTTTCCTTGATATCCACTACCTATTCGCCGCCCCTTCGGACTAGCTGGTACCAACCTTTCCTTTCTCTTCCTGCTGGACGCTCTCCGCCTTCATTCTTTCGCATTTATTCCTACCTCTTCACCTAGCGTTCATGCATCGTGACACGTGTACATAGCTCTTCTTCGCTTTATCAATTTTGCTTTCAAGTGCAGATAGTGGGCTCTGCCGCGCGTGCGCGGGCCTTCTGCTGCTATATAGTATCTGGATTCTTGGAAGCATGGCGAAGTTGTTTCGACGCATTTTGCGATTGACAGAGCGCCGACGGTTCCATCAAATGCCGCTTACGGAACACCTTCATCCACCACCAATGGTCATCGACCATATGATCGACCACTTCTTCTCCCTAAAGGCTCACTCGAGCGCCTTTGAAAGCGCTGACAAAACTCCGGACCTCGTTGAACTCTGCCATATGCTTTTCCAGCCTCGGAGTCACCGACTCAGTGCTCACTGCTTGCCACTTGCCACTAGTTTGGCTCGGATCTCCACTGGCTATTGTCAGCTGCAGATGTAGTACTCCCAGTCTTTCCTTAGGCTCTTCAAGTTCGGATCTGTCAGTAACAGTATTCTTCCGCTTCATAAGTTTGTTGTCGCCGCCAAAGTCATCCTCTCACCAATATCCGACACTTACCAACCAATATAAGGATTCGCATACTTCGTAGTAAGCGCAAATTACCTCAAATGCGACATGCGTTCCTCGGTATTGTTTCCGAGCCCACGACTCTGGCGCGCCGCCGTCGATGATCTTTCATTCGCTACATTCTCCTCCGTTTATTGCGGGAATCCGCAACATTTTTCAGCATAAAATGCAAAACTCTGTTTTGTTTCCCTTGCGTCCTCAAAATGCTACCTAAAACACCTTCCCTAACTGTTCTCGCTACTTGCTTCGTTCTTCCCAACCTCGTAATTGGTTTCCAACCCACGGTGCACACCTCTTCCGGTACCTACATCGGCGTCCACGACGCTCAAAACAACCTCGATGCATTCCTTGGCATGCGCTTTGCCTCTCCTCCCGTCGCTCGTTTCTTGCCCGCCGCACAAACCGTCGTCTCGAACAGTACACAATCTGCTACATCTTTCGGTGCGGATTGTCCCCAGCTGCCCGAACCACTGAGCGTAGCTGGCCTGGCTGCCGGCCCACCGCTCAAAGGCGCTAATCAAAGCGAAGATTGTTTCTTCGTCAATGCCAGTATCCTCCAGTCCTTTGTTTTCGGGAATTAGCTGAACGTGTTGCAGGTTTGGCGTCCTTCGGGTTATTCTCCGAAGAAGAAACTGCCCATTTTGGTTTACATCTATGTGCGTATCCTGCTGAATGACTTTGTTCGACTGCTTAGCATTTGTCCTTGTTCAGGGTGGCGGATACTTTTCTGGATCTGGATCGGAATGGAATGGAGTCAGCTTGGTTCGCAGGAGTCTTGCGATTGGCAGACCAATAATATACATCACATTTAATTATCGCACTGGAGTGCTCGGATTCGTAAGTTTGACCCGCATTCCTCTCGATTATCGAATACAATTCGTGTTCAGATTGGCAGTGCACGTGCCCCGGCTGCCGCTCTGAATGTCGGACTCCAAGACCAGCGAGACGCTTTGCGATGGATTCAAGACAACGCAGAGGCCTTCGGTGGAGATGGTTCACGAATCACAATTTCTGGCGAGTCAGCAGGTAAGAATTTGTCCTCTTTTTCATTCTGGACCCAAAGCCAATTCACATTGCTGCAGGAGGGTCAAGTGTGCATATGCATTATTTATACCCAGACTCGAGGCAAACCTTCCGCGCTGGGATATCTAGCTCCGGTACCTCGCTCGTTGAGAACACTCCTCCATGCGAATGGCACGATCGACCTGGCGGAGGATACGATATCCTAGGCAATATTACCGGCTGCGGCACGGGTCCAGGGTCGTTTGAGTGTTTACAGAACATGCCTTTTGACGTACGCTTGTTTCATTAACCATGGATTCATGCTGACGGCCACTCGATAGACGTTCTGGTCCTTCGCCCTCCAGACGTATACCCCGTCAGGTCCCGTCCCCATACCCCTTTGGTCTGTAACATGCAAAGGCCCTCAAGGCTCCCTCATCGAGGAATACCCCGCCAAAAAAGTTGTCGACGGCGACTTCCTCAAACTTCCTATCATCACCGGAACGAATCGAAATGAAGGCAATTTGTATGTCACTTCCCCTCTCCTGCTTTCTGTGACGAAGTTAATTCACTCTTCAAGCGTAATCGGTACCGGATTCCTCGAATTGACACCCCAGCCTACCGCGGACGAGGAAAACGCCATCATGCACGCCTTCGTCGCGTCCCACGCGACATACAATGCATCTGAGGCGACGGTCTCGAAACTAGTCGACCTCTACGCGCACCCTACCGACTCCCTCTCGAATAGCAGTCTCTACAACCGCGCTACGCAATTCGAGACGGACTACTCCTTCTTGGGCCCGCAGCGACTGTTCCTGAGGAGCGCCTCCGCTCCCGAGAGAGGACAAAACGTATGGGCGTATTCGTTCGAACAACATCCTTCGGGCACGCCTGATTTCTTTGGGGGTACGTGAACGCGCTATCAGTTCGAATGAATCAATTCGACTCACTCGACCCAAACGTGTACAGCTTTCCACACTTCCGACCTATACTACCTTGATATGGGCTTCCCCATTGTCCCCGAACAGAAGCTCAAAACACAGATGCAGGATATCTACATCACCTTCACTAACGACGCTGACCCCGGTGTGTTCTGGCCTGCGTACAAGGAGGGTTCGAAGATGGTATTGAAACTGGTGGATGGAGACGTTCGGCCTGTGGAGGATACTCGCAGGCGCAATTTGACGGATTTCCTGAACGAGGTGGAAGTGTTGGGGGAATTTGGACGTTTCGGTTGAATAGGTTTTGTGGATTTTGGATTCGATCCTTCGGATATTAGTTCCAGATAATTACAACTCGCTTGTTATTTTCAATTGCATCTGATTTGCTGCTGCAGCGTACTTCACATCCGTCTCGCGAAACCAAGTCGATAACCTCCCCCGATAACCTGCCCCAAATACCAGTAGCCTTAATACTCAATTCAATCTATTACCAAGTCCGTCTGATCCATCCCTCTATTCATTATATGCATACAATTCGTACAAACACTGTTCGTCCATGGCTTGCATCAAAGAATCCCATGAATGATATATCATATCAAATAATACCCGCCGCAGGTCCAAGACATCATCGCCCTCCCCTCAGGTCCTCACGCCGCGTCACCGCTTCGCCTCTTCCCGTTTATCCTCTCCACCTCCGCTCTCCGCAGCCGCCCCGTCATCCTCCCCCTCCTCGACAGACACAACCCCCACGCTCGCCACGCCGACCTCCAGATACGGCAGCCCCACACCCTCGGGGTCATCGCCCGGCGCCAGCGGCGGGAGGTAGGGTGCCCATCCGTGTGTATGCGCGGTTGGTCGTGGGGGTGTTTGCGGTTGGGGTTGTGGAGACGAAGCCGATGATGATGGAGCGCCGTTGGGACCAAACATCCCCGGCGAAGGCATGACGACCAACACCGCGACCCGCACACGCGGCTGCTCTATAAATGGTAACGTGGGGTCCGTCCCTGCCTGCGACGGTGGTGCGGTGCTTAGATTTGTCGTGGAAGACGGGATGATATTTCGGATAGGGGATGCTGGAGGTGGTAAGAGTGCAGCTGAAGCTGCTGGAGAGGCGCGAAGTGTGGGTGGAGGAGAGTATGATGCAGCAAAGGGCTATATTTGAGAGAAAGAAGATCAGTACTGTGTGATAAGAGGTGGGGGAGAAAAGAAAAGAAGGAAGGGAAAAAAGGCAAGGAGATGAAGAAAGGATGAACGGACGAGTAAGAAGAGAAAGGAGCACGCGAAAGAAAAAAAGCCTCTATGGGATAGGGACGAGGAGAGAGCGAACCGACTGCATAAACCACGCCGGAAATGAAACGAGACGACACGGGAGACGCGAAGACGTTCGGCTTCCTCTCCTTATCCAGGAGAAGACATACGGGATGAGGCAAGTTGTCGAATCACATCGTGCAGAATACTCTCGAAAGCCACCATCATGACCCGCATCCTCCTACCCTCAGTAATACTTGGCCCGTCTCACGAGCACGCAGCAGACCGACACCGAAATCACGATCTCGTGCAAAGCGGAGACAACCACCGCCAATCCTGGAAGCGATACAAAGAACACGCCGACAAGCGAGCTTTCATCATCTCGTCCCTAGGGGTAACCCCAAGACGAGTGGCATGTCGTTCAGTCGTCTCCCAATCGTACCGAGTCCGACACGGCGCAAGACATACCGCCTCGGCTTGCGAAAACTCGCGTGCGAGGTCTGGGAAATCCTAACGCAATCGAGACCGAGGGATGAGACCTCCTACTGCCAGTGATGCTTGGTCTAGCTCACGAGAACGCAGCATACCGCCCAGCCAACCACCAACGCTGCAACGATACAAAGAACGCCGAGCTTACACGGCCGCGTCCAGGAGACCATGCCTTCCCCCCGAGCAACCCGCTCACGCAAGACACCTTCCTGCTGAACGAAAGACCGCCAGCCCTCTCCGCACCAAAACCGACGCATCCGCCGTGTCCGCTGACACCACAAGACAAGTGGCATGTCGGCCAGTTGTCTCCCCATCACACACTGAGTCCGACACGAGCTAGCATCCGAGACACAAGACATCCCACCCCGGCGTGCTGAAACTGGTCTAAGAACTCGTGACACGACTGAGACCGAAAACTGAGACACCGCAGGACTAAGACGGTCCCTCTACAGTCCTGAAACCACCGCCGCACGTTGCAGACGGGTGAAACATCCGCGACGTCGGGTTCCTCGCCAGCGTTTCTCCTCCTTCTCCTCCTCCTCCCCTCCTCTCCCGCCACCGCATCTGGCATCGGGTCTCAGGGAGGGCGTTGCCTCCGTCCACCGGGGCAAACGTAACCGATGTCGACGGCGTCCATAGACGAGGACACACAGCACCTCGAACAAAAGATTGCTTCCAGTATGCCTTACACGAGTCCGCTTTCCCGCCACCGGGCCTTCCTCCCCGTCGTGCGCTTCCGCCCCAGGTGATAACCACCCGCAACCGCAAAACACAATGGGTCGCATTCGGGCTCAATCCGAATCCCAGACCAGTCTCAGACACAGACACACATCACCAGGATACAGGACCTGAGAATCTGAGACTGTGAAACCATGAGACTGCCATGATGTCTACGATCTCATCGTCAATCCGCGACCCCCGAGACAAGTGAGACTGAGATCATCTCATCTTATCCAATCTCACCGCAGCCTCCTCACGAACCAAGACTGAGACTATCTCAACTCGTCCCAGACGAGATCGAGCCCGAGCCCGAGACGTCTGTCCATCCCGCTGGATCGACCATGCCAACTCAAGCACTGCACTGAACTCGGCCACGAGCAGCTGAGACCGTACTCAACACCACCGCGCCACGCCACGACGTACAGGGGAGGCAGACTGGGAACCATCTAGGTAGCCAGCGTCTACACACCCCGACAACGAGATCGTCTGGATGTGGACCATCGACCTGAAGAGACCATCGATTACAGCGTCGGTAAGACCGACAGCACGAGGCGGAGATCGCAGCATGTCCACACCGTCCCAAAGCCTCCTCCCCACGTAACAAAAACACAAAGCAAAGGGCAAAGAAGACCGAAAACCAAAGCCCAAACGAAAAGCAAAGAACCAAAAGGAGGAAAGAACCAAAAAACCAAAAACCGAAACAAAAACCAGCAACGAAAAAAATACGCACCATAATAACATCCCATTCACCCTCTTCCCCATCACCATCCCCTTCCCCAGGCACCACCCTCTCCTTCTCGCAGCTCCTCCTCTCGCTTCCTTCCGCCGCGGCACCTTCAGCCCCGGCCTTAGGAAGCGCATTCTGCTGCTCTGTATGTGTATCTGCAGCGGACGAAGAAGGCGGAGTGATCCACACATCCCACAACCGCGGTTTCTTCCTCAGATCGACTTTCACTCTAGGCGCGGGCGGGATCCAGGTGCCGTTTGCGATGGCTTCGGCGACCATGCCTATGTGCGAGGTGAGTGTGAGCGGTGTTGTTCTGCAATGCAAGGATACACAAAAGGGAAGATGGGAGAGAAGGAACAAGGGAATAGCATGGAAGAGGGATAGAGAACGAAAGAAGGAGTACAGAGAACGGAACGGAGGATAGAGTACTCACGCCGATGTCGTCTCCTCAACAACAGCGAACGCACGACGATGGCGGAGGAGACGCCGAGGAGGAGGATGAGCGTTGCGAGAAAGGTGTAGACTATGTTGTTTTTGGTGAAGAAGTTGTTGGTGCCGTTGGAAGAGGAAGACGTGGAGGAGGATGGGGGGAGGCGTCGGTGGGGTGGGGTGTGAGGTGGTATAGGTAAAGGTAGGAGGCGCATCGGTGAGTGGTAAGGTGTGGGTTGTGCATGGGAGAAACGGAACGCATCCCATCGGAGAGGCAAGAACGACATGCGTTCGGAATCAAAAGCAGACCAAGCCCGAATAGGAATCGGATGGTGAAGTACGAAACGGAGGCAGATTTAGGCCAGGGACGGGTTGTCGTGTGTTCATGGCGGTGTTGTTGTGGTAGTCGACATGAGTAAGGATGCACATCCGCGGGGGTAAAGCAGGATAAAATAAAAGACCGGGCAGGCAGACAGGCAGGCAGTACGGAGCGTCAAAAGTGCGAAAGCCGAAGGCAGGAATAAGATTGATTTTGATGAAATATGGAAGGCAGGGATGGCAGGGATGTAATCAGCATATCACTCAAAGCTACCGAAAAGAAAGAAACGCACGATAAAGCTGCGCAGACGACTGTATCCCGCCTGGTCCACCACCACCACCACCACCTCCTCCTCCTCCTCCTCCTCCCCCACCACCACCCTGCCCACCGGCACCACCACCCGGCGGCGGCGGCACCAACGTCGCAGACCCACTTGGAAACGGATCATTGAATGTGGTCGATATGCCCGGAGATGGGTCGCTGCTTGTCGGTGTGGCCGTACCGTTTTGAGGTCCTGAGGATATGGAAGATTTTGACGACGCTGAAGACGAGGACATCGTGTTGCGTGTTGAGTAGAATCGGCGAGGAAGAAGAAGAGGAGGAAAGGAGGCGAGGTAACGGCGCGAGCTTAATATAAGCCAAAGCAAGCGCGGTTGCTATGCACTATGAAAGCGAGCAACGCGAAAACCGCGAGGGATGCGAGCGTCGACGTCGTAAAAGACAGTGAGCAAGAGTCGGTCGACGACGGCGGCGACGGTGAGAGCGAAACCAATGTGACGCTTAGAAACGGTCATCACGTTCTTCGGACTTGATCGGGTGGTCGACCCGTCGTCCGATCAACGTCCGATAAATCATTTTGAACTTTCGACTCCAATTCGACTCTGACTTGCAAGACCTAGACGTCGTGTTGGTGTCACAGTCCAATAAACTCACCGCCAGCATAATATATATTTTCCCCAAGTATCTATACAGATATCTAGACCCACCTTCGATATGCCGACCATAGGAAAACAAGGATTTCCTATTCAGTGAACGGATACCGCGACAAGTTAGCTGAAAACTCACAGCGTTGGGGTAGTCTTCGACTTCTCAAATTCAACGCCGCCGCCACGCCGTAGGTATGTGACGTCCAGTTGAGAGACGAGAAAACAAGAATTTCCTAATTAGTCAAGGTTGAACCGCGGTTCAAATTACAGCCGTAGACGGCACTTTCATAATAAAAAACACGGAGACTAGACGTACGACTTCTTTTAAAAATAGACGGTAAGTTAGAGGCGAGCTTTTTAAAAAGATTAGAGGAGGCTTACCTACTACCTAATCCGGCAGGTTTCGAGCGGCGGCGTCGTTGGTGCGTACTTCGGGGCGCCAAACGAGCGCGTGGCTGTGTTGTGCGCCGCTGTGCCCGCCCCGCCAAAATGGGAGGTTTGCGCGCCGCCATTCCTGCACCATAAAAGACGAGGTAAGTGGCATATTGGGATCATTAGATGTATAGATTACTGTAGACAAGCTCTTGCTGTGTTATATAGGCTCCATGGCGAGGGGTGGGCGGGCAAAGCGCCAGGATTTGGGCGAAGAATCGGTGGCCGCGATGGACGGATTAGGTTGATGGGACGGATTGATGTGATGCCATCTGATGCAATCAAATCAACACTCTCTTTCGTTCCGTGCTGCTTCGCACTTGCTTCGCTCGTTTACCCGGCCGTTCTGGCAAACCTAAGCGTTTGAGGTGAAGAATACTGGCACGTCTACCACTCGACGGCGACCTAAAAATGCCTGATACGCTCTCAATCGCTGCAAACCCGGATTCGGCTGTTTTTAACCACTTCGAGAGAATTATTTTCCCTCGTTCTTGTTTTTGCTTCTTTGTGTATGGAACCTCAGCTCTATATTCACCACTGCCAGCTGTACCGGCTTCCGAACCTGAAACTCTTTGTCTGTTGTCAGAGAACCCCTTTTGAGAAGCCAACGTTCAACCAATATTCAGCCGCGAGGATACACCTGGTGTCTAGCTATGATCTTCACTGGCCTCGTTTCAGGAATATACCCAACATATTCTGGAAACGAACGATTTCATAGAGAAGTCGATGGTATATGCACGGTTCGAATCCCATCACTAATTGGTCGAAACAGTTCGGAAGCTCGGACCGGTGACGGAGCCCGTCCCGAGGAAACCCGATATTCAGAAAACATTGAATCTAAAAGCGCGCCTTGCTTCAGGATATCCGAACCTATCGTGTATGGAAAGATTCGGTAAACAGGCATATCATAACTCGATTTTACAGTAATTCATCCACAGATGAATATTTGATACGTGATCGAATCCAAACCCCGGCCAAATTGATCACTAACTGGTCGAAACACCAATGTTCAGTGAATTTGAGCATCGGAATGAGGCCAATAAAGTGCTCTAAATTCCTGAGATGTACAGGAGGTGTATAAAGACAACATTTGGTAAAGGTGAGTTCAGGGAATAAATGTGTGAGCTGGTATGATGTTGCAATTTCGGCTGAACCGTCTACTTATCAGGTTTCCACACAAAACCTTAGTGCGCCGATGCTCATTTTTGTTCCCTTTCACGTATTCTGGTCCGGATAATAAACAAACCCCGGTTCAATCGATGAATATGAACTCGAACATGTTTGTACTCAAGCTTTACACCTCAATTGACCCCTCGGACCGCCACCTGGTCCCGGAATTCGCCAAATACTAAAAAAATAGAGAATTTTCAAACGCGTCCTACCAGCCTGAACTCACGATATATTGTTTAGGTAGTTCCTCTGCCTCGGAATCCAAATTACCCACTCAGAAGGTGAACAGTGGGGCGAGATACGAGGTCAGAATTTCCCCTGTCACACCAAGCCATTCAGCAGTTGTAGGCTATGATTAAAACCAAATGCACTTGTAACACATGCAGCCTACCCTTCTGTTCCTTAATACAGCAATGTGCGAGGACCAGATGTATGCAGGAAACTTCAACTTCCGAATCCGACTCGTGAGTTGTTTATGGAAGAGCACCTTGATAAAAATTTCAATTCGCCCATTTAAAGCTTCCAAACAAGAGATGGTAGTATTGGAGCTTAATATGCTATGTAAAGAACCCCTCAGGATTCGAGTGTATGTTGGAAAATGTCGATGTTTGATGTTTCGACCGGTTATGATGGAGGTAGTCACGCTGTCACCTACGTGACTCTCCTGCTTCCTGCCACGACATTCACCTCCGTCGCTGCATTCGGCGACCTACTTCATCGCCTAGTGGCCTCAAAGCTATAAACTCAACTACTATGTCTCTTGTACCTGGGTTTCTGCTCTCCCTGGCTTCTGCACTGGCTAGATATCCGTTGTTTTAGTCCGACAATTCCGAAATACCAGTAGCTCTGCTGAGCCGTCCAACAGCTCTTATAAAGTCTCGAAACAATAATCGGCTAAGGATCGCTACTTAAACGAGCTTTCCTCGCACTAGCGGAAACGTCTGGGTCTGATTTAGGTCGCCTAGTGTGTTTCAAAGTTTCGTATTCTGAGCATCCCGTTCTTGCTTGCCTGTTGATTCTGTGGAGGCTGAATTATAATGCTTGGACCGTCACTGCGCCCGCTGTAACCGTTGCTCCAAATGTTCAACATGACCTTGACCACTTCATGCGCGCTATTCTGTTCCCCAAACCCACCATCATCGAAACCGCCTCGAATAGCTCTCCACATCTGTGCCTACAGGTTTGGATAGTGCGCCGCAACTGTGCATCACAATTGCTGCTCGCCCATCATCCCGTCAAAACCGTTCAGCCGCTTCTACAGAAACGGGGCTGTTCCCTGTCGGATCGCCAGCGCGGATTCGCCGTTGTCATTCACTCGACCACCAGCACGCGCTTCCGCAGCGTCAACACGTCCGTTTGACATGTGCCTACGACTCATATACGGCGCTGTCTTCCCGTACGGCGTCCCCAAATATATCATTCAGATTTCGCATCTGCTTTCCAAATTGCCAATTTTATTGCGCCGGTTGAGCACTGTGCACCCAGCGCCTCTTCTGACGCTGCGAACCGGGGTCAGTGATACACATGTACGCCTGTGACATGCTGCCCGCGCTGGCTGCCCTAATAATTTTGGAGCGCTGACGATTATTCGTTATTCATGTAAATAATAATCGTACATCAGATACAGCTGTATTCTTGTATCTTGATCACCCAATGTTCGCTGAGAATGTATAGCTACTACTCCCCTTGATCTATGCAGTGTAAGAGCTCGAAATGCAATGATTTTGCATCGTGAGTACAGGGATAAGTTGCCTAATTCGGAAGTGTCTTGAGTTTCTAACAACCGGCAACAATGATGGCGGGCATCAAAGGAAGGGTCAAACGAAAACAAACACGTCCTCGTCGTCCACGACGATCAGCAGCCTTTGATCACTGTCTAGACAGCGATCACCATTGATTTCACGACGTCGAGGCTGGGTTTAAGGCTCCTCTAGCCTTTTAAAAAGGTCGCCTCTAAACCACCGTCTATTTTTAAAAGAAGTCGTACGTCTAATTACCGTGTTTTTTATAAAAGCCTGCCAGCTCCAGGTGCAAATTAGATAATGACAACGGTTCCGTTGTCACCATATCCACCTGCGTGAGTATTCACTTTGTCGCTTTTGTTCACTTCCAATTCAAAACTCAGTATCTATAAAAGCTTCCAACCTCGAACAATGTCGAACCAAAGCCGTCATCGAGAACTCAACTTGAACATTCTTACGCCCATAACAGTAGAAAACGCGAGTGAAATTATGTTAATTGTACAACAGTGGGTCAAATGCTACGGTATGCCGATGAATGCGCTACAGATTGGATTTAGGTGATAAATCAATACAGATGGGATGGATAGATGATAGAATAGCAGGAGTTACAGATAGCGAGAAAGCAAGAGGAACTAAACTAGATATGGCATGCAGATGTGACAGCGGCGTTCGAAAGCAGGTAGAGTAGCTACGAGGAAAGGTGTCGGACTCTTTTTGTAAGCCGTGGAAATAACATGTGAATAAACGGAAGCAACAGGAGCCAGTCATTTCAGCTCTCAATATGGAGTATCCGTAGATGGGTTACTGGTCAAACCGCGTTTCCTTGAGGGTCGCCTCACGCGCCGGAGAAGAAACCACGCGTCCGAACAACTCTTTGTTCGCGCCGCGTACGACAAGAGTGACCAAAACGGGAAGTAAGTTCTGGATCGCGGATGATTGGGGTGATTCTTGGAGCAGCGCGAGGGCCTCGTCGCAGACATCAGAGAGACGCAGAGAGGAAAGCGATGGGCAGGCGGCGTAGAGACGCTTCAAAGAGGGGCGAGAGGCGTGAATTGAGTGAAGCGAGAGGGTGTGCACTTGGCCCAGGGGAATGAAGGGTGAAGAAGAAGAGGCAATGGAGGTGGAGGGGAAGGAGAGAGGAAAATGGAAATTGGTATCATTCCCATCTTTATCATCCGTATCTGCGATTGAGATTGTAGAGGCGGTATAAGAAGGATTGGAGAGCCAGTAGAGCAGTGCGCTTGCGTCTTCCGGGGGCTGGTGTTGAAGGGTTGCAGAAACATCCTCGAGATTCAGTTCCCGCAGCGCGGGGAAATCAAAGAGTTCGAGTAGCTGCACGGCAGAGTGCGCGTCAACGAAGCCAAAGGTAAATGTCATAAGCCTAACAAGCTTGATACTTCCTCGACCTGCGATGAGGCTTCCTTCATTCCCAGTGGGAAACTGCGGCCCGCCGCCTACAATGGCCAAAACCTCCAAGTTAGGCGACTCGAGTAGAATCTGGCGAAACTGCGCAACGCTGGGCATAACATCTGCCGCCTGATACTTGAGCTCCAACTTCACGAGGCCCGAAAGCGGCTGCCAATGCCCCGCGCTCCACTCGACATGCACCCCCGTCAAAGTAACCTCCCTCAACCGAGGCACAACCGCTTCTGCGCCGCCGAAGAGCGGGAGGTGTTTCCCCAGCGCCGCGGGCTTGAACACCTCTCCTTTGAGTGCAAAGTACTCGTTACACCTCGCGAGGTGCAGCTTTTCGAGTTTCTCGAGACATCGGCCGATTTTGCCCGTGTGGAGGAGGAAAGCGCACATGGGGGCCCAGGTATCGGTGAAGAGTTCGAGGGTGCGCCAGCGTGGAGCAGTGGGGAGAAGGAGGACGAGGACGGCTTCCATGTGGCACCAGCTAAAACCGTGTGTTTCTTCCTCCCAGTCCCAGTCGGGGTCTCGGAAGTCGAGGAGGATGTCGAGGGGGTATGTTGTTGAGCGCGAGAGCCATGTGAGAGCGCGGGTGAGTTGTTCATTGGAGGTAGGATAGGTGAGGACGATCTGGGTCCAGAGACTGCCTGTCCCGAGGGATACTTGTCGCCAGCGGCGGCATATGTGAGAGAGAGTTGTGGGTGAGGTTGTGAGAGAAGGGTCTGAACCGTCGTGCCAATGCTGTGGCTGTCCTACCGCCAGCATGAATATCGGGGAGAGGATTTCGTTAGGCAGACGATCGATCTCGCTACCGCGATGACTGGCAAGGTGCTCGTGAGGACCGAGTCGTGTGATGCTTTCCATAGGCGTATAAGTAGGAGAGGTAGAGTAGAGCCAATCGAGGAGCTATTGCTGAGTTGCTGTAGGTGACATCCAACTGCAAACGACCATAGAAAAGTAAATAAGTGAGTCACTGCTGTTTTTGAACGCAAAATAAGGACGGACGCACCGGGGGTATCCGGTCCTTGGGGCGACCAATACAAAGCCCCCCCAATCAGCTCTTTTAAGAGCATGTCGGGAGCGATATGAGGCATCGACTCGGATGATGACAGATGATGGGAGCTGAAGGAGAGCAGTCAGATCATCCGCTTTTAGTAAGTTTGCGATCGCCGATGACGAGCTAAAACAGGCAAATTGCCTCCGCGTTCTCGGCAACCAGCGCCAAGGATCACGACGTAACCCACCCTCCTCCCTCAGTTTTACGCAAAGCCTCATGCTCTGACGATGATCGATCGAAAATATTGAAGTCTTTTTGTGGGCGTTGGTGGGTCCCGGACGAAATTTTGAGCGCAAAGACGCGCGGTTGAGGCGCGCCTCGAGGATGTCCGATCTTGTTCTAAGAAGGTAAAAGGTACTGAGTCTGTTCTGACGCCCGCCTAACTTGAGGTCAGCGGTAGACGCCGTTTGATTTGAGAAGCACCAACAAGTTCTGAAAATGGCATGGCGCGCAGCAACTCGCGGACTTGAGAAGCACCGGTACCCTTGCCTCGACAAAAATATGTTCCAGGACGGCGCTAACACTGAGAATCTTCCAGATTCGTCTTGACCGGAGACTAGTATGTGTGCCTTGACATGAGCCAGGGTGCCGGTAGGGAGCCAGCGGATTGAAAAACAGTAACAGCTTTCGAAACGGGTAGAGGGTGCGCCGCACCCCACGGAAGCACCGGTGTTGCTGCGGCCCCAACGCTCCCCAACGTTGTATGGGGTGTAGCCGGCGTCAAATGACGTATGGACGGCGCCAACATTGGGAATTTTCCGGATTTGGATAAGTTGACCAGCGAACTCGAGAGGGATCCAATCCGTGTGCCTTAACAGGGACGGGGGTACTCGTATGGTCAACGGCGCACATACGATTGACCTATTAACAATGCAGCGATCGAATCAACGGCTCTGAAAGTCATCGACAAAGTCAGTCGTTGAACATTCGGTTCTAAACAACCATTTCGGGTGTTTAAATGGACAACCGACTTACTTCCTGTTTTGACCAATCACAAAATATGTGACAGCGGCGGATATTGGCAGATTGATGCGCCACTTGGAACATCTTTCGATGAAAAAAGCAATTCATGTCACCAACCAGGAAATTTTTTGTTTTCAAACTGCAAACTTCAGGTCAGAAAGATTGTCGTTGACTTCAACGCTGTGAGCTCTCGCTCAGTGGTCGCAGGACCTATCATATGATATAAATTCAATGCTCGAGAAGATACGCGACGACTCATCAAGAAATCTTTGATATCAAAGGTATACGAGGCGTCAGCGTCTTCAAGGCGCGTATAGTTGAAACATACCCACATCCTTTCAAGAAAACAGAAAGAATCGTTCTCACCACGCTCTGCCCTTCTCGAGCGGGGTATCTTTTTCTATTCTGTCCTGGAAGCCTTGACATCGGGGGCAGCGGCGGCGGCGTTGTATTTGAGAAGCCCTACTCAGCCCTGTGATGTTCAATCATTCACTGGCTGCCGCCAGGGTTTTAAATTACCTTAGTATAGATCAACCGCCCAAATGTGTGGGTGTGCAAGGTATCCTTGTTTTCTAGACCGGAAATGCGATCGATTGGCGACGGCGGCGCTGTATTCGAGAAGTCCTGCTCAGCGCCGTGATGTTTCAGTCACTGGCCGCGGCGGTTGCTTTGTATTACTTGCCTATAGATTCCACCCAAAGGTGGGTACGAATAGGTACGAATCCCTGGAAACGCGATCAATCGAAAGCGACAGCGGCACTGTATTTGAGAAGACTGATGAGCTCCGTGAGTTTTCAGCTCTACCCCTACCCGCGACCCGTATTTTGAATTACCTACGACTTCGAATTGGCTGCCTAAATGTGCATGTCCTTGATGTCACCACTTATCAGGAAATTCTTGTTTTCAGACGTCGACAAAGCTTCGTAGATTTGTGGTAGAGCAAAATCAGATTGAATTGAAAGCTATCTTTGAACGGCTGGCTTCGAGTAGACTGAACGGAGTCTGGAGAATCAAACATGGCGCAGAATTCCAAGCAAATTCCAAGACGAAGCACCGAGTCGCCCGCCGGTAGGAGGCGTTGGGTAGGCGTGAATCCGATTTGCAGTATCGGCGGTCGTGGAGGGGAGGAGATGGGTACGCGAGGAGCCAGAGGCGGCGGGGTCAGAGTCTCCACCGCGGCACGTCTGAATGTGAGGAGGGAAGATTGCTTCGGCTTTTCCCGGACATCAATTTACTTAGTGGCATCATTCGCCAAATCAATGCAAATTACACCGGCTTTCACCGCTTATCATGATTCACG
The DNA here is from genome assembly GCA_037176885.1 of Favolaschia claudopus. Classification (NCBI taxonomy): domain Eukaryota; kingdom Fungi; phylum Basidiomycota; class Agaricomycetes; order Agaricales; family Mycenaceae; genus Favolaschia; species Favolaschia claudopus. The sequence goes on from JAWWNJ010000185.1 coordinate 185,108, forward strand.
TGCACCACAACGTTCACAAACCGCTGTTGACCCGCTGCCTTGTCCACTCAAGGCCATGTTTTTGCCGTCAAAATCTCCTCCCCCTTCCGGTGTCCAATCTATCCCAGTCTTCCGAAGGCTCCTGTCCATTCGCGCCATTCGCCAATGGCCATATATGATACACAACGATTTCAATGTTCATCTATGTTCATGCCAGTGCACAATTCTGCACAGAATCTTTGCAAGCGAATCATCTGGATTCTCATGCCGCCGAAAACTCGCAAGTGCTGCATCAACATACTACCAAACACCACATTGAACGAGGACCGCATCTTACGCGCTACTATTACATGCTCTCAGCTGGAGTCATGCGCTTCAAGCTATGCATATGAAATTCTGGTAACTTGGGGGTAGAAGGCCGTCGCTGCGCGCGGCAAGACTCGTACTTATGTATGGAGATCCGGTCCTAGTTGATAGTATGCCCTGTATGCCCGTAATTCTAAGGCTCAAATATCAAGTGCAACACAAGTTCAACATTTGGCTCAAAAGTCCCTGAACATCCCATTTTTGAACTTTTGAAGTAAAATCATCGAAGCAATGGAAGGTGTAGACTGGTATTAGTAACTTCTTGGGGCAGCGGGAAGGGCTGTAGCGGGGTTGGGTATATTGCACATTGGTTGGGACCGTCATCAAACATCATTGATTCATCTGATGGGCTGTACAGGTCGACCCCACCAGCCACCCCCTGAGTGTTGAACCCCAAAAATTCACCAGACGTGTTTAGCAAGAGTTGGGACCAAGTGACTTAGCCACTCCAGGAAGGGATATGTCTATTTTTAGGGAAACAAAAACAATAAGTATTTTGTATCAAATCAAGTGACTCATGAGTACTAATTGACTTGTAGGTTTGTAAAAAGGAAGGATTACTGGGACAAGGTCCCAAAGCAAAAAGGCGGGGCCCGTACTACATACATGTGTCAGTTGTACGTCACAGATATGAAATGTTTATTTGTTATACTCAAGCTCACCTTCAATTTGCGTTCCAGATTTTCGTTTCAATTCCCGAATTGCGAGGTTGTTGATCCCAATCAAGTCGATTTGACTTGCGTTGAATCTGCAGTGAACCAAAGGTTCTCGATTTGGAAGTAAGCTTTCATGCTTCTCATTGCTTTCTTGTGCTGAAGCACCACTCACACCTCCTCGCGCGCCGTTCCCGCATTTCCATATTCCTTTTCGCGACATGTAATCAACATGAATCAATGGCACGGCGGGTCAGTCGAGAGCTTTTCTGTTTCGTTCGATCTGCGTCAAAATTGAAAGAACTTGCTTAACTTTAGATTCTAGCGCATTTCGAGCAATTTGGTGCACACAGCACTGAAACGACATTATCGACGTCGTCGACGCTGACAGTGTCTAGGACGTTGGGGACACCCTCGTCATCAGTGTGGCGACTAGTGCGTAGGTGTGGGGCTGAGGTTTGATTTGGGAGCGCATTGAGAGGGGGGAAGTGAGGGAACGAACACAGCAGCGGTGGGTACAATTAAATGAGGGAAGATATTGAGGTGAAGTATTTTTTGTTTGTGAATAGTCAAAACTGAAATAACTCACTTGAATTTAAGTTTTCTAGCATGGGTTATAAAGCAGTTCCCATGCGGAGTGCTTAAAGAAAGCTACAAATACAAAGTTGGTAAGGTCGCACATTTTAACTTTTAACGGTGTTGAGTGGACACTAAATCCAATTGATATGCTGGAATACTCAACAATGAAAAGAGCCGCACGGATACAGAGACATGCCTAGGGTGAAGGCACACCTCCCTGCGACAGCTGCGACATGAGAAACAGGGCTGAAGTCTGAAGAGTAGGACTCCGTTCGACCATAATTGTATGACAGGATGCTGCTTCCAATAAGAGAGAACCAACGGGGCAAAGCCGTCTGAACCTACATTACCACATTACTGTTCCTTTTGATATACTCCCCGTTCATACAAAACCTGTATCCCAAGCTCGTGTCACGAACCGTTGAAACGGTGCGTGTAGGTGTAGGCGTGAAATATACCGAAATATAAAATCACAAAATCTAATCCAATACGACGTGTGTGTGTGTGTGTTCGGGGTGGCGGGAGCACGTATCGTCCCTCAGAATACTTGTGCAAGCTTCAATCAATCAAGGTCGCTACGTTTGAGCGGGACGAACTACTAGATTGTCTAGCGAGAACGTAGCGGGCAAAACGATTCGCAGCGGGAGAAGCGAAGAGTCACTCTTTCTGAGACTTCGAAATGAGAAATTCTGAGTCTAGCGGGGAGGGTCTCCGTGCCAATAGAAAAGCGTCGCCCGGTAGTGGATCGTCAACCGGCAAGAAGCTTTCTGGATGACAACCGGCGGGCAGAAGGCGCGGCTCAGCGGGACGGGGTTCTTATACGACCGGCGCGGCTCTGGCGAGAAGCGGGGCTCTTATGTCGATGGCGCGGACACTAACAGTGACCCGGGCAGTTACACCACTACGCGGCGGCGAGCTCGAACGGGGGTCTTGGTTATACCGCGGAACGGCTGGCACACGGGGCGTCGACGGCGCGGAATCAAGCTCGAACGGGGGTCTTGGTTATACCGCGGAACAGCAAGAAACGGGGCTTCGTATTTCAGGAGGGCTCGGGCTCAAAGGCTGGCGGGGCTCTCAAAGTTCTGGCGGCTCGGTATGCCACAAGTCTTTCCGTATCACTCGAGTCTCTCTCAGATATCAAGTCTAGTCTCTTTCAAAGTTCAATTCAAATTCTAGAGTCCGCTACAAACTGCCCTTGTCTACGGGTAGGTAATTGACTGAGTAACAAAAAGTACACCGGGAGATTAAATACATGCAGCGGGAGCAGAAACAACCAAATAAAATCATGATGAGAGAGTGTCCAAGTTTGATGCCGCGCCCGCTGGGAACCAATGGTATATTCAGGATTGCGAGTCGTGAGTGAAAAGACTGCTTCCCGGAGAAAGTCCATGCGGGCGGGTGGGTATTGCGCCTTATTGCAGTGCAATGGCGTGCTGGTTGCCATGTCCCCGGGAGGGGACACGAAATTCCTCCTTCATAATATGGTCCTGCCGCTGGTCGAGTTGAAGTCGAAAAGGCTTCCCGCTGAGTAGTTAGTCAACGGCTCGATAGCGGTCAAGTTCATCTCGTCTTCTATCTTCAGAACAGTCTAAGTTCCAGGGAAAATAGGGAGAGCCGAGTCGCGTTAGCGGCTCGCCACTCGCCGTTCGGGTTGTCCGCAATCAGCGGGAAATGCCCCCAGCAACTCGCCATGTCCTTCTCATCATTCTGACAGAGCCGTTGGCTGGATAGCCGCTGGCTCCGAGGTGCTCCCGCTGGCAGTCGGTTAAGTCCCGGCTGTCCGTAATCAGCCGGCGTGCTCGGATAGAGCCTGCCGGTGATCCTGTTCGTCGGTAGAGTGGCGGCCGTCCTGAATTCGAAGTTGAACTCAGTATGGTCCCCCGCTAGATCTTCTTCATGTTGGTCGGCGGGTGAACGCCTAACCTCAGGGAGGTTGGTAGTTCCTCTTAGTCGCCTCCAGCACCTCGAGATAGTAGTTTCCCACTAAGTCCCTTGGCCCGGCAGTTTAGAAATAGTCAGCGGCAGAGTCTCGCACCCATGTTTAGGGAAACGTCGCTAAGCCGCTGCTACCCGTTGGTGTCCCGCCAGCTTGTCGGCTATCCACAGCAATAAGATACTGCCCGCGAGGACGGGCATATCTTCTATTATCCTAGCCTCACTTCTCCCGCTGATAGGTCTCGAAAATCGATAAATTCCGGGCATTTCATGCCTAGCCGCTGAGCGGCCCTATCATCTCCCCCTTTCTAGATTTCAACTCTCCCGAGTTGACGACTTGGGATCGCCCGCTAGAGATCTTATCCATCTTCCGGGGAAGGGGACTTCAAGACAAAACTTTGCCTTGGAATAATTCATAGATAACGAACGGGCCGCCAGTGAGGCCCGGTTCCCGCTCGTCCCCTTTGGTATTTCATGAGAGAAAACCTTAACGAAAGACTCGTGGCGACCTAATTTTAGATTCCCACTCTACTTCCGTCGACAGCTTCTCGCCTTAACTTCTCGCCGCGGCCGGCGATGCCGTCATTTTCATTATGAGGCGTCACCATTGCCATTTTGGGAAGTACATCAATATAAGAAGCACTAGGGTCGAACTCTAACCCTGCGCTCTCTAAGGCCGTCGTATGTGGTCGCAATCTGGAATGGTTTGGATCAAAGAAGCCGCAGCGACCCCCCGCTTCTCTATTCAAATATTTCTCATGAAAATTTTCCAGAGAATCCCATCAAACATTCAAACTCCGACCTCGAAAGGTATAAAGACTCGAGAGGTTTCTGGGTGGATTCCCCACCGATTCCCTGATTGGGCACCCCCTTGCCTTCTTCCCTCTGGCCCTCTTCATTCTATCTTTCTGCCCGGCGACGATTCTAAGTGCCTTGCACGGGGGATCACCTTCCAGCTCCCTGCGGTCCATTTCGTGACGTCCCACCCGCGAGATGGAAGACGACAAGAAGACTCCCCGCCCTCGCCCGTCTGCTTCAGCCGCTCGTCCGGGTTCTCGTACCTCTAAGGCGTCCACCCGGGCTGTCTCTCCTTCCGTCTCCAACCCTGCCCCAGCGAGGACTCCCGCTGTTGCACCGTCGACGGCGTCGTCTTCCAAAGCCAAGACCAACCAGTCGCCGGTCAACTTGACCGAACGGATCGACTTCTGGTCTGCCTGGCGGGACAAGCCCAACAAGTTCAAGGCGGCGAAGAAACTCATCACCCCCGGCGTTGCAGACCAGATGAAGCCCGAAGAAGTCAAGATTCTGATACGCAGCTTGGATAGCGAACTGGTGAGCCCCGCTATATTTTCTAGCGTCTTAGCTTCTCTAAAGAACCCTTAACAGAGAATCCACCGGGCGGGCCTCAATTTTGCCCGCGGGAGCGAAGAGTCTGTTCCTCCATACGCTACCGCCCTCTCGTACTATCTCGGCCGGCAGCTCAAGCGCATCGATCCCCAGCACGATCACCCGGAACTCTGGGGTCTGGCTTTGAGCAAGCCCGAGATGGAAAAGCTAAAGGCAAGCCGTATTCTTTTATTTCTTTCGCCGGCTACCGACTGACTTAGTCATTCAGCTCGCGCGGCCCCCCGAGCCAACGAAGGATGTGGCCAATTTCAGCCTCCCTGGTCGCCCGCCACCGCTGAGGCCTGAGGAGTTTAGACCGCTCAAGTCCCCGGTAAGTGACGACCCCGCGCTATTCCCTTTCTAATCGAGACTCATTCTTTAAAGAAGGGGACCGGTTCCGCCTCCGCAGCAGGCAAGTCGTCGAACCCCGCTGACGACAAGCCGAAGGGTCGCGACAAAGCCGCCGCGGGCTCCTCCAAGAAAGGCAAGAGCGGCGGCAAGCCTGCTGCCGACTCTGAGCAGCCCAGCAAGCCGGCCGCGCAGCCTAAAGTACGACTTCCCGCTGACCATCTTGGCTTTCGCTGATCCTCGTTCGTCTAGGACGAGGCCAAGCCGCGGGAACAGAAGCCATTCCCGAATTTCAAGAAGCTCGTAAGCTCGTTCTTTTTCTATCAAGTCTCTCCCCGCTAAGCTGCCTTGCCTTGTATCAGACCGACCAGCCCGCCGCCGAGGGCTCTAACCGAGTCCAAGTCATCAAGCGCAAAGTAACCGTCCCCGCCGACTCGCCTCTCGCCGCGTCCAGCGGTTCAAAACGCAAGGCATCCACCAACGCCGAAACTTCGCCGGCGAAGAAGATCAAGGAGGAGAAAGTGAAGGCGCCCGCCAGGCAGGAGGTAGTAGTTACCCGCTGTTGCCCCAAGTGTAAGGCCGACATAGAGTTGACTATAAATTTTTCGTAGACCCCCTCCATCGAATACGTTTCCGAATCCGAGGTGAAAGCCTCCAAGAAGCCCATCGTCTGTGAGTTATCCCTTTTGATTCTTCAAGTACGATCGAGCCGCTTAAACTATCTTTCTAGTAATCACAACGAAACCCCCGCCGACTGCCAAGGCTTCGACTTCAAAACCAACTCCCCGGGATCCGCACGAAGACGTCGCTATTGACGAAGTTCCTTCGATGCGGTACATCGTGCCCGATTATTCCCATCGAATGATTCTCAGGAATCTGGGAATCAACCCGGTGAGCGGCTTTTATTCCTGTTCTGTCGAATTTCTCCGGTGAGACTGACTTCCCGCAGAGCCCACCGACCATCAAGAAGTCGAAGGAGGAGTTCAACATCCCCAGCAAGGAACTCTTCAGGAAGTTCCTCACCGGGTACCCTCACCCAGCGAGACGCCGGGACCTCCCAATCGACCCCGAGCAGGGCCTTTTTGCGTTGAGCTCCGACGGCTTCGTCTCGACGATGGAGCTCTTTCAAGCCCAGGTAAAGTTGAACTCATCGGGCGACATCTTGTACTGATCATCCTGGCATAGTACGGCCCCCGCTGCATCCGTTGCATTCATAATGGTTCGGAATGCAAAGTCTCCGGCTTCCCCTCTGAGTGCACGGCCTGCGCCAGCCACAAGTCCAAGAAGGACTGCACATTCTTGGCTACCGGCGAGGAGTTGAGCCTTATGGGAACCGAGCTCAAGGAATGGGTTTTCATGACTCGCCCGGGTAAGTTCTAGTTCTTTCGTATTTATTTCTTGCCCGCTAACCAGTTCAACAGAATGGTAAGACTTGAACGAGGACGTCAATCAGGCCAGCGCGACAGTCTTCGCCATCCAGAACTCGCTCGAGGCCGCCTATGTTCAACTGCGCCGGAAGATGTTCAAGATGCTTCACGCCATCCTGGTCACCCGCGGCCAAGTCAACTACGACGACTTCGTCGCTCGTTTCGACGGGGAGTCCTACGAGGAGAAGCAGAAGCACATGGAAATCATGCTCAGGATTGCCATGACCCAAGGGCTTCACGCCGGCTCGGACATCAACGAGGTTCGGGCCTGGCAATTCTTCCCTATGGAACTGCTGGACGAAGCGGACATCCCGATCTTTGATACCGCGTACAACTTCTACAAGGCTTACGACGCGAACGAGCGGGCTGCTCCGCTGGGATTCTTCTTGATCCCCTCCGACCCGGATGACGAACGCCCGCCGCAATGGGTGGAGGTCGAGGTAAGAAATCTTTCTAACTTTTTCATTCCCGCTCGCACTGAACTGTTTCTGATAGCCGGAAGACTGCTTCCACCTCCTGTTCGACGAGGAGGGCGTTGTAGGCTCATCGACCGGTCCCGACGGCTCGCTAGTTCGAGCTCGCGTTCAGGCTCGCGGCGACGGTCCCGAAGACTTGGACCCGCACGACTTCGATGGGAACCCCACGCCTTACAGCGCGAAGCACCGGAACGTTCCTGGCTTCTTCCGCGAATTGTACGCCCGGGGGAAATTTACTGTGTTGCCCGACGAGTCGGAGGTTAAGAAACCTAAACCTTCCCGCTCGCGTCGAAACGCAGGAAATTCGAAGAAGTCGAAGGTCAAGTCTGACCCGGTGGTGCACGAGGACGAGGACGCTCCCGAGGACGAGTTCCGCCCGCCCCCTTCTCCAACCGAGGAGGAGTCGGCCGACGACGGCCCACGCGATCGTAAGTCCTCCATCTTTCTTATTCTCTTTTCGAGCTCTAAGTCTGTTTCTCCCGCCACAGCGATGGACCTTGGTTCCCGCCCGCCAACGCCTGAGCCCAGAGCTCAATCCAAAGGCAAAGGCCGCGCAGCCGAGCCAATCGCCGACGACTACGCCAGCGACGCGGGGGAAGCCGAGGTGGGTGCTCCCGACCTACTGCAGGAGGACTTTTTGGCTCAAGCTTTTGCCTTCGAGGAGGTATCCAGCGGCGAGGAATCGGGCGAAGAGGGCAGCGAAGAGGAGGTCGCCGACAGCGTTCAAGAGCAGGTGGACGACCCTGACGCGTCGGACACCATGTCGGTCGAGGCCGGGGAAATCGAAGATGTCGACGCAGCGGGTGAGCTGGACGATACCGTCCATGCTCACATCTTCGACTTCGACGACTACGCGTGAGCCGGTAAGTTCGACTTGAACCCTTTCTTTATTCCTCTGCTAACTCTCAACTCCAGACTTTCCTCGTGGGTGGGCGGGCGGCAAGTAAGCACTTGCCCTAGTTCTCGCTGTACCCGGCTCCCACTGACTTCTTTCTCAGAAATATTTTCTGTATTCATAATCGCGGGGGCCGAGCGGCCCCCAAAATCATCAAAAGCTACGGGCACGGGTCCCATAACCCCGCTGGTTGCGAACGGTCATGGCCTGGTGGAATTCCACCCGCCATGACCCCCAAATAAAAATAAATTGCCCCATAGTAGTAGAGCATCGTGTACCGGCCAAAGAGCCGATGAAACTAAAATTAAAAGCTTTTACGATGCTCTCTTTTCATGTGTGATCCAACTTCTAAGTTCTGTCTGAGTTCCAAAGTCAGAGTCCCCGGCTAGAGCCTCTATGTGATTTGTAAGAGTCTGAAGCGAGAGAATCTGGCTAAGTGCTGCGCCCGTCGGCCGAGTACGCCTTAGAGAGCGAGCTGGACGTTGAACTTTCGAGTTTTTCAACATGCCGAGCGGCAACGGTGCTCATCACCGGGGTTCATCAGATAGCGGGGGTTGCCCGCGGCATCTCATCCAACTGTCAGCGGCTGTCCTCGGACTCCACCGGGTGACTAGTTCCTCATTTCTCCCGTTGGTCTCGTAAGGGTGATAACGTAGAGTAGAACTGGCCCGGCGGCCCGAGCCGCCCGCTACCGTACTTGTAGTCGATAGGGGTAGATAGCCAATCAAACCATCTTTTTCCTTCAATTGCCATGCCTCAGCCCGTAGGTGAAGTCTTAATCGACTACCATTTCTTCCCGGTGGTCAGTCAAGGCTTTGTGCGCAAGATCTATACCGTGGTAGGCTGTCCTCGACACATTTCTGCGCCAAGTCCAACCAGCCGCTAGCCGGATCTCGTCTGCACGCCTTGTAGTGACGCCGGCGAAGACTGTGAATTTCTTCACTGGGGCTCAAAGTGCACTCGGTGCCGGGAGGCGAAGGTTCCCAAATGCTTGTTCACCGGGGTGGATTGGTTCAAATATACCTATCCGTCTTCAGCCTTTCCGACACTTTTCATCTATCGCAGCGGTAAGTCCTGCCGCTCTTCGAATTCTCATCTTTCTTATTCTATTCAGGCGGCACGTTGTACGACCTTGCATTCCTCGAACTCTGGTACCACTTGCGCCTCGGCGGCTTAAGCCCCGATATGTTTATAGGCTCGGTGGACGGTGAGCCCGCTGACTTCTTGCGTCGGCGGGAGGAATTTGCTGGCGACCTTCGTGACTGGGACATTGCTCACGACCTAAACCACGCCGCTCACTCCAGCCGGCGGCTGTATTTCTACAACATCCTATCTCGAGTTTTACGCGAGTGGCGTACCCAGGATCGCTCGATCCACGCCCAGTGCGACGTCGACGCGGCTATCCTGCTCCATGATATCAGGCGACGGGACTCTAATGTTCCGACCGTCGTGCCCTTGGCCCAAGGCACGCGCCGCCAGACCTTCGAGCGGTAACCCAGGCTAGTAGCTTTTCCCCGTTAGGGTCAAATAAATCTCTTTGCCCGGTCGCAAGCCGTTATCGTGATGTCTGATTCCTTCTGAGCTTTTGGTCCGGCAGCCGGTGGTACTCACCCGTCGGCTATAGGTTTTACTTATAGCGGCCGGTGCCCAGTGAGTCCTTCAAGCGATGCCCGCCTTTTCTTTGGCAGCGACTTTTTACTCAGAACGCTTTAGGAGCTTCACCGGTCCCTCAGAGTACCAGCTCGTACTTCAAGCTCAATTTGTGGGTCTTTCGTTCTTTCCTGGTGCTCTCCCGCTGACGGGTGCCTCTTCTTAGCCGGAGTACGAATGCCAGTGCTGCCTCAAGAACTACCGCCATTGCATCTGGATTCAGTGGGGTGAAGCCTGCCTCAGCTGCATGTTCATAGGCCGCGCCGCCTTGTGCTGCTACACCAAGAAGTCCGTCTGGCAGGCCGAGAACAGCCGTCGTCGCGACACTCTCCTAGCCTCTCGGCCAGGTAAGTCTGCTTTCTATCTTTTTACCGCTCAGCGGGGGTCTTAGTGAATTTTAGCTCCTTCCGCCGGACGGATCGCTCAGTTTGACTGGTACGCCCGGGCTGCCGGTGCCCGACTCGACGAGAAGAGGTACATCGACGTGCGTACTTGCACCATCCTCGCCGCCAGATCCATGCTCGGCACCCTTGGGTTTGGCCAGCTACGCTTCTTGTACGGACTGTGGTTTGACGCGAAGGGGGCGGGCGTACGAAAGGAAATTGTAGATCTCCTCCGGGATAGGTTAGACGCTGTAGCCCTCCAGTCCGGCGCAAGGCTCCCGCCCGTTATGTTCATCGGGCCGTAAGCGTAGTAGGAAATATATTCCCACTGTCAAACGAACTTGCATCTTTAAAACTCTGTTTCAAGCTGCCCGATTAGGAAGGCTTCTTAGAAACCAAAGCTTCCTCGTGTTTTTGCCCAGCGGGGGCTCAGCACCTCGTTGGATATTCCACATGTATTGCGGATCTCCCGGGAGCGTCGGGTGCAATGAGTCCCGCTGTCGATCTCTCTGTTTTTGGGTCTCCCGCCAGGTCTCAGAGAGATATTTAAGCTGGCGGGAAGGTCCCATTTGCTTCAGTCGTCTACTCATGTCTTTGCTGGAACATCCACTCTTTCCGAATGACCCCGTCGGCCCGCTCAGGGAGTACTATGTACGTTCCTGAACATTTTGCCTCGGGTAATTCCTCATCATTCGGCAGCCTGGCCGGGTATGCTCTGCGTGCCTCAACGCCCGTTCTCATTGCGAGTTTACTGAGTGGGGAGCGCCGTGCACCCGCTGTTACTTGCTGAAGCACAACTGCTCGTACACCCAGACCGCTGAGCTGGCCGATGAAATTGCTGCCCGCCGGCACCGTTTCAAAGAGGGTCCCGATCGTAAGTGACGACTTCTTTCTTATCTGTTGCGCCACAACTGATTCCCCGCTCGCTTCTAGCGGCTACGAAGGAACAGCTAGCTGCTTGGGACGTCCTTCATGAGGGGACCCTGGCGCAGTTCCCATTCTGGCAACAATACCATTCTGTAATCGTCGGGCGGAACGTCGCAGAGGCAGCCCAACGGCTGTCTTTTTACTTCGAGGCCCGCTTGGTTTTCCATCTTCTTCAGGAGGCCAAAACGGCTAATCTCCCGGCTGCGTATGTTGCTGTTATCCGCGAGCGGTTAGACGTTCTCGCCAATAATCTTTTCCTGGATCTTCCGGCTAGGATGCGGGCAGTGTAGATACAGGCACATGTACTTTCGGATAGTTCGTTCCGATAACACACGCTCCCGCCCCATGTGAGGCCTTGGAAACATTTATTTCTTGGTAAAGATGTGCCCGCTGCCCTCAAATGACGTGCTAGGTGACCCACCTCTCCCCCTTTCAGAAATCTCAACTGTCCCCAGTTGATCGATCAGAGGAAATTCAGGTTCCCCGGCAGCAAATTTTTGTGCCACGGAACGATCGGGTGCGTTTGAAATAATTTTCTGCGCCACCGGCGGGTGCATCTACCATAAATGGTAATCCAAGTTCGGCCGTTGACCAAATTTCGTCCAAATTATCCTTACGGCGTTAATTACGGCCGCTCGAGTATAAGAAGCAGCGGGCGGACAGGTATACCCCCAGCCTCGTCTACTGTCTTTACTCTGCTTCCTCCAAAATGTCTCAAAACGATTACAACACCGTCAAAGCCGATTTCCTCAAGGCTATGGACGTTGCCGCCAACCTCGTCAAGTATTCGCCGCCCGAGTCTCGTAAAAACCAGCTCAAGGACGTCGCCGAGATTCTCGTAAGAGCCGCCGGCTACATTGACCAGTCTCGTTTTGTTAACATTATTCTTTCGTTCGTAGGCGCGCCTTCCCCCGCTCATGCCTTTCATTTTGGAAGACAAGAGCGCGGTTCTTCGTGAGGCAATCTTCACCTCGCGTGAATATTACCACTCCTTGTACGACCCGGATGGTAAACGGGACGTGACCTTCCCCGCTGGGTACGATGCCCTGCGGCGGATCACCAAGGCCATTCACGAAGACCGTTCCAAGAAGGCGATCCCGCCCGTCTCCACCGTTTCTTCTTCCAAGGGGACCCGGGTCGGTTTCACTAACTTTTATTGTCGTGCTCACCATTGACTCACAATCATCCCCCGCTAGAAGAGTACTCGCGGGCGGTCCCAGGGTGAACCTGAGTCTGAGGACGAGGACGAAGGCACCGTTCGTGCCCCATCGCCCGCTCTCACCACCCTTGGTGCTGACGAGGTTCGTTCTTTCGTTTAACAGCTGGCCTGTGTAGAGCTGACGATTGACACTTCTATCATCGCCGTTGGGTGTTTGTTCACCCAGATGCTCGTTGACGATGAGCATCTCCCCGCTCCCAAGGCTCCCCCTACCGGTCCCAAGGCTAAATCAGCCATGGCGGGCAAGAAGGGTGCGCGCGCTGTAAGTTGCACGTTATTTCTGCTTTAGCTTCTGTCATTCATTTCAATCTTTCAGCATAGCCCAGCCCCCGCTAAGAAGGGCAAAGGCAACAAGCGCGCTCGCATCGACAACGTCCCGTTCCACGAGGACTCCTTCCTCACCAACGGTGAGTTTCCCGTCCATTGTCAGTGGTTTCCCGCTGAATGTTATTACAGCAACGGCTGAGTTTTACGCTTCGGCACCCGCTTCAGGTGCTGTTGTCGATGAGGCCGCTAGCGTCGTCGAGATGGGTACCGAGTTCATGAGCAACCACCTTGCCTTGCGCAAGCGGATGTATTTCATCATGGTCGAGCTGGCGGTCATCCACGAGAACCTTCGTAGCTCTCTGGCCCGGCGCGAGCAGCTCCTCGATGAAGGAGAGAAGATCTCGGCTCGCCTTCGCGACTTCCCCGAGTCCTCCTCTGCCGGCGTCGATGCTCATGTTCCCTGACTCGTTCCTAAAGAGCTCCCCCAGCGGGTCCCCCTTTCTTCAGAATCCTCGGTACTGGCTCAATCGTTTCGGACACCTCACGGCTCATCCTTCTGCTGGCCGCCACACACTCCCCGGGTGCGCAACCTGTTCGCAGCGTACTGGCGGGAGATGCAGACAATACAATTACTCAAGGACTTCGAATCCCGTTTCAAAATGTAACGTAGATATCGTAGCAGTAATTCATTTCCGCGCAGCGGCTTTCGTGGCAGAACGAGTCTTCCGTTTGAAAGGCAGCGGCTCATCCGTGTCAGGTTCCTCTTCCTCTTCTTCTTCCTCGGGCAAGGCCTCCTGCAGAGCCGGCTCTTCGTCAGCCGTCCCGCTGGGGGTTAACCTCACATTCCCGAATTGGAAGTCATCTCCAGAATAACCGTCTTCCTCCTGGACCATCTTTTCTAGCGTCTCTGCCGAGAGGTCGATTAAGTCGTGAATGTCAGCGGGCAGCTTGATAGAGCGCCGCTGCTCGAAGGGGACCACTCTGAACTGAGCAATCTTCGATTGAAAGACAGAGCCGTCCATCTCCGCTACGATATAACTTCCACCTTTCGTACGCCGGATGATAATTACTGGTCCCAGGTATCTGGCGGCCATCTTCGTATTCAGCGATTTCTCAACGGTCGTATTCCTGATGAGCACCAAGTCTCCCGGCTCGAAATGGTAATCTTCGATAGTATGTTTATGCGCTATCTCGTACCGGCGCAGATTCGCTCGTTTCTCGTCGGTGACCCGTTCCCTCATCTGTTCGACGTGAGTGGCGTGCTTAGCCAGAGCCTGGGCTCGATAGCCGATTAACTCAGCGGTCGTTAGAGTCCTGCCGGGCAGATGCACTAGCCAAGTCGCTTCTTCTATATCCAGCGGGAGGATTGGATGTGCGCCCGTTACCATAAAGTAGGGTGAACAACCCGTTCCTCGTCGAATAGTGACCCGGTCAGCCCACAACATCTGCGGGAAGAACCAGTACCACTTGCTGGGATTCCCGCCAGTGGCTTTCCATAAGGATTGCCTCATCGAGAAGTGCCCATTTTCGACTTTCCCGTTGGCTTGAGAATTATACGGCGAAACTCTAATATTTCTTATGCCGTATTTAGACTCAAGGTAGGCCACGGCCGCTAGGAAGGCCGGCGCATTATCTGTCACCAGTTCCTCCGGGCAACCCCACCTACAAATCACATCTTCAAGTAAGAACAAGGCCAGCGTTCTGGCATTCTCGTTCTTTATCGGCCGCGCTTCTATGTAGCTGCTGAGAGAGCAGCGGGCGTCGACAATTTTATTGAAGCCGTTGGAAGGAGTACCAACGACCATCACGTCGACGTGTACCACTTGGAAGAGCGAAGGGGTATGAGTGACAACGGGCGGGATCTTTAATAGAGTCCTTTGCCTCAATTGACACAATTCGCAAGTCTTAATGTACCAAGTGACATCCCGCTCCATCTCAGGCCACCAGAAGCGCATTTCTATCAAGGATTTGGTAGCAAAGACGCCGCGATGAGCTAGGCTATCATGAGCCGCCCGCATCATATACATTCGGTGTTCTTTGTCCACCACCAACTGATGTGCGCTCCCCGTTGTGGATTTATGATAGAGTTTTCCATCTGCATCCTCGAAGAAGCCGGTGGCGAATCGCAGGAAGGCTTTATATTCTTTGTCGTTCATGCCATCCGGGCGAGCCAGGGTGTTCCGCCGCCATTCCTTCATGAGGAGCAGCCGCTCGTCCGCTAGCTTCGCCGCTACCGATCGTTGGTCTTCAGAATACGGTTCCCGCTTCGTCGGGTCGTACTTCAATTCGAGGTCAGGGATCAGCGGCTCGCCTGCTGGCTTGTCGTCCCCCTTTGACTGAGAGAAGACCTCGAAAATGTATTCTTTACTAAGGCGGGTGTAAGCCCACGCCTGTTCAGCGTCGTTTTCGAAGTCAGAGGCTGACTGAGCCTCATCTCCCGCCAATTCAGCTACCATATATCCACCTCGGGTGTCAATATCGTGCTTGAAATCCTCGAAATTCTTGAGAGGCGGCCAAGCACTACTTTCAGGATGAAGACCCGGCGGCTCGTTATTATCGAACTCGTCTTCTGGGTGATCATACTCTGGATCCCCCGGCTGAATACGCCGGCGGGAGAGTCCATCTGGCCCGAAAGTCTTGCCCGGTACATGCTTCAGAGTGAAATGAAACATTAAGATCTCCTCGATCCAGCGGTTGATCGTAGCGTTGGGTCCCATTCCCGGGTGATCCAACATGCCTTTGAGGTACTGAGCGTCGGTCTCGACGACCAGCTTACGGCAGCCCAACAGCCAGTATTGCATGTGGTCTAGCGCCCTCTTCAAGCCAAACAATTCCCGCTTGGGCTGAGAATACCTCGACTCCCGTTCATTCAAAGGTATGGAGCTGAAGCGGGCATAGTACCGCTTATTTAGGTCCAAAGGATCCCGCTGGTACACATGCACTCCAACTCCAAGGTACGACGTATCAACCGCCAGCACCACTTCGGTGTCCCATTCATATCTTATAGGTCTAAGCGCGGGACATTCTCGCAAAGCCTTCTTCAAAACTTTCATGCAGGCGTCTTGGGGCGGGCCCCACTCGAATATGACTTCTTTCCGGGTGAGCTTCTGAATTGGTTCAGCTTTGACCGTGTAGTCTTGGATGAACATCCTCATAACGCCCACAGTTCCCAGAAAGGCTTTCACATCGTGGAAATCCTTCAGCGGGCCCCAACGCTCAATGACGCCGATTCTATCTTCATCCGGGCGCATGCCCTCGTATGAGCAGACATGGCCGACCACCTTAAAGGTTCCCCGGCAAATCTGCAACTTCTTCCCGCTTACAGTCGCCCCAGAATAGGCTAGCCGGGTAAGTACCCGGTTGCAGTCTACCAAGTGTAACCACACAAAGACCCTTATCAGCGGGTTCTCAGGGATGGTCTCGTACGTCCCGTCAGGCTTTTCGTATCGAGTGAAGCCGCCGGCGACAGGCACGTCATCTATATACGGCCGGGTAACCGCAGGAATTTCGTCTCGCAGGATGTAGGTTACGTCTTCGTGGAAGATCGGCACAGAGTTGGTCCAACCCTGCGGCAATCTTACCAATCGAAGCGCCCCAAACGGAGTTTGGAAGGTCGTGTAATCTCGAGATTCCGGGTCAATCAGCCGGTGGTTGTACCCAGAATAAAGATCAAACGTGGACCCACAAGCCCTTCCTGCGAAATGTTCGGCTAGATCCGCGGCGCCGGGAGGCACCCCAGAGTGCGCGATGGTTACCGCGTTCAGCGGCTCCAACGAATGCACTAACCGAATTGACTTCTTATCACTCTTCAGAACTCCAAAGTACTTCGTGCGGTACGAGCCGTTGGATGGTTCGTAGATATTGGCGTCGATACTCGCCCTAAGCACCTTGCAGACTTCTTCCAGTTGTCCCGGCGGGATGGGAATATTTCTTTCCACCCAGACCTTATGGTCTGCTTTCACCGGGAACTTGACTGGCGGGAAGAAATCCGTCCTGAAAGTTCCTCGTTCACTGTCATCCCATGCTACTGTATTTTCGTGTATAGATAACATGTGATGAACCAGCTTCATCTCTTCATCATTCAGGAACCCATCATTATGCAGTTCGTCCACTACCGCTTTCCTTTCCGCTGTGTACCTCCCTACGGGAACGAACTCTGGCGGGTGAGGGTCTAGCGGGACGAGATTCTGCAGCGGATCCCCAATGATATTTCTTTCTATCCTGAACTCGGGAGGGAGCGGCTCGAGGACCGGCTTTACTTTCAGCGCTACCGGCTTATATTTCTTCGAGAACACCTCCTTCACCTCGACTTCAGGCGGGTGATCCTCGGGAACGATTTCCTCCATCAACACCACTTTCGTTTCGTTGTGTTCGAACCCGGGCACCACCCAGTCGGCGTAGTCACAGCACTGACAGCGCTCCCCTGCTGAATGCCGAGACCGCTCCTGTTTGAGCGACTCAACATCGGCACCGGCTGTCATGAACACAGCGGCTGGGTCCTTCAGTTTCTCTCTGACTTTATCCGTTATATTAGCTACGATGGCTACATAGGATTCGCCGACGTTCTTTCCTTCTGTCAGCTGCTCATTATATTCCTGAAATAGCTGAGCAGCGGGTTTGTCATCAACTTCTGGCATGGCAGCCGCTAGGTAGGCCATTTTCGTCTCGGCCATTGAAAACCCCTCTTCTCCAGATTTCATCAAAGCGCAAATTCTAGGAACATTATTCTCGTCCAGTTCTATCTGAACCGCTAACTCTCCTTGATGGTTAATCAACTCCTCGAATTCTGAAAATTTTGTTCCTCTTCGCCACTCGCCTGCGCAGCCGGTGGCGCATCATTTTGAACGCGCCGTACCTGCCGCCGCTGACCCCTGGGGAAGGTAGGGACGACCACCCGCTTCGAAGTGGAGGGGTCGGTCAGAGTCAGGAACTGGTTCCCGTCAGAAGTATTTTTGATACCGCTGGCGGTCAGAATTTCGAAGGGCCGCCCCAGCAGCACTTTGTATGCCGGGTTCCGTATAACATGCACTTGTAGGTACACTGTCATATCGCCGAACCTGAAGGGGACGTTCCTCGCTAACCCGACTGACTTTTCGGTTTGCCCGTTGGCGCTCATCATGTGGATACAGTTATCGGGGTCCCAGCTGACTCCTAGCTCGGTGGCTACCGACAGGGCCATGGACACGATCTGTGATCCACCATCCAGAATGCATTCTACTTCGGCGGCTCCATGAATGAGCGGGAAGACCACTCTCAGGGCCGCTGATTCTCCAGCAGAAGCTTCGGAGATCGCGACGAAGATTTCTCTCACCGGCTCACCATCGGCTACCGACTGCCAATATTGCACTGCCGGGTCGACAGTGATGAGAGCTCCCGCTGGCATGAGTCCATCGGCCACAGTTGAGACCTGAACTAATGCTTCGTAAGGGAGGTCCTCCAAGGCTACGCTGGAGGACTCATCATCTTCGTCGGCTTCTTTCTCTGCGTGGCTAATCAATTGCTCGAGGGTGACTCGAACAGCGGGCGAGACTCTCTTCTTCGAGAGCAACGCCTTAGCCTGACGCAGCAACTTCGGGCTGAGGGCGAACAACCTCCCCAGCGGGAGCGCTATTTCCAGGCTTCCAAAGATCTCCTTTATCAAGGATTCGACCTCCTCATCTTCCTGGTCCTCTACGGGCGCCTTCAACTCGTAGTTCTTTTCGTTGGCCGCTGGCGGCGCATTTCCCGCCGGCCGAACTCTAGGTTCGTTGGGCCTTTAGCTGGCTTGACCGGGGGAACGTTCCTATACGGAAGTTCCGGCGGCTGAGTGCCATTTTGTTCTTCTGTCTCCTCCCGCTCCTTTTCCTTGGTCTCCACGATCGCCGGCTGCGCTTCGACAGCGGGCTTTCGTATCGTCCTCGGTTTATAGGGCAACTTCGGCATCACAACTTCCATTTTCTTTCCTGCGGGCGGGCGTGCTTGTCGGTTCTCCGGGGGCTTATCCGCAGTGGGTTTCCCCTTGGCCCCCTTCCTCGAACTCTCTAAAAATGCTCACCTTCGACGCTGTTCCCCGTTCGGGAAGGACCAGCCCCGTTGGAAGAGCGAGAGTTCGCTGAGACAGCCGCCAGCAGAATCGCAACAGCGTTGGCGTCGAATTGCGGCGGGGGAGATTGGCTTTGATGAGCCACAAGGGGTGGTTGAACACCCCCTGAACCATGCGACTGGAGTTGCGTCACTTGCCGCTGGAGGTTTACTTGCTCAGCTCGCAAGGAAACCAATTCTTCTTCTCTCGGGTCATAGTAGAATTCCTCGTTCTGGCTGAACGCGGCTTGCGCGGCTTCCAGCTCCTGCTCGTCCATGTCAAGAACGGAGAGCTGAGCGAAGACAGACTGGTAGTTTTGCGCAGCGGCCGTGGGTTGGGCGGCCGGGCGGTACTCCTCTACCTGCTGCTTCTTGGACTTGTGCCCGTCTTTCGGGATTGGTATCCCATCGGGGAAACAGTCTCTGAACCCTACGACCTTCATCTTTCCACTCCCTATGTGGGCTTGCCGGATGAGACACTTGTCTCTAAAATGCCCAAACTTGTCGCAATATAGACACCCCTGATCCGCCAGGTTCCCTTTGAATTGCACGGTTGGCATTCGCGGGAAAGACTGGGAGTCAGCGGCGCCTGGGACTCTGCCCGGTAGGGACTTATAGAAGGACTCTAATTCGGCCATCCTCTTCTTGGTCGCGGCGTCGATCTCTTTTAATTGGGAGGTCTGGTTATCCAGCCGCTCCATCATAGTGACGACCGACACCTTAATCGTCTCAAGAAGGGACTTGTTAGGGTCCTCTTCCTCTTTCTTTACCGTCACGTTTGGGTGAGGTAGTATGGATCGCCCGCTCGACGCCTTTCCAGACCCGCTGGAGGCCTTGGACTTGCTCGAGTAACCCCGGTCCGAGGCGCCAAAGAACTCAGAGTTAGCGGTCGAGCGTTTTGCGATCCTTTTGGCTTCAATCATGACCTCGGCCAGCGTCCATGTGCGGACCTCTGGCTCGTCAGCATCATCCCCGGCAGCGGGAGGTTTCCGCTCGAGGTTCTCCAGAATCCGTTCCTTGAACTCAGGACTCAATTTGGAGAAGAACATCGGGAGAGCCTCCCGGTGCGAAATTAATTTCGAATCGAGAAGCTTGTTCGCCTCGACGTTCATGACGCGCATTAGGCGCATGAGTTCGTCTTCATCGTCCCGGTCGATCCCCTCTTCCGTGAACTTACGAAGCTGCCGGTGCAATTTCTGCACAGAGCCCTTCTTTTGGTCGACTACGGACGGGTAATTTTCCAGGATTTCTTTCTTAAAGTCGTCGAACTTCTTAGAATACGAGGCGAATTGCCGCCACTCCTCGGCGGTTGCCTGAGCAGTATAGCGGCAGACAAACTCGTTCTTCTTATCATCCGGCGTCTCATCTAATTCCATCATACGCTCCACATGGTCCAGGAAACGAACAAGCTCCTCCGGCTCTTCCTCTTTGAAGAGCGGGGCGTTCCTGTCCCATGGTTCCGGCGCGCGCTTCTTTCCTCGAACGACAGGGTTGTTGTTGCCGTCGTCAGCCATCGGATTATTTGAAGGGGTTGGTGAAGTGTTGAGTAGTGGTGAAGAGACAGACGAAAGAGTCGTTGACGACTGGGTAGCTGCACCGTCGGGCGTAACAGGTCTTGTGCCGGGCGGTTGAGTTGAGGTTTGTTGTTCCAGCGGAGCAGAGGGGCTCAACGACTGGGTTTGGCGGGTACGATAAGCGTGAGCTTGGGTTCGTCCGCGCAGAGAATAGAGTTCCCGGGCAAGAGCAACAGGCGGGCGGGAAGGATCGTCAGTCTCGAGATCGAGAGCAGCGGCAGCGGCACGTAGGCTAGTGTTGGTTGACCGAGGTTTTGGTGGTGGTGCTCTAGCGGATCGTCCTTCTGAAGCCACGTCTCCTCCGAAACTAAATGGCAAAATCTTCTATAGCGGGCCTGGAGCTAACGGCTCAACGGGCGGGTGTATATTCTATTCTCGAGTCAACCGGCGGATGGTTCGTGCTAGGTTATAGCAGCGTCCACAAGCGATTTCTTTCGACTTGACACAAATAATCTGTCACCCCTCGCGGTGGGCTCCAGATGAAACGGTGCGTGTGGGTGTAGGCGTGAAATATACCGAAATATAAAATCACAAAATCTAATCCAATACGACGTGTGTGTGTGTGTGTTCGGGGTGGCGGGAGCACGTATCGTCCCTCAGAATACTTGTGCAAGCTTCAATCAATCAAGGTCGCTACGTTTGAGCGGGACGAACTACTAGATTGTCTAGCGAGAACGTAGCGGGCAAAACGATTCGCAGCGGGAGAAGCGAAGAGTCACTCTTTCTGAGACTTCGAAATGAGAAATTCTGAGTCTAGCGGGGAGGGTCTCCGTGCCAATAGAAAAGCGTCGCCCGGTAGTGGATCGTCAACCGGCAAGAAGCTTTCTGGATGACAACCGGCGGGCAGAAGGCGCGGCTCAGCGGGACGGGGTTCTTATACGACCGGCGCGGCTCTGGCGAGAAGCGGGGCTCTTATGTCGATGGCGCGGACACTAACAGTGACCCGGGCAGTTACACCACTACGCGGCGGCGAGCTCGAACGGGGGTCTTGGTTATACCGCGGAACGGCTGGCACACGGGGCGTCGACGGCGCGGAATCAAGCTCGAACGGGGGTCTTGGTTATACCGCGGAACAGCAAGAAACGGGGCTTCGTATTTCAGGAGGGCTCGGGCTCAAAGGCTGGCGGGGCTCTCAAAGTTCTGGCGGCTCGGTATGCCACAAGTCTTTCCGTATCACTCGAGTCTCTCTCAGATATCAAGTCTAGTCTCTTTCAAAGTTCAATTCAAATTCTAGAGTCCGCTACAAACTGCCCTTGTCTACGGGTAGGTAATTGACTGAGTAACAAAAAGTACACCGGGAGATTAAATACATGCAGCGGGAGCAGAAACAACCAAATAAAATCATGATGAGAGAGTGTCCAAGTTTGATGCCGCGCCCGCTGGGAACCAATGGTATATTCAGGATTGCGAGTCGTGAGTGAAAAGACTGCTTCCCGGAGAAAGTCCATGCGGGCGGGTGGGTATTGCGCCTTATTGCAGTGCAATGGCGTGCTGGTTGCCATGTCCCCGGGAGGGGACACGAAATTCCTCCTTCATAATATGGTCCTGCCGCTGGTCGAGTTGAAGTCGAAAAGGCTTCCCGCTGAGTAGTTAGTCAACGGCTCGATAGCGGTCAAGTTCATCTCGTCTTCTATCTTCAGAACAGTCTAAGTTCCAGGGAAAATAGGGAGAGCCGAGTCGCGTTAGCGGCTCGCCACTCGCCGTTCGGGTTGTCCGCAATCAGCGGGAAATGCCCCCAGCAACTCGCCATGTCCTTCTCATCATTCTGACAGAGCCGTTGGCTGGATAGCCGCTGGCTCCGAGGTGCTCCCGCTGGCAGTCGGTTAAGTCCCGGCTGTCCGTAATCAGCCGGCGTGCTCGGATAGAGCCTGCCGGTGATCCTGTTCGTCGGTAGAGTGGCGGCCGTCCTGAATTCGAAGTTGAACTCAGTATGGTCCCCCGCTAGATCTTCTTCATGTTGGTCGGCGGGTGAACGCCTAACCTCAGGGAGGTTGGTAGTTCCTCTTAGTCGCCTCCAGCACCTCGAGATAGTAGTTTCCCACTAAGTCCCTTGGCCCGGCAGTTTAGAAATAGTCAGCGGCAGAGTCTCGCACCCATGTTTAGGGAAACGTCGCTAAGCCGCTGCTACCCGTTGGTGTCCCGCCAGCTTGTCGGCTATCCACAGCAATAAGATACTGCCCGCGAGGACGGGCATATCTTCTATTATCCTAGCCTCACTTCTCCCGCTGATAGGTCTCGAAAATCGATAAATTCCGGGCATTTCATGCCTAGCCGCTGAGCGGCCCTATCACCGTGACATTGTGTGACGGTTCATGGAAGAGTCGGGTAATTCCTCAAGTTCAATGTGTGTATAGGGTGTGCCTGGGGGAGGGGCTTTGGTTTAGGTATAGAAATGATATTTATTCGTATACAATGCTTAGCTAGCCTTTCCTTACACTCTTCTGGCCCCCTCTTGTGGAAGATCAGTGTCACTACATCACATTTGTCACACTTGAATCACGAGACAATTGTGATGTTCAACTGGTTCAATTGAGCAATTGATCTTCTGTTCACTTGGGTAGAGCTAAGATACCTTGAATTCTTTTAAAAAAATCCATTTACTGTACTATTTCGACCATAGATTCACCGTGTGTGACATGTTATTGTTTAGATTCAACTTTCCGATGATTCAAGTTTGATGAAATTCCCTTTTTGGGTGATTTTTCGCATTTTGCCGATCAATTCTGATGGGAAAACGGGCCAGAATTGCCTTGTGACGTGTTACGAAAATTAAATAGCTTCAATTCAGAGGTCGTTGTGGTGCGTTACTTGAATCTATCGAAATAGTACAATATTCTGATTCCTGAAGACCTGTGCATATGGAAACTCACCAGGATTCTACAAGAACCTGAGGGAGTAACACTAGATAGACGAAAGCGGAGGATCCAGACACAGAAATAGAACCAGAGTATATTCGTACAGCACAGAAAGTAGTGGTAAGAAGATAAGAAAAAGAGTAGCACTATGCGATGCGTGACAGTAAGTAAATCTATTGGGTTTACAGCATAAAACCAAAGAACCGCATTGAGACAGCTGTTAAAAGCGACAAGGAATGCAACAGGGGATAATAGCTGTCGAGCAGCACCCAGAGGGGACAGCTCAACTAGCAGTTAAAAAAGCAAAAAGAAGACCAGACCCCAGGGTTCGAACCCGTTCAAGTGGAATTCTCGTTAGGTAAGCAGACATTCTCACGGTCAGTAAAGCTGAAGAGCCTTCATAAAAGCTTACCTTAAGACGAAAGCCATTAGAAACTTTTGTAATGAACTTCACAAAAAAGTGTTGTTGGGAAAAAGGAACATGTTGGTCGAGAAACCGGGCTTAGGATATTAAAAGAACGATTACATAAGTACTCGTAATGTCCAGCGTTACTGACACTGGTTCCCATTCTTGAGCGCCCTTGACCAGAATCATTATCTACCCCGGGCCAAAGAAATCAGGTGAATTTTGGGATGCAGGTCAACGACATGAAAGCAGCATCTCATTCGAATCTGACAGCAAAAGGGCCATTAGAACAACGACTATGAGTGCGCTCGGTGAGAAAGGCGACGGATAGAAAACGGAAGCAAAAAGTCTTGATACTCGCATGGCAGAAATAGCCCGGCCTCATTCCAATGAGGAGAGGAGCGTCAAATTCCCACTTCACTTCCAACCGTTCCGATATGTGTCACTGTTCCTGTTCTCACACACCGTCGGATCTGACTTTTCTCCCGTCGAGGATCTTCTCCCGTTATCGAGGCTTCCGAACCCCACTCTATGTCACCTAAGGCACCTACGTTTTGCTTAGGTAATGCCCCTCGGAGAAGGGTTTAATAGGACCCCCGACAACCACCTATGATGCCTGCCCGCGAAATTTTCAATTCGGATAAGACGTGCTCAAAATTCGCGCGTACCCTGCCCCAATTCGGATGAGAAATCAACTTTTCGGCGCCCAAGGCTGGTACAAAATTCGGATAAGGCATGGGTGGCCGCCGACAGGCCTGGCCGAAATTCGGATAACATGGGCTGCCGACGGCTTGGATGAGGATCGGCGGCTGAACATTGATGAATTTCGGTCAGTTGTCAACCAGATCATGGCAAATCAGCGAAATCTCATGTTAATATCGCGATTGTTGACCTTTTCAGGCAGTTGCGGGGATTTATATGGGACGCAACGCTTCGGCAGGGCCAATGCCACCTGGCAGAGCTGATACCCGAGTTGAAGGAAGCATTTTCACCGTCACCGAAAACCAAAGGAGCATCTGCAAGACCGTCCCAGCCGTAGGAGCAAAATTTTGATTTTCCCTTGATTTTAGGCGATTTTCTGAGGCCTGGTCAACAGTTCGGATAAAACATCGACCTGGCGGAGGCCTGGTATGAATTCGGATGAGATTTTCCCCATTAGGGGTGCGGATAAGACGTCCCAAAATCCAAAATTTCCCCGGCAGGCATCATAGGTGGTTGTCGGGGGTCCTGGTTTAATCTTACACTAGAACCCCTCTCAGAGGTCTGGCCTCCGGCGAAGCCGTTACCTCAATCATGATCTGATTGACAGGTTCCCAAACGGGAAAGCATCCCGTGTCTCCTGCCAACCTCCATCAGCCTCCGTTTGGCCTCCGTCCCGACCTTTAAGCCCTCCCTTGGTCCTCCCGCGCTTCTTCCCACCTCCTAGACATGCCCGGCTTCGCTCTACCCTAACAGCCTCCATCTGCTCGAAGCTAGACCCCTTGCACTTCGGAATTTCACCACCTTCCCCAACAGTTCCGGCGGCTTCGCCCGTCCATTTACTAGCATTCTTAGCATACTTATGCCCCGAATATGTATGATCAGATCTCTGGGCGACTCGAGTGCATTATCTGTCTACGCTGGCACACTACTACTTGCCAGATTGACTCAATTCTATGAGCGAGCAAATCAACATAGGCTCTGCAAACCTCCGCAACCTCGGGATTTCCGCCTCCCCTGCGCCTCTTGTTGCTCTATTAGCTCCCGTTATGTTGTGAACGCACAATCCCGGCAGACTGAGGTAATTTCAAGTGAAACGGATGTGATTTTTGGATCTGGTGGAGGCTTCACAATGGCCTCCGCAATGGCCTCCGCGACCTCTTTATGTCTTCCACGTGCCCGTCGGGTGCTTGATTGGCTTTCCCGATGTTATCAATACACACTCCGTTCTAACTGAGGCAATTGTGGGTTAAATTCATGTGATTTTCGGAATCGACGGAGGCTCCGTCATGGCCTCCGTGACCTTCTTTGCCTTCCAAAACCTCCAGATCTCTCGGCAATCGTTGTTCAATGCCTGTAATACTTCTCTGAACCATGTCTTGTAAACACCTGTTTCGTGTGGGACACTTTTTCTTGTCTCCAGTGGTAACCTAGTCCTTATATTGATTTGGCCTTCGTCTGACTTCAACCTCTGTTCAAGATTCTATAGATAAGCCTTTCAACCCTCCTTCAAGCAGCTTGTAGCTTCTGTAGAACACTTCAATACCTCCGCCTAATCCCTTGAAGCCTTCCTCAAACCCTTCGTAGCCTCCGCCCCAATATTTGCTGTTTCATTCCGGCGCGAGAATTGGAACCAACAAATTCAATTTCAATTCAGTCATAGACGTACTGCTTGGTTACATTGACTATGGATGTGATAAAGGCTGCATAGTATCAAACCATTCACCTAGGGCTGCTACCTGTTTTGTGACTTCTAAAACAAGGTCAATGAATAAACTTGAATTGTGAAGATGCTCCCAGCCCACTATCTCAGGTCCACCTTGAATACGGATTGAACAGATAGTGTCAATTGATGGGACAGAAAATTGCGGAGGCTGAAACGGAGGCCCTCGCGGAGCCTATGTTGCTCGCAAGGAGTCTAGGACCTTCCCATCAAACATCACCACCGCAGCAGTTCCGAGTCCTGATCATCGAAATTGAACCGTGTGAACCCCAAGGCAACTGCCGGTCCTTCTTCTCCTCGGATTACCTCACTAATTCAGCCAATCGGAGGCATTATAACGGTCAGCTACTCGAAATGTTTTTTCTCCGACTTCATATCTTCCCCAAGTCATCTCGTTTCTACCGGAAACAACTCCGATACAATGCCCCATGAGCCCTGATTTTAAACCAAATTTTTAGATAGCTTTAAGAATCCGGTGCAGCAAATCACCCAAAAGCCAGGTAAGTTCGCATTAGCTTCCTCGACTACACAATGGGTTGTATTTGAATTTTCTACTATAAATCGCGCCTTTTGATCAAACAAGCATTCTTTGCTCTAGTACTCCAAACTCATTATTTCCCTGGCCCACATCCAACAATTTGAAGCCTCCTCTAGCCTGAATAATTCATAATGTTCAAGCATTGAATTCGTTCTCCTGGACTCACCAGCTTGGAAGAACCGCCACCAGTGCGTATTTGAGATCATAACCCTCCTGATTATCACTGGTACGACAATTGCAAGACTCTCAAACGAGCAGGAAAAATACTACAACCAAGATGGATGCATTGGTGAGTAGATACGGAACACATGCTTGATTTGAAGGCTGGTGTTCCTCGCATACAATACAGATTGGCATGCATTTATTTGATTTGTTTGCGAGTTAATCTTTTGGGATTTACCAGGACAACATTGAAGAATATGCTGTACCTCGAGTACTTCAATCACTTTGGCATACTGTATGTAGAGATTCAGAAAAGATATCCTTCATTAAATAGCAAAGAGAGTAACATCTTCGACTGAATATTCCAGCAGAAGCTACAGGAAGAGGTCTGGGTGAGTTTCTCGAAGGCTTCGGTGGAGGCTCCGGAGGCTTCGACGGAGGCTCCGACAAAGGCTCCGAAGGCTTCATGTATGAGTAAAGAATGCAAACATAACTGCAGTCGGTAAGGGACACGAGAATAAGACTCAACATATTCCCCTGCACTGTGCCGATAGACAGTTTCGAAACCCATAGAGCGAAGAAATGTACTTCTCAGGACTCTGAAAGGCAAACACCCCCTTTGAACACGCTGGCAAGCAGAAAAACATTGATCCTATGGCATTATCCAAGGAGGACAAGCATTGTACAAGTGAGATGTATAATATGGAAGAGTCGATTGGCTAAAGGGAATCAAAGTGCCTGTAGTCGCCAAGATGTGCAAACGCCTGAGCGAATAGTTCCGTTGTGAAAGCAGAGAACAAAAGGAATTTGAACGAATTATAGATGTTGGCAGTAATAAATTCGAACATTCACTTTTGTAGCTCAGCAGAGCGCGAAGGAACGTGTGGAGGCTCCGGCGAATCAGGTGTAGATCAATTATCCAGATTCCGATAGCTCAGGCTGACAATGAAACACTGCCGGAAGCGTTGGAGGAACTGGAAAGGGTAGACTTTGAAGGACCAAGGAGAGGCAGCAGAGTGAACAAAGATTGGAATAAGTTTTCGGGAAGAGGAGAGCACGGAGGCTCCGGCGAAGGCTCCGTCAATTGCCTAAATCAATTTAATTCCGCCGCATTTGGACCAGGATTGCCTGAGGAACGACATTCTGCACACATAGATGGGTAGAGTTATCCAATGCAGTATGTCCAAGGACAAATTCAGCGCTCCACAGTAAGTAGGAATATAAGGAGACAGACTTCAGGTCGTACTTGAGGAGCCTGTGGATGATCTGCGGCGGAGCCGAGGCGGGGACCACATATGAGGAGGTTCTAACAACCAGTGGAGGGTCGCATTAAGGTCAATGACAACGTAGCAGTAAAAGCGAAGGCCGAGACGAAGGCGGGCGGAGGCTGGAGGAAGGCAAACGGCATTTCCCGTTTGGGAAGACGCCGATCAAATCGCGATTTAGGTAAAGCCTTGGCCAGAGGCCCGCTCTTTGAGAGGGGTTCTACTGTACGATTTAACCCTTCTCCGAGGGGCATTACCTAAGCAAAACGTAGGTGCCTTAGGTGCCTCTATGTCGCGCAAGGACGACAAGGTCGGAAAAAGGCTGCCAGACGTCGAGTTCGGAGCGTGTGGCGAGATGTGTCGTTTCAAGATAAGGTGTGTTCACAAAGCTGGGGCAAATCTTCCGTATCTGTCAAAAATTGAAAACGTTGTAACGACTGGCCATTTTTGCGCGTTATATCTGGCTATTTTAAGTCAAGTGCGGCCCTAAACAACCCAACTACCCGCCACGACTATAGTCTTACTCGACTATCAATAGGAAGTCAGTACCTCTGTTGGTGACAATAAGGAGGGTCAAAGTGAGCTCCGAGCTGTTGACCGTAAAACCCATCACAGGAGAAAGGCATTATAATAATAGCCTACTGCAGTACTATGGATCTGTTCCATAACAGAACCCTCAGAAGAGTGACGAAGAGTCAAGTACTTGTGTACTACAGACTTAGACAAAGGTCTACAAGGATGTAGAAGGCGCCGCGGTGGACATCAGAGTCAAATGACAGATGCCGCGGGCTGCCGACTATAAATAGACGGCTGGAACAGCGGAAAGGGATCTCATACAGGAGATGCCGGCGCCAGGATCAAAAGGCAGAGTTATGGCAAGACATGAGGTCTTTGACAGGAGTGATGATGGTGTGATGCTGAAGCCAAACAAGTGCGGCAACTTCATTAGAAATCTATTTCTATATTGGAGTCAGCGCGGATGACTTGGTGGCTTGATAAATTGGACAACAGACGGGTCCGTGAAATCGCGAGTGAATTGGATTGTCCCAAGAATAGTCTTAGGAGTTATCAGAGGCGTTGATGGCACCACCGGAAGGGTTGCCGCCAGTAACAGATTGACGGGATCACCAATGATGGCGTTCCGCGGGCTTCCGCAATTCAGTGATTCAACCGTGAGAGTCATAATTGCTGACTTTCTACCGTTGGATCGACAAGCCAAGAGGCTGCCGAAGGTCCTCCGGGACACCCAAATACCAATATACCATCTCTCTACTCAATTGGATCGACATTGCTTACCCTGTACTATTTATGTGATGTATTTCTTGGCATTAGTATAAAAGGACCTGTATTTCTCGTTGAGCTGGAGGACATCGCGCTCAGTCTATTGGACAGCGTTGGTGAACTCAGGCAGCAACGTAGAGGCACATATAAAGATATTGTCTACTCGTTTGTCTTAATAGAAACTGTGTTGAAGTTCAAGTCAAGTGTGAATCCTAAGCATTTGTTTCGAGAGTGTTCACCCGCGGAGGCTTCGCCTTTGAGTAGCTTTGTCGTGGTACTAGTGTGCTAGGAACTGCCTGCCTCTATAACCCGCGGACTGTCTATTTCGATTGTGAGGATACGTGTGCTCAAGAAGTGAACTAGTATCTCCCTGAGTCTGAAGAGAGTGGAACTGTCCATCTGCTAAAGCATTGCGTTGGAACTGCTGGCGTATAACCTGAAGAGATCTGATTAGTCCTCTTCTGAAAGACTTGTGCTATATAAAGGAGTGTCAAACGTTCCTGGAACTTGGAGGTTCAGGT
Source organism: Favolaschia claudopus (assembly GCA_037176885.1). NCBI lineage: Eukaryota > Fungi > Basidiomycota > Agaricomycetes > Agaricales > Mycenaceae > Favolaschia > Favolaschia claudopus. Next base: position 214,682 of record JAWWNJ010000185.1, read on the forward strand.
CTATAGTACAACTGGTGCTATAAGAATTGTACAGTCTGCCGCGGAAACTGTCTGTGGTCATACTTTCAATCTCGCCCTGATATTCAACTTTGTTGGTATCTTGTATCCTACTGTTTATAGTTTCCTATTCTTAGGAAAGGTCCGCGGACGGAATCACTTCCATCTGCGGTGTGTGAGAGCGTGTTTTGTGCAAGGTTCTGCTTGCAAGTCGACTTATATCCTCGTCACTGAGACATCTGGATTTCGGATCGAACCCCACGAACTCTTCGAGAGACATTTGAGTGTATCTTGTTGAGATATTTGTGTTGTAGTGTTGTGTGTGTTGGTTGATTGTGTTATATATATATTTTGGTGGTAGATTCTCTGCTGCGCTATAATTAGCACTTCTGTCGATATATTCAAGTGTCAGCGTTACAATGTTCTACTGAAACGTTGTACTTAGAGTCTTCTCCCGGCAGAGAGTATTCCTCGACGCTAATAGGGGTAGCTGCTGCGACCGATATTCTCGGTGACCTTCTACCGAATGCCCCCCCATTCGATCGGCACGTAGACTTACACTGTCTTTCACACCTCCGGTCGCTGCGGCTCTTTTATCTAGTCTTGTGTTTACTGCGGGGGTCTGATCGTGTAGCTACTGTATTAGGTAATATGATGTAAGCAGAGTTCGAGTCGCGTGAATATTCTCTCGAGAACGCGATTTCTGTGAGATTCTGGTGATAAGTACAATCCATTTGAATCAAACTATCATTCTGTCGCCTCAGAATTTTGAAAAGGGTGCCTCAATCTCTTGCGCACATCGCGCGTGTTTTCGGTGGTGTGCTTTCGGCCGAAGCGGACCCGACGGCGCAAGAACATGCGGAGAACCTGCTTTTCACCGAACTGCACTGTAGATATCTTAGAAATTGTTTCCACACACTATATGAGTCTTCATTAGAGTATATGAGGCTGTAACTATGGCTGTATTGGGAGGAGAGAATCGTTGGAACAAAATTCGGAACTTGCCGGCTTACATGATATTAGCTAATACAATCACTACACGATCAGACCCCCGCGGTAAACAACAGACTCTATGTAGCGAGGGCACCGAGCTCAAATACATAGAGCGTCTGTCTAGGAGAGACTATCTTTTATCCAAGTCTTCCACCGAGATTTTCGTTCATTGAATTTTCCTTGCCATGCTTGACCGATTTCTCTATGAACTCAATCTCATCTGCCTGCGCGACACTGTGAGCGCTCGCCTTCTGAGTCGTTACTCGCGATGCATCAACTTCTGTCTTTCACAGCATCAGTTGGTTTATGTGTTCGGGCGTCAGTTTGTGAATCCAAATCCATGTTGAGAACCTCAAATCTAAGAATTGGCTGTTACCACTGCTGGTTCCAGAAATACCTCAATATGGCGGTCAATGTGCTGTTTTAATCAAAACCTGATATATCGTGATTTTGCGAGTATATAAAGTGAGTTGACGAAAAATATCCAGGGTGAGCAGAGACTAAGATCTGCTTTTGAAGGTCGGGTATCTATCTCGGACACGAAAAATATATCCCGAGGTGAAAGATATATCGAAAGTGAGGTGCGAGGCTGTGCTAACCCTAATGATCGCTGTCTCAATGCGGTTGTACGCCGGCAAGACGCGGGCGCAATCTGATGTCACCCAAAAAACAAATTCAACTTGTTTTCTAAACTTTTCTTGCATATGCCCCGTTTAGTTTTTCAAGGTCAGACCTGCGCCAGTGGGTTGAGTAGGAGAGCTACTGGGACAAGGACAACTTCCCTACATTAAAATACCTGAGAATTGACGAGGAAAGCATATGTAAATGATGCATAGCGGAAGTGAAGTGAAGGGGTGATGGTTAGAGAGGCGGTGTGTGTGGGGAATATTAATGTGGAAATAGAGAGAAGAGAATGAAACTTGCCGAGGTGACGGTACGCGCGGAGGGGATAGGAGGGCGAAGCAGCACGCAGGAGAGCCAAACGAAGAGAGAGGGAAAAAAAGACGCAAACAAAAAGCAGAGCTTGACCCCTATAATCCTCCACCAGGTCGAAGACCGCTCCTGGAAAATGTCGCGCGGGCGGAAACACCACGAGAAAGTGAAAGCCCGTCGCATGACCCATACAATTGCCTCGTCGATATCGATATCAGCCGCATTGAGCACCCATTGGCCCAGACGACGTCAAGGGGTTTGCGCGCGGGTCGACGTATGTTGGGGTATGTGTCACGAGCCGGTCTCCGTCGCACAAGGGGTCGTCAACATCGACGTCTCGTGTATGCGGAGGGGCTATATGACGTCGAAGGTGTCTGCCGCACACTACGAGTACTTGGTAGAAATCGATGCTTTACCGCCGACGTCGCTCTCCTCGGCATTCCACCGCCGCGTGTGATTGCAATAGTCAGTTTCGGTCGATACAGTGTCGGTATCGGCCCTCGGGCTACTTCCGCGTGAGCCGATACCGCCGCCTCTGTCTCGCTCATGTACGCGCTATGCTCGTCGTCGAGCGCATCACATCGTATCGTAAGCGCAGCCAGCCGGACGACGTCGACGTCGAAGTGGACGTATCACCTCTGTCTAGATCCATCTCCACCACTGGCGGGATTGGAAGTCCGATCCATCCGAATCTTAACGCCATGACAAGCAAGCAAGCAAGTACACGGGTATCCGTGGAGCAGACGTAGGACGCCCTTTGGACTCGGAAAACGAGTTACCACGGTGCGATGGCTGGCGAAACAGCCGAATTTATTTATGTAGAGAATCTTGTTGGGGTTTGCAGATCGGCTTCGGTGGCTTCGTCTTCAGGTGACTGGTACTGCTATTGTTCGGTGCCGTGCCGTGCGCCGACGGGCTATTGCACTAGCGAAGAAAAGAGATGTCAGCCACGACGAATCGATGAGCAGATGAGAAAGACGAAAAGCGAGGCGGGCGGAGAAACACAAACGAGACCCATTCGTTTACGAGACAAAGGACGGGTAAGAGATGTCGATGAAGTGAGAAGGGAACACGAGCGAGGTAGGTGGACAGTGGAGAGTGGATGGATAGGTATGTAGGCGGATGTGCGTGGTACAAGCGGAAGAGCAAGAGAACGAGCAGGAACGTCGAAGAATACATACAAGTCGAGTGTATGCAATGAAAGAAGGAGAGAAAAGAATGAGGACGGGGACAGTGTAGCAGGGTGAGGTACGAGGAGAGTGTGTCGAGAATGGGCATGTACGTGAAGAGAGATACTGTGTCGTTGGGAGGGGCAAGCCCAAGGGAACCGAGAGAGAGAGAGGGTTGGGGCGGGGTAGGAGGCGTATAGAGTAAAGGATGGAGAACGCACCGGTAAAAATCCCTCTGTTCCTCACTCTTGACGGCAAAGCCATGCTCGGCGCACGGCAATCCTTGAAATCCGCAACGTAATGTGTCGCGCCAATGGCCAACGACCTTGAAGTAGACGAAGCCGGCGGACAGGTAGGGCCGCCCTACCTATCACTAGGGCGAACTCAGGGAACGCAGTGACGAGGTCTGGAGAGTGGATGCCTCAGCGAGTGATCCATCATTGTCGGTATGAGTGCGTCTATAGAAAGAGATTTCAGCCTGGCGTAGTCGAAGACAAGAGAGGATGGGCAGAAGGAGGAACGGACGGCAAGTAACATTGGGGGGAGGTAAATCGAGTGGAGTGAAGCGGAGGTAGACTTATATCGTAGGGAGAAACGAGGGGATGGGTGTGAGGATGAGGGGGAAAGAAACCAACGAGGATGCGAAGGGCGAGGAAAGGGGGCAGGATGTGTATGATGTGAAAGAAGTGCGATAACGCACACATATATTGCGAACACGACCTTCCACCTTCAGGTTTGTGCTTGTACCTCGCGCCAACGAGCAACTTGAAGCTTTTGAGATTGAAGTCAAGGGCAAGGCGGGACACGTCGAGAGCGATAGCGTGTATTGTCGGGAGAAGATGCGCCGGAAAAGAAAGACGGCGCCTAAGTTGCAGCAGACAGCGAGCGCTTCCGAGTCGGTCGAGAGACGCGAGGAGCGGCGAGCACTGCGGACTATGAGGATGAATATCAGCCTCGTTTGTCGACGAAACACAATTGGATCGGTATAAGATGAAAGAGATAACAAAGCGAGAAGGAGGGTGACGTAGTGAGCTTATCAAGTCGCGAGACACGAGAAGTGAGGGTGGATGAATCCAAGTTTAAGGAAGAAACGAGCCGTAGGAGAAAAACGGGTGGCGTAACATGTCGAAAGATAACAGAAGGAAGGGAAGGCCAGAAAATCAGAGGGATATGAAACCACCGTTGCGATCCCTTAGACCCAACTGTCTTACTTGGCCTCGTCGACCCTCGAGAGGCGGCCTACAGTCCTTGGCTAACTCGTGCGGATACTCATGTCCAGCGACGTTGGAGCAGAGGTTTGCAGTGCAGATTCAGTGACATTCTTGGAGCCGGGGAGGGGTCCCGCATAAGTAGACGTCGAGTGGCGGTGGCATTCAGCGGTGCCTGGGGTCGTCGCTTGAAGGTCTCTACACTGTATCAGGATTCAGCATCCTGCAGCACTCGACGAATGATTTGAAAACTCACCTGCTTAACTGTTACAAAGTTCAAACCTGCGATTCAGTGCGTGCAAAGACATTTTCGTCGCGGCGTTATAGACCAATGGCGCCAGTTTTTGTCGGCTGGGTTCAGGAGGCGTCAAGCAAAGCGTTGACTCGGTTGAGTGCAACGAGGAAAGAGAAGAGAACACGGTAACGTGACTGATCAATATTCGGCCTTCGGGGCCGAGGCACACGCGCATTCGTACCCTCTTTTCCTGAATTTCATGCAGCTCCAGACCCTTCCCAAACCACGCCAGCCCAAAGACAGCATTCAATCGTGTTCCGACTCAAAAGTGCACGAAAACATTCGCCATGAACCAATTACTCCCAATGCCCTAACTGAACAGGTTACTTCTGCAAGCACCATTTTTGGCGTGAGCATATTTAGCTAGAGGCTAGATCTATCCACAACACACCGTAAAATTTTTGATTCACTATAAATATCCAACAGATATAATTGATGGACCGTTTTTATCTGCTTGGGAGACCTTAACGGTGTTGTCTCTCGACATATCGAACAGGTTGAAAAAAAAGCTGAACTCTCATCCCACGTCCCCAGTCCACTCCTGTAAAGTCCCAGCACATCCTCAAGGCAACTCGGTAAAAGAAAAATGTGCAATTACCTCAGCCGAGTGATGTCCAGCTCTGTCCTAATCCTCCCAAAGGAAAATTAACAAATGCAATTCCCTTCACACTGCATAGCCACTACACAAAAAACTCAACTCAAATCTTTTATCGATCCACACCCGCATTGAATAGCCAAGTTCAGGGTTGGCATAGCTATATGGCCATCCTACAAGGAGATGAATCCATTGTACTTCATCTCAGCTCCCAGTTTTCGATAAAAAGCTGGACCAATCTGAGGAGGAGCTTTGAGATTAACAAGTCCTAGCTGCAATGACATTAACTTGAACTGCTTTTGAAGTTTGTTTGAAGCATTGTTGGTAGACTGTGCTACAAGTCTTGCAAGTGAATGACAGTTGAATAAATTATGATTCAATTCAATAGTGGCTCAGCATACATAGAAAATCTAGGCTATATATATTGTGAACACAGAAAGTAGACCCATATAGAATTTATCATACTAAAAGCTGAAATAATTCCTACTCTACAGCACCTGTAACCTCATGTTCAATCTCAACTCCGGACCTTTCGATCAAAGCAGAAACAATCTGCCCCGGAACTTGTAGGTTAACAAGTTTTTCCAAGGCATGTTGATTGTTCTCAGAATCTTTGAGACAAGTGAGCTGGGAGTCAACTACAGCTACACTTTTGGTCTGAGAAGATTGCTCGAACAATTGCCTAGCTTGTAACCAAAAGGTCTTGGCCTTAACCTGGTCTCCCTGTTTGTGTACCAGGTCACCAAGGCGTAGCATACACTCTGCACGATATTGATGGATGTCCATGAAAGTGAAGCCCTCTAAAGCCACAGTATATAGAGCCATTGCAGTGAGCTCATCTTCAGCCACAAGAATATCTCCCAAAAATAAGAGAGCTTTATGAACTTCAAGTTTTTGTTGACAGTGTATAGCATAGCTCAAGTAAACCAGGGTACTTATTGGCTGTCGCTCTGATGATGGCCAAAGTTTGGGATTGCCAAGTTTCTCAAGGCAATGAGGTTCAACTCTCCTATTGCTACCTCTAGCAGTGGAGAGAACTTTATCAAACTGAAGTCGTGCCAAGTTTATGTTGCCATGCTTCAGAGTTAATTCTGCTTCAATCATGTCGCAGACAAGTACATCTCTCCCTAGTCCACCAAGAATAGTTCTTGCAGTGCCCAACTTTTGGGCTGTATGGGATGTAACCTCATCTTTGGCAATCTCAATATACACTGAATTGATGAGTGCATAGGCATAAGAATGATCATTGTTATCAGCAGATGTATTCTGTAAAACCTGATCAAAAATCATTTGTGCTTCAGTAAACTCTGATTTTTTCAAATGAATTTCTGCTTGGTGCGACAGTGCTATATAATGAAGATGTCCACCAGACAGGCCACAGATATGAATAGCTTGCTGTGATCTTTTGATCTCAGATATAGCCTCCTTGAAATCACCGGCATCTATCAATAAGTGTGCTTTGACAATACATGCTTGGGCTTCTTCATAGAAACTTCCTGATAAACGAGAAAGTTGTTGTGCTTTGGATGCATAGATATCTGCATCCTTATAATTTCCACAGGCCCAAGTTATAACACACATCTGCTCAAGAGCAGAGCATTGGGTGAGGGTGTTACCACTGGACTCAGATAAATCATATGCTATTTGAAAATATTTTTTGGCCAGAACCAGAGTCAATTGGCGGTTCAAGAAATGGGTTCCTAGGCTGCCATAAAATTTGGCTAGAGCAGTATTCATTCAGATGATCATTAGAATGAATAACAAACATACCTTGAAGAGGGACATCACTTATCTGGTTAAAAACAGGAATCAAATTTTCTGCAATCCACTCTTCTGAAAGGAGCCACTTGTGCCGATACGACAGCAAGTCTTCAACAAGGAAATTTGCCTCTATATGTTTGTCTGCCAGCATAGGTAACATAGATTCAACCTGATCCATCAAGGGCATTGATTGCCTGCCAGTAATCCGATAGAAGGAGTTCAAATTGAGGACACAGTATATGACATCCTTGATGTTTGAAGAGACAGAGTTTAAACCTTGTTGCAGAATTTGTTGTAAATTCGCAAGATTGCGAGTTATCTGGTTGATCACATAGTGAAGCTCCTCCCCTTGGAAGCTGGTATACATCCGTGAAACAGAATAAAAATAAGCTTGAAGGCATTGTATCATTGCCTGAGAAGGAGGCATGTACTGTTGCATATATTCTTTCACTGGAACGAGAGACCTGAGTCGTTGTTTGTTGTCTTGATATGCCAGAGAAGTAGCAAGCAGTATAGACTTGCACTTCAAAACATGTATAATGGGTAGTTTGCTCTGCACTAGTTCAACATCAGAGAGTCCATCAGGAAGAATTGAGAGCAGGCTCAGTAGTTCTTTGCTTTGTGCTGTGACTCTTGGGCTAGACAGAGATAGGCCAATAGAGACATCAAGATTTGATCTTCGATCATAGCCCATAGCAAGAGCTGATGTGTGCTCTTCTTCCCAGCGAGTTGAGATTGTGGAAAGACCTTCATAGTCTACTAAGTTTGCCATAAGATCAACAGCCAGAGGCATGTAGTCTGTGAACTGAAGCACTCGATTTATCTCTTCAGTATCATAACTGTTGTCAGTGATATCCATAAATGTCTGTAGTGCAGCATCCTGAGAGAGAGGTTGTAGAGGAGGTAGAAATGGTCGAGTCCATTGAACTTTCTTTGGCCGCTCCACACCCCGCATTGTGATCTGCATGATGTGAGTTAGAATTTTATGGCAATGAATGAAACATACAATCAAAGCAAGATGGGCAACATCATCTAGCATAGAGAGGAATTGTTCCACTGTATGTTGTGATTCTGGTATGTCCCATATTGTTTCCAAGTTGTCCAGGACCAGAAGGCAGTCCTGAGTCTTCTGAAAGTAGTGGACAACAGAATTGGTAAGGTCAGGGGCTGGATCCAATCCAACATGCAGTCCAACCAGAGCAGCAAGGTCAATGCTGTTGCCCGCAGATTCAGCACTAACAAAGAACCTGTGTTTAAACTTGGCCAACATATATGGATGGTGAAGAACCACTCTTGCGAGGCTTGTTTTGCCCATTCCACCTCCTCCAAGGATTGCAATCCGTGGTAGCATCTTGTTTTCAAACATTTCCAGTATGATCTGCACCTCTGAGTCACGACCGTGAAACACTTTTGGAATAGGTGGTAGGAATGAAAAAGAATTTGAGCTAGAGGCTGGTCAATTCACGCCATGTGAAGCCTGGGCTGTAAAGTACCTGTTTTTTGATAAATTCATACTCTTGTATACCTGCTTCTCAAAATCAGCTAAAACTCACACATTCTTACTGCAGCTCACAGATGACATGTCTGAAGTTGTAGTGGCAGCATCCGAGGATTCCTGTATTAATCTGAGTAATTCTTGATGCATGTTTTCCAGTCTTTCCTCCAGCTCTTGGCTGTTGGTTATGAGCTTGAGTGTAGTGTCAATCTAGATTGATGTTGCAAAAGATTAATGCAAGATGAATACACTGAATTGATTGACTCTGTTTCTACCTTGAAAACTTCAACAGCTTGAGCTAGGCCAGCTTGACAGTCTTTCAATAAGTTATTGCCCTCAGCAAGACGGAACAATTGCTTGATTTTATTTCCATCTTGCTGAGCTTCTAGAAAGACATATATTTTGCGGAGAGTTCTATGATGATGATTGAGTATCATGGCTCTCCTTCTAGATAATTTGGATTCACTCTACAAATCTACCAATATGATTAAGAGTGTCCACTGGCAGAGAACCAGGGACCTCAGCCTTGATATGAAGGTTGACAATTTCACATATGATTTTATGAGTGGTTTCCATGAGTTCAATGCATTCGCTTTTGTTCTGTTTGACACCCTGAATGCTATAGTGAGCAAATCTGCATTGTAATTGACTTGAGGGCACTTACTCGGACAGCATCAATCAAACCTTGAAGCACAGTGGACATTGGGTGAATAAATGGGGGACCAAGGGCATCATCAAGTGCATGCAAGATGGTCACAAGAGGCTTGAACAGGCTTGTCATGTTCTCGAGGCGCACATCAGCTAGGCTGGGTTGTCGAGGCATCTTACAAGACAGGAAGGGGAGTGCATTACTGTTCGAATTACGCACTTTATATCACAACAAAGGCTGTGTGTGGTGCCACGATCAGGAATTTATCACCAAGACCAAAGATGTGCAATCACATCGCAAAATGAGAAATTTCTAGTTGACCACTTTTTCTGCACCCAGTGGAAGGGAAAGTAAAGGAAAACCTTTCAGCATCACAGTAGGTGACTCCACAAGGCGGTGCTTTCCAGAGTACTCACTGGGGCACAGAAAGTAAACCAGAAACAATAGCAATCTGCACCCGCAGAAAGCACTGACTCTCACAGAAGGCAATTCAGGAAATGATTGCACAGAAATCAGGTTTCTACTCGGGGTTCTGCGCTGCAACTATAATTTGAAATTCCACAAAAGCGCCACGCCGACGTGATACATTCCGCCCACAATAGCCTTGGTGTGTGGCCTATGGGAGACCGGGATATGTATAGTGGACACACTCTCATCATTTGTATCAAGCACGGAGTGGGAGGTTATACAATTTGTCACGTACAGCATCGGCATGGTGTTCAGCGGTGAGAACGAGCTGGGAACAGGAACACTATCGGCCACATTGACTGTCAAAAGAAGAGAAACAAAGAAGAGTGGTATGCGCTCATCTTGAATTTAGAACAGATGGAAGGCTACGCAGAGACGGATTTGATATGGGGAGGTGTACCATCTGCCCGCGCATCCCTCTATATGACAAGAGAACTGAATCGGACTTAACACTAAATGAAAACGACATCAATCCAACTGTCGCCTAACACCGGAGATCATAGCTGAAGACATCACCAGGTGAGATGCCCCACAACATCGCCCCACACCACACTTGAAACGGTTAGGTCTAGATCTGGAAGGGAAAAAAAGCTATGTCGGTATACAAAGTCGAGCACCAGCAGCAAGGAAACGGAATGGAAACGCGGAAGATTCCGGCAATCGGGACTACAAAAAAGCAAAGGATTTCGGGGTGGACGAGGGTACGGAGATCAGGCGTACGTACGGCGAGGAAAGGAAACGCAGGGGCGAAGAGCAGGTACAGTACGGCGTGGAGGAAGGAAGCGTGAAGGAGGGGTAGTAAGGCGAAAGCACCAGCGAGGAGAAAAGCACGCACCCGTAGATATATCCACTTGAATCGAGTCTCCCCACTCACACGATCTAAGGCAATGCCGGAGTGTCTTGAGACCTGCCCGACGCGTCGGACGGCTTCCCACAAGCATATCCCGTGATGGCGTGAAGTGACGAGATGTCGATCCCCTTAGCACGCACGGCATCGGAGTGTCGAACATGGGATTCAAGGCGGCCACGGTGGCAGAGGCAACGTCGACGAGCTTCAAGATAGGCACGAGATGAAGCTGAGGACGAAGATAGTCAGCCCCGCAGATCAAGAAAACGGAAAGACAGACCGGAGGGTCTTTGCCAGACAGATGGAAAAGAACATTCAGGACAAAGAAACGCACATCCTTACCCACCAGGCGACATTCATAGCACGATACAGAACCTCTAAAGCTTTCATCGTGCGTCGGGGTAGAGTGGACGTCACTACACAAAAACGACACCCGACCATGCGCGATCCCTGCCGCCTCCCAGCACCCTCAATTCCACCGTGTCGCCGGAGCAAGCCACCAGTCTCGACAGAGACACACGTCGGCGGAATCGAAGAGATCACCTGAACTTCCTTCCCGACCAATCAGCATCCGCACACCCTCCCACATCCTTCGACACAAAGCAGATATGCATCGTATCGACCACTCTGCACATCGAGCGCAGATCCGATAGAGAAAGAAAGCGAATGGCGCCTCAAAGAGTAAATCAATCAAGCGAAGAAGGCATATGTACATGTAGAGGATGATTGGGATGTGTGGCGAAGTGATGTGAAGGGGTGATGATTAGAGGCGAGGAGTGTGTGGGGAATGTGGAACTAGAGAGAAGAGAACGAAAGCCGAGGTGACGGTACGCGCGGGGCGGGTAGGAGGTCGGAGCAGCACGCAGGAGAGCCAAACCAAGAGAGGGAAAGAAGAGGCAAAGAAAAAGTGCTAGCAGAGCCAACGACCAGATACACCCTTTCCATATAGACCCCAAAGCATCGCCGTCGCCCAACTCAAGTCATCCTCCAGCCTTGCTCCAGCCACCCTCTGCGTCGAAGAAGGCTCCTGCAAAAATTCGCAGGCGGGCGCGAACATCATGCGAAAGTCAGAGCCTGTCACGTAACCCACAATATTGTCTCGTCAATATCGATGTCAAACGCATCGAGCACCCATTGGGCCAGACGACGTCGAGGTTTGCGAGCGGATCAAGGCATGTATCACGAGCCATGCCCCGGCGTACAAGGCGTACGATTATCCTCTTCGCCCAACCCAGGCATTCGCCAGCTACCAATCTCTGGGTCGAAGAACGCTCCTGCAAGACGATGCAGGCAGGCCGGGACACCACACAGAAGACATCCACTGTCGTACGAGGCATATACCTTCCTGGTCGATATCGACCTCCTGCGTACCCGGATGGGACCATACAAGGTCGAGAACTCTGCGCATGCCTCTCAAGCAACCTCCACGTCTTACGCAACGTTTGCAAACCCCCGCGCACACCCAAGCATCCCATCCCACCCCGCGACGATGCTATCGACGCACCCGAATACACATACCATTCCCCCTACCATTGCCGCCGCACCCCGTCGCCCAACACAGGCATCCTCCGGCCGAAGCATCGATCCTGCAAAACATCGCGGGCAGGCTGGGACACCACTCGAAAGCTAGTCCCCGTCGCATGGGGATTGTCCTCTCGAAGTCGACGTCCCGCGTATCGGGATGAGGCCATACAAGCTCGAGGGTGTCGCGCGTGCCTCTCAAGCAACCCCCACGTCTTACGCAAACCCTCGGGCACACCCCACACCCCATCCCGTAGCGACGATGCTGTCGACGCACCCGAATATCCTACAAGTCCCACTGCGCCGCCCTCGCCCAACTCAAACCTCCGAGTCCTCCATCTCGACCATGCTCTAAAAGGTCGCGGGCAGGCGGAGACACCAAGGGAGTGAGTTCCGAGCGACTCGGAGTCACCGTCGGATGACGCCATGGGGAGCTGTCGATGGTCAATGATCAATATCGATGTCGACGACATCCAGGACCCCTGCCCCAGCCCTGATACGGTATCCTTCATACGCGCACCATGACGATCGACATCGAGTATCACCCCCATACGCGCACACCAGCGCCTGTGCACCCGAATCCGAATCTACGAACGACCGCTTGTCAGCCACGTCGATCCAGCAAGTGGAGGAGGGAAGAGGTCGAGACGGGTAGCGAGTACGAAGGGAGATAAGGTGGGTTGTATGTCGATGAAAGGGGAAACGAGCGGGGGATACACGTATGAAAGAAACAGTGCGGATGGTCCGCGGTGCGGACGCGCCCGGGAATAAGGTGACGGGCGGGGCTTGCAAGCAAGCAATGCGTGGTGATACACACCAGGAGACTTCGAATGAAACAAGACGGGAGGGAAAGAAACGCACCGTACCACCCGCCACCCACCATTCTACTTCAATTCTCTAACCTCGGAAACAAAGAAACCCCAGCGCGATGCATAAAGCAGCGGAATCTCCGATACAGATATTCTCGGTTGAACCATCGGATTGGATTTGGCGCGGTCGCCTTCAGGTGACTGGTGCTGTTATCGTCAAGCGTCGAGCGTCGCCGGCCGGTGCGTACACTGAGAAAGAAAAGAGGTGTGAGCAAGGTTATATGGATTGGCAGACAACACGACAGCAGGTAGCAGAAGCGAAAGATAGTCTATCCTCTGGATGTAACGCACGCCCGAGGCGTATTCCTATGCAAGGAACGCCAAAATACAGAAAAAGACGGGGAAGGGGACAGAGACAGGGTACAATTCCAAAGGAAAAGGGAGGAAGCAGGAAAGCGGAACAAGGGGTGAAGAGGATGTATCGAGTAACAGTTATGTAGGCGTGTGTATGTGGCGAAGAAGAGTGAGGAGCAAGTTGTGTGGGTGGACGGAGGCAACAATATGACTACAGAAGGAACGGAGCCGCACAGACAAGGGAAAACAATGGGCGGCAACAAATGTGGAGATGTGGTGAGAATCAACGCACCGTACGAGCTACGCTGTTGCTCTTGTGCATCGGCAACGGTAGAGCCAGATCCACCGTTGATTCTCTGACAGTATTCCGCGCGTTGACATCAGCAGCCAGTCCAGCCTTCATGAAAGCATTGAAATCAAGGTCGACGGAAACGACGGAACTGCTGTTAAAAGCCAACGACTGGGTTTCGAGAGCGAATGGCCGGCAGAAAGAAGCACGGCGCTGAGGTTTCAGCCAACAAGGAGCGATGCGCAATTGCTGGTACGAGGGCGTCTATGAGAAGAGGTGTGAGCCGGTGAGAAGCAGTCGTATCGGGCGGGGTATGCGGCTATCCGAGTGCATTGCTCCAAGTCGTGGCGCGAAGGTCTAGTATATCACCATGAACACCCTCTCAATACGTTTGCAAGTGACTCACCTGCAGCCTGGATAAAATGCCCTCAACGTCCAATCCTGCTACTTATATTATCCTGCGTGCGCAAAGAGATTGTCTAAGTGGTGGCATCGCATAGCGCCGGTCTTCATCGTCTACTGAGCAGGCAGCGTCGGGGCAACGTCGGGGGGGGCGAGGGAAGGGAAGGAAAAAGAACACGGTAACGTGACAGATCGCGACTCCGGCTTCGGGCCGATGCACTCGCACATTTCGGACCCTTTCAACTTCATGCACTTGACCGAACGAAAAATGACCTGAGATGTGGAAGCCTTCCGGCAGTCCAGCTTGTCCAGCTGCTGCTGCTCTATTTATTTCGTAAAGGCTTGGCCCGGCGTGTCACGATGCCATTCTTTCAACCTCCCTTCGCTTCTCCCTTTCGCCCCGCCATCTGCAACAAGAACAAGTACCTCAACTCGCCCTGTACGCAGCACAAATTTACTCTCTAATTTTGCCTTGTACTGTTACAGAGCGCGCACGCGCTTGTCAAGATCTCCCGTGAAGGCGGCAGCATGTTGTGCCAGCAACAATGTGCAGGCAATAATAACGGGCAACGATAGCAGGCAACGATCAACAGCGGTTGGTGTAAGCGGCAGCCTAGCGTTGGTACTTTCAATTCTGTCATTGTCAATTGAATCATTCAATTATTTCCTATTCTCCGTTTCTCATGGATTAGCACCTGTACTTTACGTTGTGTTCTCTTGGCTATCATACAAAACCCTCCTCGAATAAAGACGCAAATCAATATTGCAATCCGTTTCGAGCCACCCACTCGGCCAGCAAATCATACAGCCAATTAGCATGCGTTTTGCACTTGCAACCTCTCTGCTCCTGCTCGTCACGAGCGCTCACGCTCTTCCTCTTCCTCTCGGCAAGCGCGGCGTCTGCCAAACCCGCCGAGGGAACGACGTCGGTGACGGCTGCGTGCGTTTTCGAAACCAAGTAAAGTTACCGGCGCGATCTTGTACATCCTATCTTACAGATTTGGGGGAGTCGAAGCGTCGAGGATACCGGCGTTGCGCAACTAAAGAAACGCGAAGTCTGCCAGACCCGCCGTGGAAAGGAGGACGACGACTGCGTACGTTTATATTTGCTGACGCGTTCAAATCGTGATCAATGGATTACTGACTGGATTTTTTTTGTAGATCTGGGGGGACTAATGTGACCTGTGGAAAGCTTTTCGTCCAAATTTAATCTTCGACACTTGCCGAGTGTATACGTACTTTCTTAAACTTCGACATACGGTGTTCAGAATAACTAACTTACAGTGGAAAGGCTTGCGGTCGATGGTCGAACTCAAATTCAAATATTCCCTTTTGACTAATTAGATTCAAAATAAGTGGCATCTACATACATTTGACGAGCTTGGGATTTTTTTTGTAGTGTTGGATTGAACCAAACGAATATGGCAACCCACACTCAATCTACTACACGTACCATCCATCAACCTTTCTCGAACTATCGATCGTGGATCGCAAATGGGTGCCGCGGCGCCGACGAAGAGAGCTTATCGTCCCCGGTCTGCAATGTCTCGATTGTCTGCACCGTCGCAAGCGTGAGTCAATCAATCAAAATCACTTCACTTCAAAGCCCCAACGAGCAGCTTACCTCAGGTATATTGCTCAACGAAACATCTCTGGGGTCATTCATCGAACGAAGGATCCCTCTTGAGTTGAGACTATCACGGCGAATGACAAATGAATCAGTAACACCAGTCCTAGGCATAGAGACAACTTACTTTGCAAGTAGTGTGTTCGAGTACACTACATCGGAAAACTAAGTTTCCCTCCTGAACGAAATGCATGATAGATCTAAGGCTCACTTCGCGAAACGATGACGAAGACCGCGAGCCAAATCACTGTGCGTCTAAATTCTGACGAGCTCATTCAGGTTCGGGCGAAGCAGACTCACATCTATGACTCATGGTCAGATACTGTCGCAAGGTTAGTAATCAAACATTTGCAAAGCAATCGTCAAAGCTCACAAAGACCAGCATGAATATCGACGATGCACTGGGGTGGTGGGGTCAGCCTGCCGGACGCGTTCCACGCCGAGAATTTATACCTAGTCAACAACCCTGTCTCTATTTCGAGAGGTGAGAAATATAAATAATCGAGGCACGAATCGTCGCGAACCCACGGACCACAGGATAACTTTATCCATAACCGCAACCGTCCTGGATCAAATCACTCAGAACTCAGCAGGCCGCCCATCTAGATGTCACCAAATACCGTTTCCTCATCCCCGCCCTCTGCGTATGGAGCAAATACACCAACGACCCAGTCGTCAAAAAATCATTCGCTACCCCAAGACTCCACTGCATTATCGAAAGCCACCCCCAATGAGCGGTATAGCTCGCAAGCGAGGGAAGGTTCAGGGTGACTCCGAAGGTGACCATGGCGGCGATGAGGCGGATAGTGGTGACGGAGACGATGAGGAGCGGGATGGAAAGGTTTTCGGAGAGGGTGTAGATGCGGAAGGAGAAGAAGCCGAGGACTGATTCAAGGGATTCAGGAAACCGAATATCAGGTTTCTGGAAACGGGACAGAAACGCACCTGCTTGCTCGATGAGAGCGCTGAAAAAGATGGCTGTGTCTAGAGAGAGCGGAAGACGATTTAAGAGACGGTCGGGTTGGCCGTAGTCGATTACAGTAAATTGATACAGCGAATGGGCAATACATATCGCATGGGCGATTTCGCAGATACTGTGGTGAACCTTAATCGATACCTTTGACCTGTGGAACTCCACATACCAGACAAAAGAAACCTGCAATCCGAAGCATCGCATGAGCAAAAGTGAGCGAAAGCGTGGTCTGGAGAGCGTACAAGGCACTTGAGGACGACGTGGTCGTCCGGAAACCGGGTGAAATAGAGGTAGGTTTGCGTTATGGTGATCCCAAGGAGCACGTAGGAAATCAGGACGCCGATTTCGTAGGCACCTGAGAATCTGCATTTTCAGAAGACAAACGGTTTGCGAGGAAGAACGATACCAATAGTCCCATTGACGTCGAAAGACGCGGCTATCCCAGAGCTCATTCGGTCGCGACTTGGGTGAGGAGGAGCGGACAGGTGTGGAGAGGTAAAAGAAGCCTAGGACTTTCATATAGCAACGACAGTTCTGAAAACTGATCGAGCCCTAAAATTGCGTTCGGCGTTGCAGATGACGGAAATGCTGATGATCAGAGAAGCGACAAGTCCACCGTGAAGTTTGCATTGGTTCTCGTTACTTTTCGTTCTACACCGCATCGAGGTGCGGTTTCTGGCACCGAACTTCCGAAGGGGAACAACGGGAGCTGATTTTTTCTCCGCCGCGATGGATTCAACGGACTTGCACGGATAGATCGCCGCAGCCAATGGCCATCGGTGAATTCTACGCACTACCTATGAACGAATTTGTTATCTTCTCAAGACAAGACTGCCTGTTGGCAAGAGCGCCAGCAAAGCGTAAGGTGTTAATTTGGAGAACGAGAGATGAAGCAGAAATCACAGAGGGGACCGTAGAAGCCTTTCAGGTTGTTTCAGCGCCCACAAATAATGTCACGTATGCCGTCCTGTTCAAGGGACCCAGCTGAATCTTCAATTGTCAAGGATACCGGAGACTCGGAAGAAGGACCGCAGCCAAACCGCAGCAGATTTCTCCTGCAATGGGATTATTAAACCTTTGGTATGTTAGCGTGTACTACAGATCTTCGAGTAATTTGTACTCTGCGCACCTGCGGTGGCCGGAAACATAGCAGCGACTTGGCAGCGACATGGACCAACGAGGAGAAGAGAGAAGAAGAGCAGGCTGATTGAATCAATGATGCGGTCACCAGTTGGTGCACTGATATGCTACTCGTAGGCGCCATGGCCAAGTCCCACTGTTGCACTTGCTGTTGGAGCTTTTTACAGCGGTGCAACAGCGGTGTAACAATACCTCTCCCTATCCATCTCTACTGAGATGTGGTTAATCGAACTCACAAACCATTGCTCCCTTCAATTTACACAAGTACCCAGTGTTGCAATTGAGTTGCTCACTATGGCCACAAAGTTAAAGTCAGCCTTAGAAGCCTGTTCAAATTTCTGTTCAAGAGACGGCCCGTATCTCAGCAAGTTTTCTTAACTTGTGCCGCACGATGGCAAACGAAGTCCGTTGCCCGCCGCTCATTGCCGATCCGCAACCCTGTCCCCCACCGAGAGATCCGGAGTACACGGCAACAGTCGCATCATAGGTGCCGCTCGGCTTGTTCAACCTGTGTACAAGAGACGGTGCCTGATGGAATGCAACTTCGATCCTTACTCGCGAGCTCGAGCCCCGACCCTACCGAACAACTAAGCCTCTACGGATACAACCTAGCCCTGACACCAACCCAACACATACAAGTTAACGTTTAGAAATAAATCAACTCCTCTCCCATCCTACATTCCTTTTGCGCCATCACCATCAAACGTCGCCTTCTCGGCTTCGAGAATACGCCGTTCCTTGAGCGAATTTGGTGCTGAACTCTAGCCCAACGCCGTTGCCGCTGCCAGTGGATGGGATGACGACCTGTTTCGATATTTCATTGAATCAAATTGGTTCGGGGAAGGACCAAGGAATGAAACGCACACCAGGGGCTGAGGGCATAGACTGAAGGGATACTTCAACTCCGGCTTTCATTGAACGTAGCACTTGTCTGGAGTTCAAACTGAAGGGTAATTCGGTACCAAGATAAGTTAAAATCGAGTATTGCTATTCGATACCGACCTCGCGAGAAGGGAATTCGAGTATACTGAAAACGGGGAGATTCGTGAGCTTCGCTATTGTAAAATAGCTAGTGACTTACACCGCGACGAGATGACGAATGCTGCAAGCCAGATCACTTCAACCACAGTCAGTGAATCGACCGAATCATCGGGACGGGGTTGCAAACTCACTATTCTCCTTTTGAGTGATATACTGGACCGAAAATGGGTTCAGAAGCTGAGTACTGTTGTCGAAAAGATACTCACAAGGGCAACCAAGGATGTCTGGAAGGCACTGAGCAGATGTGTGAGCCACGCAGCATTTTGTACCAGACTGTATAAGGCTCACCAAGTCAACACTCCAGTCTCGACGGTCCACACTATGAGTTGATCGACGACTAGAGCGGTCCTGAATGAAGCAAAGTAATTTGGCACCCGTAAATGATCCAAATCTCCTGCGAGTAGATATTGACAATACGAACCTCTGTTGAGCGCCCTTGCGTTGCATGTGAAGAACGACGCAAAGTGCGACCGTGGTAAGAAGATCTGTTGCACCGCCGACAACCCATAAGAATATCGAGAGCCAGCTCCATTGGACAAGGTAGCTGTCGAGCGAGGGGAGTCCAAGTGTCACTACGAATACAGCAATAGACAAGCCCTGGGACAGTAAATACTTCGATTCATTTCTCTCATGCACTTGGAGTTGAAATCAACTGACCATACGCAGAGTGGCGAGGAACCAGATAAAGCAAGGAATCAACCACCGTTTTGAAACAACGTGAATGCGATAACTAAAGAATGACTGTACTGAATGTACAGCGTCAGTTTCAAGCATGCTGAGATGACGAAATTGAAAGGACGCGGCGACGCACCGGCGGTTTCGATTAAACCGGAGAAAAAGACGGCGGCATCTATGGATTTCGGGAGACGGCCGATGAGGCGTTCGGGGTGGGTGAAATCCAGGATGGTGAATGAGTACAGGGTATGAGATATACAAATTGCGTGGGCGAGTTCCATAGACCTGGAAGCGAATATTTGGTGGAAGAAACGCAGCATTCAAGGCTAACATACAATACGAAAATCACCTGGGGAGAGATCGGTCATGACGAATGGCCGAAAGCGCAGAGGCGGAGAAACTCACCAACGCCTTGATTCTCTTCGAGTCATCAGGGAATCGAGTGTAGTACACATAGCATTGCATGACCTGAATCCCAAGCAGCAGGAAGGAGACGAGAACGCCGATTTGATATGCACCTGTAAACCATTTGAGCCAAGTATATGGTGAGTAGCTGCATAGATATCAGGAACTTGAGCTGACCTATGGTAGCATTGCCGTTGAATTCTGGCGCGGGTCCGCTGCCTGCTGAAGCATCCATGGAGCGGAGCGAATTTCAGACGGCTGAAAGACAAGGAAGGGGATCCGGGAAGGGAAACGACCTCCGTGGGTTATGTGCCGGCGCGAAAAACTGAGAGGGGGTAGTGTCCGTAGATATAATAGGTGTACGTACCAAACCATTGAAAGAAGGACGTAAGACAAGCATGAGAATTCAATAGCTTCAAAAGACCGAAACGATATCGGTTGATAGAACCGTCGAGCTGTGATGATCATGCACCTATAAAAGACCCAGCCGAGAGAGATGCAGACAACATGCAAGCGGAGAGGACGGAGTATAGAGCCAGGAAATCCATGAAAGGTGCTGGCGTGTACCGCATTGATTTTTTACCCCGCCCGAGTGGAGCTCATTGGGAGATATTCTGGACCTTGTCGACGCACCGCATGCCTGTCAATGGAATTTATTGTGGCCGCCATTGAATTGCGTCCAGTCTTGACGGTGCGGGAGATTTCTTTTTTGCCATTCTTTTCAGTTACCACATCGCCGCGATATCCCGTATGAACCTAAGAGGAGAAGGTCACAAATTTCGCGAGAATGCGTCAAGCGATAAAAACTCACGCATACCGGAGTTGGAACAGCTTGACGCGGTTGCCTTGGAAGATTCACTCCGCCCCATGGCATCGAGTGCGAGGGAACGAGCTCCGTGAAGTATTGAAGTATTGATTTCTGCGGCACATTTTACCCTTCTCTTGCCCTTCTCCGTCCAGAAGTTCTGATGAACAAAGTCCTTGATAGGGATAGAGATCTTGCAAGCAAGGCGGGTCTCAACAGAAGAGTCAACGCGAGGATCCCCGACTGGGGGGGAGACAAGAACCGGATCAGTCCAAGAAAAGTGCGGTCGGATTCGCACAGTGGGCAGATCAAGAAGTACAGTGTCGGAAAGTGGGTTAAAAAGTTCGGATGATCTGTACTCAGTACCTGAGTACTGAGTGACTGGTGTTCGTCGGTTTTCCGTCTGGAGAAAATACTCCACATGAATGAACGCAATATAGAAAGTCAAAGTTGACCACTGGCAGTACCGCAACCAAGTATTAAATTCGCCGCCTCCGACTTCCCAGGAATCAGAATGAAGAACCGTTAGTCCGGCCTAAGATATTGACTCTAACCGCAATCTTGAGCAAAATAGCTAGCGATCTCATAGCCTGCAACATGGGGAGAAGAGAGAGAAGAGAAAAAGCGTCGGAACAGTCGGACCGATGCCATGTCTCTTTCGGACCACTTTGCCTAACGCCGAACGCTGCCTCAGTGACACTAACGACTCCAAGGGGGATCCTTGCTGGCGCTAGCCAAGTACTCGCAACGGCCTACAAATGAACTTGGTTCCTTCACATTCCAACGTGGACTCTCCGCCTAAACTGGCCCTGATGCTCTCATGGATTCTGGAGGATATCGGCAGCTTTCTCTACATCGGCTCACAAAGCCACAAACGAGCTAGAGGCGTCGTAAGAGACCACCTACGATAAGGCGTTCTCATTGGAGAACTTCGTATTTCCAGGGAGCAATTTGGGGCCCACGGTGGGTAAATACTGGTGAGTCTTCAGGTCTTCGTCGCCTGGTTCTACTTGACGCTCAGGCCGTGCTCAACCAGCGATCAACGAGCAAGAATCCAAGAGGCATCTGTCTATAGACTCTGATAAATGTTTCTCTTACTGGGTCAGAACATACGGTATGCAGTCCTTCATTTTTTTCCGTTTTGTGTCTTTGGTAACTTCGCCCTTCAAGATCGACTTCATGGGAGGGTCTTGGCAGCTATTCGCCTTCCAGAAGTGCTCTGCGCGAGGTCATTGATTCTTCAGATTCTTTACCCGTCGCTGTATGGCATTCTTCAAGTTGGGGTGCCTGGTGAGGTGAGATCCTCGTTCCGAGACAGTACAGCCCTAAAGTTAGCTATTTATTCAGGTCCTAGCTTTGTCTTTTCGGAGTCTATGATCAGCCCTAGCTGCACTCCGCCCTCGGCGTATCTGGCCGATGTTTCAAAACCCTCCGCCGATCCCTTGATACATACTTGCCCTTTTGAAGCGAAAGGAGAAATACTTGGTTTGCGCCACTGTCAAGCGGCCACACAACTGTTAGCCTTGTACCATCCTATCGTTCGCTTTTTCGGCTTACGCTCTGGCTGTCGCAGGTCCCCTCATCTGTCTCCCCAATATCTATGCAAATCGACTCCGGCCGTCACATCAACGTGCAAGCGCTCACCCGCCCCTCATGCTGGGTCCTGGGGATACCCTTCAATTACCCTGGTCTCCGTTAGTCTCCGTTCGGTCTCTGGAAGGCTCGATGTCAATGACGCCAACTGAAGAGGTACGTTATCCTTTCCGTCAATAAGGCACTCCTTCATCGTATGGACACAGGTTCTCGGGCGGAGGAACGGAACTTCAATGCACCGGCTCCGCAGGCGGCCGTATATCCTCACTCATCGACCACACATCACGGTCTTCTCCCGGCTACACGCCGAAGATTATGGCGGACGGAAATTCCAGACAGCACGCCCATGATAGAGCTGCCGGTGCATCACCTTACATATCTGCGCGAAAGAGGCACATCAGGCTGGAAACTCTACGTGGTGTTGGCGCAGTGTAGCCGCTCATACCTCGTACCTCCTCTATTCCCTCTACCAATTCGGAATTCCAGGATCGCTACGCCGATCCTTCGTTTCCATTCCTTCTCGATGCGACATGCCCACTAAGCACCGAGCTCCGAAATACGTCGATTCAGCCTAACGACAGCCATCTTTGCTGACTGTGGATCCACCGCACACCTCACAATTCAGTGGCGGGATGCCGTGATACCGATGATTCGGGTGCGTGGGGAGGGGAAGACTCGAAGGGGTATAGGAAGGAGGAAGTGTAAAGCAAGTGTGAAGCCTCTTCAACTTGGTCTCATCAACGTGGGAGTAGCCCGACGAGTGCTTGTCAATGGGCGTGAAGATGGACTACATTCCAGCGGAACCTCATGCCAGTCGCGATGATCGTATATTCGACCATCATCTCGTATCGCTTCGCTGAATTGGCTGTCTGAAGTGCTGGAGCTACCCCGACGTGCGCCAGTGGCCCGCGGGACACGAATGTCATTCGGACGGTTGCGTGGGGCGAGAATCGAAAACTACGGCTGCAAAATCCCGACCACTCAAATGACCGAGGTCCTTTCCTGCTGGAGGTCGATTCGCGACAATGGAGAATGTGTACCCTGGTGCGGATACGGGACGGACGAAATGAAATACTCTCCCAGGGGCTGACACCCTGCTGCGACATACTCGTCGAGGTCCATCGCCCGTTCTTTGCAGTTGCGCGCCTCGCGCCTCTGTACTTTCCCCCATACCCGCGTATGGGCTGCGTCGCAGTGCCGTGAAGAGTGTTCAGCGCAAAGTCTGCTACCGTGACCTTCCCGCGAGGGCCTCGTGTGCCGCCCGTACGTCGTGACGAAGCATCACCCGGTGCAGAAAAGCGCCGCTGACGCCCAGGCACACTAGCGTCGTCGGGGGCTTTTTCCTCTAGCACGAGAGAGTCTCCTGTTACATTTCGCCCTTCAGCGCTGTCCTTGCGTATGTTCCTTGCCTCATAGTGCAGCGTTCCCGGACGTATCACACTGTCATCAGCCTCGTCCAGCACCATCCCGTCGCCTCTCCCGTCATGGTATTGGACCGATGCGGTCGCGCTATCCTGTGTAGGTGTGGGTCGACTGAAGCAATATGCATACTTGTCAGCCTCGCTTGCTTTTGGCAAGCTTTTGGTGTAGACATCCCTTATGATCTTTGGCAAACGTTTCCCTCCGCCTTCTTCACAATACAAGAACTGTCTGAGCAGTCTTAGTACTTTATAATACATATGACCCTCATCTACACTCCCTTCACACAAGGAACTTTCATTGTGCCAATGTGAGGTCGTGGCAGTCATGAGTCACGTTTTCCCACGCTTTCCTCTTTGTCTCTCCTCAGAGCTCTGCCAGTGCAAAGATCGCGACATGGTGGTACCGGAGCTTCCCCAGGAGCTCATCGATGCCATCGTTGAAGAGGTCCCCGAATCTAGTCTTGCTGCCTGCTCGCTCACCGCTACTTCATTCGTCGTATCAAGTCAAAGGCGAATTTTCAGCTCGATGACGCTGAGAGGGATTCGATCCTACGCGAAGGCTTCTCGTCTGCTCGCTGGATCTCCGCATCTGGGAAAATATGTTCGATATTTGGTGGTAGATCTTCGTGGCGTACCGGAGAATTATGCGGAAATACCCATCATCTTGGGTCCTTTGATCGAGATTGAATTTCTCGCGATTGAGGGCGAACCAACCTTTGTCGATCTCGCGCCTAAACTGGCTCAAAATCCTCGGGTGCTCGACCTCCTCTCCGTACCGACCCTCAGGTGTCTTGCCCTGGACCTGATAGACATACCGTCTTCCGCGATTTTGCGGGCCTTTTCGTCCCTCGAACAAGTCATCATCAGCCGGTCAACAATCTCCCAGCCAGAGGAGCAATGTGAAATTACCGATGCTGGTAACATCTGGCACCTCAAGGTGTTGTCCGATGGATGGGACGGCGCTACGTATTCCTTTGTTTTCCAACCACGCTTTCATGCATTGCTGCAATATCTCGTACGATTCTCCATCGCGTATCCTCCGGTCCCAGAAGCCCTCTTACCTCATTTCTCGCAATTCCTCGCCGCTTGCTCGGAGTCACTCGAATATTTGGAGATTGAATTGGGTCTGTCTGTTCATTTCTCCTTCTACCCCGATCTCATC
The DNA here is from genome assembly GCA_037176885.1 of Favolaschia claudopus. Lineage (NCBI taxonomy): Eukaryota > Fungi > Basidiomycota > Agaricomycetes > Agaricales > Mycenaceae > Favolaschia > Favolaschia claudopus. Next base: position 239,309 of record JAWWNJ010000185.1, read on the forward strand.
TGAATCCCGCAGAAATTCCTCCGGCACTACCCACTCTTCCCACATTGGGCGTCCTCGAGTTACTCCTCGATGTCGAGTTGACTAAAACACCCGACAAGTTCTACTCCATCGTTTCCTCCGCCGTCTCCTCCACGCCAAATGTGGAACTCCTGATATTCGCCATCCTCGACCGTCCAGACGGCCCTCACCGCCCCGATCGCCAGCAATGGACTGAGCGCAACCCTGCCGAATGGGCAGCGCTGGACTCCACCTTGATGGACATGTCAGAGCTGGACGAGGTCGAATTTTCGTTGCGCAGCTTTGGGAACACCGATGAAGCGAGATTTACCGCGTTTATCGAGTACTTTGAGGCTCAACTTCCGAGGGTGGTGGAGGCTGGACTCTCGGGGTTCATCTATCGCCCACACGGGCAGAATACTTTCGTGGAATAGTAATTCAGACATCCGCTTCTGGCTCACAACTCAGTATAATCCATTCGAATATATAATCTTTTGTGTTTATATCAGATCATTGAAGAGCTCCAAGCTCTGTGGCAGCCGTACTTCTGATGACCAAGGAATTCTGAACACAGGGTCACACCAGCACAGTACGGAGTAGATGAGAGAAAAATTCACTCATCTTCAAATCAAAATCAAGTGGTTCCGCCCCTTTATCTGCTCGAACAGATTATTTCCATAACGGGTCGAGAGCGGTTGTTTGTCGGTGCTTGACCGATTGATGAAAGATCTCTTTCCCGACCACATCGGCGAATCAAATGCCGACCTAAGAATCGGCCAGAAAACGTGCAAGTAATAAGAGACTCCGTGGCCCGGTGGAGAATCGGCGGCTTTCAAAGCGTTTACAAAGAAAAGGGGACAGAAATGCATGGAATGGCGGCCAGCAGTGCTTATAAAAAGTCATTGGCGGAGGGTGTACCAATACCTCTCCCAAGATTTCCTCAAGTTCTATAGATGTCTTCAGCTCAGCTCTTTCAACCCATCAAAATTGGCCCTCTGGAGCTCAAGCACCGCGTGGTGCTCGCACCATTAACGCGACTGAAAACTACCGCACAACTCGTCCCTCTGCTTCCTCTGGTGAAGGATTACTACACCCAGCGCGGTAGCACGCCGGGTACCCTCGTGATTGCGGAGTCTACTCTCATTGCTGCGAAAGCAGGGGGGTACCCGCACATGCCCGGTATATTCAGTCCTGAGCAAATCAGCGCCTGGAAGGAGGTAAATAAATGGCTTGAGTGCTCAAGTTCTTTTGCTGAATCGAGTCGTTCTTGATTCCCAGGTCGTAGAATCCGTACACGCACAGGGATCGTTTATATTTCTCCAGCTACTGGCTCTCGGGCGTGGCGCTATGCCCGAGGTGCTGAGAGCCGTGGACCCCACCTTTCCTTTCATCTCTGCATCAGATGTTCCCATCGACCCTAATGCGGAGGAGCGACCGCGTCCGATGACGCTCGAGGAAATACAGGAATATGTCGGTCTTTACGCTCAGGCTGCGAAGATTGCTGTAGAAATAGGATTCGATGGGGTAGAAATTCATGGTGAGACGATCTAGAGAATATCTGTTTCATTCTCTGAAAATTTACGCGGTTAGCTTGCAACGGCTGTCTCATGGAGCAATTTATTCAAGACGTCACTAACGTTCGCTCGGACGCGTATGGCGGGAGTGTGGAAAAGCGCGCGCGGTTTCCCTTGGAAGTCGTCAAAGCAGTAGCGGACGCTGTCGGCGAATCCAGGACAGCCATCCGCCTCGGTCCTTGGAGTAAATTCCTTGGTCAGTTTTGTCTCGTTTGCCTAACAAAAACTCATTCTCTTCTCTGCGACTAGGAATGGGCATGCAAGATCCTATCCCGACTTACACACACCTTGTTTCCGAACTCAAACGCCTCCACCCCAACCTCGCATTCCTTCATCTCATCGAGCCCCGGATCAACGCCGACGTCGCGGTGGAAGTTTCTCCATCGAACGCCGCTCAATCCAACGAGTTCATCAGTAAGATTTGGGGCGACGACATACCTCTAATCCGAGCCGGCGGCTTCTCTCGTGAATCTGCGATTGAACTGACGGACAAAAGCCCGAATACATTGATTGCGTTTGGACGGCATTTCATCGCCAACGTGTGTTTTGTTTACTTTCGCTCTTTGTCCTCATGCTGACGATAATGCAGCCTGACTTGCCCAAACGGCTCGAGAAGGATATCCCACTACATCCTTACGATCGGTCGACATTTTATCTTGCGGGCGTTGATGAGCCGAGGGGGTATACCGATCAGCCATTTGCAGATAAGGAATAGATTTACAGGGATCGCAATTGGATCGCAAGGACATAGATATCTAGACAAAGGATCAATTAATTATAATTCAGACTGAATACTATTCATGTGATAGCCCTCCCATATTGATTCGTTGATGAAACAAACTCGTATGCTAAGCTGAAGCTGTTCAATCTCGATTATTACCATAACGGGTCAAGAGCGTTTGTTTGTTCTTAATTGATTGAGAGGCCCTCACACTTATCGTCCACTACGTTGAGCTCGACTTGAGCTCGCCCATGTCCCTCTTCGGCCAGCCTCAACAGCCTGCAGCTAATCTTTTTGGTGGAGGCGCCACTCAGCAGCCTCAACAGACAGGTGGACTCTTTGGGGCGTCGAGCACAACGACGCAGCCGACCTCGCTTTTTGGGGCGAATACAACTGCTGCAGCCCCCAATCCGGGCGCTAGTCTCTTCGGTAACACGAATACTCAAGGGACTGGACTATTTGGCCAGCAACAGCCGGCGGTGCAGCCCACTAATAGTCTATTCGGGAACACTACGCAAAATCAGCCTGCTGGCGGCAGTCTTTTTGGCAATCCTCAGCAGCAACAAGGAACGCAAACGCAGCCAGCCGCGAGTGGCCTTTTTGGAAGCAACACCGGTGGCAACCTTTTCGGCCCCAAACCCGCTGGGGGACTTGCTCTACCCGCTTTGAATACCAATCTCACCGGTGGATCGTCTCTCTTTGGTGCGAGCGCACTAGGTGCCCAGCCAACTCAGCCCGCTTCCATCTTCGGGCAGCCAGCGCAGAATCAGCAGCAGCAGCAGCAACAACAACAACGGCCGGGGCTGTTTGGTACCAGCACAGGCAGCACCTCCAACATATTCGGCAATTCTACGGCCGCGAATAACAACGGCGCCCCGAAGGCTGCGTTTGGTACTTCGCTCGGATTTGGGCTGGGTGGACAGCAGCAGCAGCAACCTCAGAACCCGCTCGCTGCATCGACGCTGACCGCCAGTACTTTACGGCCACCAGGTGCTGGCCCGATGACGCAGTCGCAGCCGGATGCTCAGACGCAATTCACGCGACTGACAGCACGCATCGAGGGTATCGCTGCAGCGTGGAATTCCGCGTCACCGCAGTGTCAATTCCAGGTGCGCGTCGTCATAGCGCGGCAATCCACACTTGCTTATTCTATTTCCTATCAGTACATATTCTACAACCGCGTCGACCCCAATCAAGTCAATTTATACGGCCGGCCACCAAATGCGACAAACGACGCGCTGTGGGCGAAGGCCGTGCGAGAGAATCCGGATCCTACTTGGTATGTCCGCCTTCCCTCGTCGTATCGCTATCTTATTCTCACCGCCCCGCAGCTTGGTACCCACCATCGCAGTAGGCTTCGACGACCTCCGTTCACGCGTCGACGCGCAGGGACAGCAAGCCTCAGCGCATCAGGAGCGACTGAAGGTGGGTACCCCCTTGACCATCTCCTCCTCTTCGTCGCTCACCGTCCTCGAGGACCTAAAAACCCGCATCAACACCCTCTCCTCGACACAACAACAAAACACCGCCCGGCTCTCCCGCCTCGCCGCCACTCAAACCCAACTCACACACCGGCTCCTCGCGCTGTCGGCGCATTTACACCTGCTCGTGCCGGCGTTGCGGTCGTCGGGGATACGCGTGGAAGAGGAGGAGCTGCGGGGGTGGTTGGAGGAGTTGAGGGAGGAGATTGGGGTGCGCGGGGGAGGGGGAGGGGGGGTGGGGAGGAGGAGGGGGTGGGGGTGGTGGAGGGGGAGGAGGGGGAGGGGCGGGGAGGATGAAAGGGAAGCTGGGGGAGCTGTGGGCGCTTGTGGGGGCTCTGGGGGCTGCGAGGGAGGCTGCGCAGGCGGGTGCGGGGGGGCATGGTGGCGAGTGGAAGGTCGTGGATGAGGAGGGGTTGGCGAGGATCGCGAGGGTACGTGTGGTGTTTCTGTTTCTCTCATTCCCGTTCTCATTCTCGTCCTCCTTCTCCTATTCCTCTCTGCCTCCCTCCTTGTGTATCGACTCACTCGTTTACAGATCCTCGCCGAGCAGCAAGCTGGGCTGGTACACCTCATGAAGACGCTGAAGGCAGATCGCGCGGACATTGATGTCGTTTTGAAGGGCAGCGGGAAGAAGGGGGAGGAGGGGGATGCGGAGGAGATGTGGGGGTCGAGGCGGGCGAGGTAGTGGCGGCTTCTTTTCGACTTGTTCGGCTGTCATCGATGGCGTTATCCGGCGCGGAGACGGTGACGGAGATGTGCCGCCATGCAGCTGGCCATGGTAATTAGAAAGCTTTCACGGAAACGAAGACATGAAGCCAAGAAGAAAACAAGCTGTGTGTACATTTGCTATCATATCATCTCAATTACTCGTCAAAATCGAAACTCCTCGATGGCGTCTGCGATGCGATGCTGTACAGCTGGACGAATCGACAGTGGCTTCAATTGGCGAGAACAGCGAGGATCAGCGACAGATAATATGGATATCCCGTCGGCTTGCGCGTGCTCGTGAGGGTCATCCGCAATCGTAATCATCACCTTCGAGTAAAGCATCGCGAACGAGTACGAATCGCGCCAACTCTTTCCGCGCGCCGCGAGCCAAACCCGCGGCGAAGGCTCGCTCCTGGGGTAGTCGAGCGAGGCATCAGGCGCGTGCGGGACCGGATTCCTCGACGGGGGAGGAGAATACAGTGTGTGGCCGTGGCATGTTTCCGAGGGGGCGGTTTGTCCGACGGTGGCCATGGAGTCCCAGGCGTAGACGGTGGTGGGATCTTGGGCGGGGTGGGTGGTGGCTCCGGCGAGATATTCGGCGGCGTGGAAGAGGGAGAAGGATGCGGAAGAGTTGTTCTTGATGACCATGGCCAGGGGATAGTCGGAGGTTAGGGCGGAAGACATCTGCAGGAGAATTTGAGAGATTGTCTGGAGGTCTTAAGCAAGGAGCGGGCGGGATTCACCTTCTGCTTTCAATGAATCTGTCCCTCGGTCGAAGGGTAAGCACGGAGGCTCCCGTGTTCGATATCCAGGCTGTTTATGGAGGAAGATGATCAAACATACTAGATAGCGGGATGAAGGTCGCCCTGGCGGGCATTCATAACATTGCAGACGTCGGTAGTTCGCACAATGCCAGGCGACCTTCACTTAGAACTATGGACGAAGTGAGGATTGCGCCGGAAACACAAATCAAATGTATGCACACACCTCGAGTGTGGAAAAGAGACGTTCATGCCAGCTCGTCAAACGTGCTTATTTTGCTATTCACTGAGAGTCTGAGACAATGGTCAAGATAAGAAATTTGTAAGGCTGACTCGCCGGAGGTCATCCGACAGTCCATTGACACAAATTGACACTCGACCGTTCCGAGACTCTCCAGGCATTATTCGTTCTGGCTCATACTCCAGTCCTTCTTTTACAGTGCGCTTGTCAAACCAGTGTTTGCGTTGTTGGTAGTCGGGATTTAGAATCTTCCTAAAATTATGCACATCAGGCAATTCCGGCGCAGGCATGAGTAATGTATTTTACAATTCAAAATCGCGATACTATAACCTCTGGTTGGAGTAGGTAATACTTTTTCTCCCTCTGCTTCAAATCCATTCATGCCCGTGTTGCAAATGGCTGATCTGTGTACCCCCTCGGCTCATCCACGCCAGCGAGATAGAACGTTGAGCGATCGTAAGGATGCAGTGCGATATTCTTCTCCAGCCGTACGGGAAGGTCGGGCTGCGATATATATCGTTATCTCTCCGCGAAAGCGAACAAAAGACAGGATTAAACAACGCACATTAGCAATGAAATGCCGACCGAACGCAACCAATGTATTAGCGCTTCTGCTTGTCAACTCGATAGCCGAATCGCGAGAAAAGCCGCCCGCTCGGATGAGAGGTTTGTCGGGGCCCCAGATCTCGCAGATGGGTTCGTTGGATTGGGCAGCGTTCGACGCGGAGACGTCTACCGCGGTGTCAGAGTTTATGCGCGGTTCGATGAGGTGCAGGTATGCAAGACTCGGGTAGCGCCGTTTGAGTTCTGACACGAGGTGGGTGTATGTAGGGATGGGGTCTGTCATGCCCATTCCTGTGAGAAGTATGCGATTGAGTGAGTCTTTTGAACGGGAACGAAACACCAAGAGACATCGACTGACCTAAAAATGGACTCCAAGGACTGAAACGGATGGCTGTTCGGGATTCGCCGATCGCGTCGGCGATGGCTTTGACGACTTCCAAGGGGAATTTGGCGCGGTTTTCGACGCTGCCGCCGTATTTATCGGTACGTATATTGGAAACGTCCTGGATGAATTGTTCTACGAGGCAACCATTGCATGCTAGTCGAGTCTATCAGCAGCAGCAAATAAAACCGATACCCGATTTAGGATTCACCATGGACTTCGACCCCGTCGAAACCAATCTTAACAGCGGTCTTCGCAGCTTGAGCAAAAAGGTCGGTGTACTCTTGAATTTCTTCAAGAGTGAGTGGACGCGGCTTTTCCGACGCATTTGGATCGGCGGGAATGTCCGAGGCAGAGACCAACGGTAATGTGGAGTCGTCGGCTCTCAGCACGTCGGGCATCGCTGCACGCCCAAGAGCCACCAGCTGCATGAAGATGAACGATCCTTGTGCGTGCACGGAATCTACGACCTGGACGAATTAGTTCAGCAAAAATGTTCAACACAAAACGTGGCCACATAAACCAACCTCCTTCCAAGCGTCAATCTGGTCCTGTGTGAAGATGCCGGGCATGTGGGGAAACCCTGCTGCCCGCGCAGCAATGAGGGTGGACTCTGTGATTACAAGGGTACCAGGTGTGCTTGCGCGCTGGGTGTAAAAATCTTTCACGAGAGGAAGAAAGGGGACCAATTTTGGCGTCGTTTTGAATCGAGTCATAGGCGCGAGGACTACACGGTGCTTCAAGGACACAGGACCAACATTAATGGGCTGGAAAAGCTGAGCAGAGGTGGAAGACATTTTGCGGGACGCGTTTAGTTGGCGAGCGGGAGGTCCCCATTTCCTCCTAGAGCTTTATCATCGTCGTTTCTTGACTCCGAGTCATTTCTGGTGACTTGGCCGGCATTTTCGGAAGTACAAGTCGAAAGTCGGGTCCTGTCCTGCTTACTAATTCTCCTAATCTCCGTTGCCTTGATGTAGTGGGACAAATGAGCGAGGTCATAAATTCGCCTGTCGCGCCAATTCGAGTCAATTTTTCTTTTTTGCTGATCGCCTGATCGGACTGACGCTGATCAAAATGAAGCATTGACAAACAACCGCTCTCGACCCGATATGGTAATTATCGCACCAGGAATCCACGTATGACGCGAAAGATGTGAGTCTCGCGTAGCTGTTACTTTGGAATGCTGTCTTTCGGTGCGTCGCAGGATTTGAGGATCTTCAATCCTCAACCACGTGCCAACGGTGCGATCTAGATACCGCAATGAGAAATGAAACTAGAGCGAACGGTAAAGACGAGACTAGAAGAGAAAAAATGGAATAGAAGGAGGAAAACGTCGAGTCATGGAGGGAGACACGGGTCGTTCCAACAGCCGATTTACTCGTAGATGATAACCAGATGATTTGATTTTTCCTTTGGGATACATAATTACATTGTGGCAACAGCGCTTTGGTAGGTTCTTGTGGCTGTCAACACCAGACTCGTGAGCAAACGCCAGATGCGGGGGAAGAAAACACGCACAATCTAATCGATATGACCACCCGCCCTCAATTCTTGCAAAGCCTTCTCCCGCAAAATTTCGTCCTCCGTCATATCCGTGCTCTTGTTTTGGCTCGACTCAAACGACTGCCACTTCCACGAGCCATCCTCTTGCTCGCCCGCATCTTCGTCAACCCATTCCTCGAACCCCATATTGGCGATATCGAGATTGACGATCATAGAATGCGCCTCTTCATATGGGAGCCTGCAAGCACGAAACTCGCCTGTAAGACCACCCGCATCATCTTCATCTTCATCCTCATCATCCCCTCCATCATACACCTGCTCGCATACAAGACACGTCGACGTCTCAAAGCCCTTCTGATCGATAATGAGCCAGTCGCCGGTCGAAATTTCGATTTTCTTCAATGCTTCCTCGTTCTCTCGGATGAAGGTGTTGATCTCGGCGAAGGACTTGGAAACGAAGTCGTTTTTATCACGGATGTCTTGCACGGGCAATTTTGTCGCGCCGGGTTCCGTCGATGGCAGGTCGGTCGAAGTGAGGAGTGTCCATTGGCTGTCGGCTGGGTACTCGCCGAACTCGAAGTCTTGGATGAGGAGGAGAGCACGGTTAAGAACCTGGTGTTATTCAAGACAGATTCTCAAAACGTAGATGATGTTGAGCTCGCCTTGGGCGGTGGAGTCCCTGTAACGAAGACTGCGAACATGGAGGTTGTTGCTGAGATTGTCACGCTTTGTCACAATCCATCACGGAATCACCAATGACGGCTGTCGGACCGGCATCCCGGAAGTTCCAAAAAGTTTCTTCAGGTCAGATATGCTGCTGTGCGTTTATCTAGACACAGCTGACTATGTTTTAGCTGGTATTCATAGTCGAGCCACCTCCCCATCTCTCAGTCAAATTTTGCAATCTTGATGAATCGAGCTAAGTGCGTCGCATATGCTGGCAGCTGCGGCTGCAAAGATACGTGCAACCGAGTTGAACATGCGATTCCGTCCAGTTAAATTGCGACTATCAAAATAATGGACACGCGCTGCACCCTGGAGTTTCGAATCAAATTATTTGCAAATGATCCACGAGTAAATCGGCTGATGAATTTCAACCAGCGGCGGTTCCTTCGACGGCTCGAGTTTCTCCGAGTCCTCGGCCTGTTCCATCTTTTCTCCTTCAGTCGCCGTCACAACACTCGAGCTGGAAACCCGGAACGGACAACAAATAAACCTCCCGAAACCAGCATTCGCAATCCGCGCAATATGCAGTTGCATCCTCCCACCACCACGAACGAGGCGAGTAACTTGGTGTGCCACTCGAGGGCCATCTTCTTCCGAGACCCGCGACGACATCAACTCTCCCACAGTTAACACCTCGAGTTTGAGCTCCCCGTCAATGTAATTGAATTCGGTGCATACAACCCTTTCCGGCTCAGCATCTGCGTGAAGGGTGTTAATCTCTTTCTTGCGGGAGAGATAGTCATGATGCACGAGATATCGAAGGAAGGCGCGTTCCCGGCTGGGAAGGTACGGTTTTTCGAGATCTATTGAATGTTTCTTTAAGTAATTGCTGCAAGAAAGTAGTGAGCAAGGTAACTGGCCTGGTTTCCACGAGCGTTGGCATACATCTCTATGGGCCCCCACCTTCCAATCCTGCTTCTGACAGAGAACAGAGCAATAGGAGACGCCGAAACAGCGGGAACATCTTCGGAAGGTGGTATATGCTCCCACTTGATCGCACTGCTCAAAACGATGAGGAGCATACTTTTCGTCAACCAGAAATGAGACACACATCGAGATTGTCGCAGAATTTTACATTGCAGCGACTGTGTCGCTCTTCATCGAACTTCGCCTTGGTAGCGAGGCGCTCTTGAGCCAGCTGAATGAACGGCGTCCAAAGTACAGATACATCCGAATCCAGCAAGCTCGCAGTGAGACCTAGTTCGTCGATCCGCATCAACGCCTTTTCGACGCGCCACAGAACGGAGTAAAACGTCAAAGTCCCTGGTAAGATTCCAACCATGATATTCGTGATAGCACCCTCGTAGTGTCCGATTCCAACGATGCTATAACGAGCCAGGGCGACGAGCAACTGCGTGTCGATAGATTTTCGTAGGTTCGGGGACGTGTTCAGTTGCGTATCCACTAGGTGGAGACAACGGTTGAGCACCTGCGAGGCCATGGGTGTGAGCTGAGGGTCTTGGATCCGCCAAAGAGCAGTGATGAGGTTTTTGAGCGCGCCGAGGAGGTCGAATGCGACGAGAGATTCTCGCATGTGGTGGGTAGGTATGTACCGGCGCAGAGCATCGACGAAAGACAAGTATTCTTCGAGGAAGCTTTCGTCGAGGTCTTCCAGCCTAGCCACCTCCGACGTGATCATGTTGAGATGTTTCATGACCAGAGAGGCAAGATGAGTAAAATCGTAGTTCGCGGTTTGTAGCTCATCTCCAACAGTGGGATCATAGAAGAGTGCAGGGATTATCTGGCTGATATGCGTCTCTGATTCTGGCCCAACCCTCCACAAGTTGCTGTGATCCAGAAAGTGCCCCCACAATCGGGTAACACGATCCCATAACCCGGGAGTGGATGCCACCACTGGGTTTATTCGCGATGTGGCTGAATCAATGAAGTAAACGCCGAGGTGATTGATGAGCGAGAGATGAACGGGGCAGATATTCACGTTCAATGCATAGAGCTCGTCGAGATAGCGGATCTGGAGGTTGAAGCAGAACCAGATGCGCGGCCAGAGCTGGGGAAGGACGTCATCTGGGATGAGTCCTTCCTCAGCCATGATGTCCAGGGCTTGTAGAACCGTCAGAGATCCTGCTGCAAAAGATACCCGTCGGTCGTGATTGTTCACAGAGGTTGGCGTTCTTTGGTATTTTCCGAGAACGTGGTAGTAAACGAAGAGGAAGGATTTGGGCGGGATTGGGTGTCGTTCTTCGAATGTGGCGCGTTGGGAGAGGGGGACCCCGAAGATGTCCTCTAAAGTCACTCCGGGGCCGTCTTCCATAACCCGAAGAGCTATATTCTGCGATTCGTTGGGGTAGATTCAAATTATCCTCAAACCCTTGACGAAAAATTGAGGCCGACAGACCTTCAAATAGATTGGTAGTCGGTCTATATTCCGGTGATCCAGGGCAGAGTGTACAGCTGAATCTTTCGTCGCTCGTGGACCACCGGTAAGTAACATTTGACGCGACATGAGCGCTAAAAAAAAAGAGTAGCTTCGCGTATCATTTGAAATTGATGATCGGCCAAATATGGGTAAACTCATGGTTCCGTAGTAGTATCGACGATCCGAGCCTGCCAGTGGGTCTTGCCTTCTTGTGATCTGACAAATTACGTAGAATAGGGAGGATATGAAAGTGGAATATGAAGTTGCATATATACACTAAGAATCAACACGCATGAGGTGACTAGTAGAACCTAAGAACACTGACAGTGTTCGGTATAATGATATTGAACTGAGGACATTTGATCAGCCAGGGAGAGAGGAAACGAAACACCGAATGCGTACCATCAAAGATAAGTGTGCATTATTGTTTCTGAAACGGTCATTGAAGTATCACCCCACGAACGACCACATCGGGTGAGTGAAGTGCGGAGAATAGTCCATCCCAACTAGCCCAGCCGCTATGACTCTAGGCATATGAGCTCCCACAAACCCGGCAAACGCATCGAATGAGAATCTCCCCCTATCGCTGTTCGCGAAGCTCCGTAACGAGAAGTGCACCTCGCACAGATGCTCCTGGGCCATGTCCATCAGCGCGCTATCCAACGGTGCCCAATCTGTAGAGTTGCGCGCAGTCCATAGTTGACAATCTGGACGATGCGGACCGTCAGGGCGGTCGAGTATAGCGATGATGAGGACCTCGAGGTTGTGCGTAGCAGAGATCATGATGCCGGCGGAGATAATGGATATGAAGTCGGGAGGGGATTTTGTGAGCTCGACGTCGATTAGAAGTTCGAGGACATAGAGATTAGGTAGAGTGGGTAGGTAAGTCGGGGGCGTGTCTCAGAAACGAAAACTGTTAGAAATTTTTCGAAATAGCAGAAGAAGGATGCCTGCTTACTTAATTCCATCTCCAGGTACTCGAGCGAGGAACATGCCACAAATAAAATTGTATGAAGTGGGGTTGAAGTAGCTCTTCAACCGGAGGAAATACGACGGTGAATCGCCCGAGATTCTGCAGTAGCACATTGTGACGTGGGTGCAAGATGAACGCCAAAGTGGGTGTGTCCCAGCTCCTCACTTTGAGATGCCAGACATTCCCTGGCGCGATAGTCCGACCTTCTCCCTCGAGCTGCTCCTCTTCTTCATCAACAAATGTCACGCAGTGCAGAATCACTTCCTCCAAGGACGACAAAGCCCGCAAAACGACTGAGGATGGGAGATCGATGACGTGTAAAGCAAGACATCGGAGCGTTGGAAGCGATATAAGCTCAATGAGACACGAATTTTGCGTTAGATAGCGACCTGGCGCCATTCCGTCTGGGTCTCCCCGGATTGTGACACACTCGAGCTCGGACAGCGCAGCGACGATGACGCGCAATTCAGCAAAGTCTGCTGGGACTTTGCCGAGGTTGAGGGCTAAATTTCGAAAATATCTGCCCAGATGAGGGGATGCAGCGAGAAACCGAGCTGCTTTTACGTATTTCGCGATCCCGTCCTCCAAGGACATCCAGCGGAATAGACGGCGTTGGCTTGAAACGACGAAGGAGGTCGCGGTGAGGACCGTGAGGGACCAAGCGGGAAGACTGGAGTCAGGTACCTCGTCGACGATGGCGTCAATGAGCTCTTGAGGGAGGTCGGGTACCATATTGCGTCGGGAAGAGCTCAGCTACGTCGAGCGTACAGTGACGATTGAGAGCAAGCTCTGCCAAACTGCAAGTCCGATGTCTCAAAGATAACGCCCCTTGGCCTCCCCCACCTCTGACGTATGACGTAACGAATTTCCTTTTTTGGTCAACTGATCCGAAAGTGATTTTGGCGATGAATGGCGAACGACCTATACCTATTTTATAGAAAAGGCTTTTTGGATGTAGTATGTATCCTAAGTGCTTTAGCTAGTTCTGTATGAAGGTGGCCTTTCTTAAGGGATTTTCTCTCAATAAAGAAACTTGAATTTGAATATATTTAATCAGTTGTAGGCATGGAGAATTTGTGGACATCTTGAGATGCTGGGGGGAACAATGTTCCCCCCAGACCCCCCTCCTTTGGCCTGACGGCACATTAGAGGAGAGATAGATCTTTTTTTGGCTTTTGTATCGTTGATTTCAATGTTTAACACAATATTGATGGAAAATCTAGCGCGGGGGAGACCCCCGCGGACCCCCCTTTAACGCTCGCCGCTTGGCCCACTGCGTGGAGCTTATACATATTTTTCGCGCGGTGGAGCGGTGATGAAAAAAAGACGGGTACAAGCAAAACAAAAACGTCAACGCGGGGTTCGAACTCCAGACCTCGCCACAAGCAACCATGACGACGAGATTGGCAACACAAAACCACTCTACTATAGTGAAGACACCAGGTGCAAAACTGATGGCAATAGATCACGTCCTTTTCCGTCCCAAAGAGGAAATGATTTCCTAAATAGGCAACGTCAGAGGTGGGGGAGGCGTAGGCCAGCTCTCAAAGATGTGAGTCAGCATTGATGCATAAGAACCGCCTGGTTACACGCACACGTGTTTGACAATAACGCACAACAACCCCCTAATTGTTTCGGCCACACCTGGACATTCACTTCAAACGCGCGCTCTACGATAGAGAAAAGGGTTTCGTATACTAACAGAATACAGGCTAACTTGCCCTGATACGATAGAAAATTACATATTCATAATGTTTACAAGTTGGCATCTCCGCCATACGTCTCCATAACATCCAACGCAGCTAACTCTCGAACTCGCTCAAAGAGCAACGGATGAGAAGTTGCCAATTGCATCACATCCACACCTTGAGGAAGTTCGCGAGCCAAGCCCCGAAGTCCATCGAAGATGACAGAGGAGCTGCGACGCAAAGGAAGGAAGTGCACGCGGTCATTGCCTTCGAAACGTATAGCGTGCAGCTCCGTGTATCCCTCCTGTGCATCCCACGCAACTGAGGGGTGGTCTTCGAACAGCTCGGCCCTGGAGTCGATGGCAGTGACACTCGGAGTACATCGTCCACCATCGTAGTTCATTACGACGCAGAAGTCGGTATTTCCATTTCGGCGGATGAAGTCGAGTTGTTGGAGAAGGATGTGGAGTTTTTTGGCCTTATATTCCCCCAAAGTGATAGAGAATTTGAAACGAGTGTCTCGGTTGTCGGATTTGCTGTGCGCTAATGAGATTCGAGTTAATTGGATGACATTTCCTAGATGTTGAGATCGAACACGTACGAGTCAATTCTTGACACCGTTCACGATGCCCATGGACCATCCAAGCTAATTTTTGGCAGTCCTTCGAGCAGTACAGGGCGAGGTGGCATCCAGCGCATTGTCGAAGCTCACTTTTATCGACTTGCAATATCGGGCACTGGAGGGAAAGAAAGCAACAGATGAGTATGAGGATTGGCGAGAAGCAGAAGGCTGGACAGTACCTCGATATTATCGCAGGCCCTCGTCGACGAGACCGCCGGGGAGCTAAATTTCGGTAGAAGTTGGAGGCGCGAGCGTACGAGCGTCATGAACGCGGACCACCTCTCCCAGCGCGGACACATTTCAGCGAATAAAAATAAACTGAAGATACTATCCGCCATAGCGCCCAACGCCTGGCTATCTAAAGTGGCCTGACCAACGCAGTCCAATACGATGTTCAAGGCAGCGAATTCCTCAGAACTTTTGACGCCGTTCGGAAGTCCCCTGCTTCCACAAATCAAGCACGAATGTAACAGACCGGAATTGACCGCCTCGACGAGACAATCTAACTCAGCGGTCGGAAGCAGGCGGCTAATTTGCCGGAGATACTGCCACATTGCCAGAAATAGCGGCTCCAAGTAACATCGCACGGTTGAAGAACCAAAATCTCTCGAGATCATAGTGGCGGCTTCCAGGTATTGCGTGCTTTGCAATGCCACCCACGCGGAAGGCTTCCTATCGCACATGAAATCGACGAACTGCCGGGCGATGTCCAATTCGTCCAGCATGTCGCAAGTGATCTCGGGGACGTTGTCGGGGTTGCCGCCCATGTCCTGAACAAGAAGCAAAATGTGGTTGACGATGAGAGCGGCCAATTCATCAATGCCACCCGCGCCATCCACCAGGTCGTCGATAACGGAAGGGAATTGAAAGCAGCGCTGGATGAATGCGCTGAGCATGCGCCCGGGGGTGACACCCCTGTTCAGCCGGTGTCCCTCCTCCCAGCAATGAAGTGTGTTCTGCCACGCGTTTGCAAAGAATACACCGAACCCCGGAGTATTGAAGACGGTACGGACAGCTGAGCCGGTAGAGAGCATCACAAGGGGAGTGAGAACGTTCAGCATGGAGCATCTTCCGCATACGTTTGTCATCGCCTCCGGGAAGCAGTCGTGGTTGGTCATGAGTTGGATCCAGGGCCAGATACGCGGCCAAAGCTTCGGTGTGTGCGAGCGCATGGTGGCATCGTCGCACATGCCGAAGAGGATGATCGCACGTGAGGCACAAAGACAGCGGGAGACGAAATCGGAGGAGGATGTGTCGTCTGGTCCGGGTGGCAAACGTGCGGGATCGAGAAGAGCGAAAACGAGAGGAATGAAAGTATGTATGATTTGATGGCGCTCCGTTCGCTGTAGGAGGCTATCGTTGAGGGTGAAGAGAGCGTCTGCAACGACTTCAGGTGAGCTTGAAGTGTTGGCGGCGGTTCCTGCCACCGCCTACAACACGCTCTGTGAGTTTTATGCGAAGTAAGCGCAAGTCGAAGCACGCACACGAAGGGTAAAAGGAATGTTGTCTAGTTCTCTTGCGCTGAGGAGTGAAGACGCGCCAGGCATCTTGAGGTGAAGGTGGTGGTAGGAGAGAGAGTTTGTGGTTAGGTGGCCAAACAAACGGATTCTTGCGATATTCAATGTACACAAGAGCAAATCCAAGGATGCTGGCTTGAGGAAAAACAAAGCCATACGCGAGTCCCCACACAGATTATTGACAAAACTCTCTATGATCGAGTATGAATACAAGGCTCCAGTGTCTCACATCTGGGGGAGAAGATTTATTGGCGAGATATCTATGATCTGAGACTGCGACTCACCTTTTCGTGGATGTCCATGCGTGATACCTGGCAATGCCTAGAAAATTCTAAAGACGGAGTGGCCAGACTCTCCCTCCACATTGACAGGGGAATCTGTTAACCTCGTAGTCGCTCAAATATTTTGCAAATATTACTCACTTTCGCTCAAGTTTCGGAGACCCACATGTGACTGGGAGGAATTTCCGGTAGGTACTAGGCTCATTCGGAATCCGGATTTAGTTGATGGAAGAGCTGATTGCATTCGGCTCATAGATGAGACGACTCCGGTTCATGAACACCAGCTATTCTTCAGCACATCTCCCTAGACGATGAACCTCACGCCGCAAGTTGACGATAAATTTCTCGATTTGGATGCGATAAGGGACTCCCGAAAACCTGTGAACTCCGAAGGAAACTCGGGTAGCTATTGAAGATTCAAGCCAGGTTTAAATCCAAGAGGACGTATTCTATTCTGTGGCAGTTATTGAGTTGGGCCCAAGTCTCGTTGAGGAGGATGGTGGTCGTGTGGAGTAATACACCCATCACTAGGAAAGTCACTGGCGGCCACCAGTGGCCGCCGTTGGCTGTTGGCGGCCGTTGATTGATGATGTGAGTCAGTGCCGGCAACGAATTCCAGTGATCATCAGCGGCATTCAATACGGCAAACTCCAGTGCAACACAATGGAAATTGGTGGGTTCCGAGCCCAGAAAAAGGCTTGAATCCAGCCACTAAGTCTCGGTTCTCTGTTTTTACACTGGCTATTATCCAGAGTATACATGTAACATTATTCACTAGTATACACATTAGTGAACCCCAAAGCAGGCAATTCAAAACATTTCAACATTACGGATGATTTAACGGCGTTCTCTGTGGAGAGTTGATGATACTTAACTTGGATATTACCTACGCTAAGGATATTCCGTTGAAATGTCCTCGGTCAAACATTTTGGTTCAAGTTCCCGTGCTGTTCAACAATGTGAACTCAGTCAAATTGATATTGTTTACACAGCCACTATAATTGTAGAGGTTGAAGGGTCTACTCAGTGCCAACACCCAAACTTATCTTGAAGTTGACGTGAAAGGCCTTTCGATTCAGAGACTCGACGGAATAAATTCACACAGGGCAATCCTTGTCGGGGGGTTAAGAAAAAATCATGATAGTCAATGGATCCCACTGGAAGCCACCGGACTCCAATGGCGCACAGTGGAGCCCAAACCAATGGAAGCCAGTGGAAATCAACGGTTCTCAACATAAGCCATTGACGCGTCACTGGAGACCACCGGCTGATACTGATCAGCAATGCCGACCAGTGCCGTCGAGCCGTTTGACAGCTCCGCGTGTATTACTGGTCGTGTGCAAGCTGTTGAAAGGGTTGATCGGCTGATTTCCCATCTGATTCGCTGAATATCACCGCCGACCATGAAGTGGCCCAAGTTGGGCCCAAGTCCAAGTGGTCCCAAACTCGATCCTTGCTCGAATCCGATCCCTCGACGCGTTTCACTGTATCTAATTCAACTCTCCTCCCGAGTATTCTGACCAAACCTTGGACCAAACTCCATCATACTACGCGTTTGCAGTCAAATTGAAGTTCTCCGAGTCGACACAATTATGGTTCTCGATTCTTTCACTGGAATCCCGGACCAACAACGATCCAAGTGGTCGCCAATACGGTGCAGTTCCAGAATACTAGTCGGTAGGGAATCGAGAACGGCAAGCGACAAGAAAGAACACAGTAAAAGACAACCTGGGACATTTGCTGGGTAGGTACACGACGATGTATGTAATGAAACGAGTTTCTTTCTCGCCACTCGCATTGCTTAAGAGTGGTAGTCCTCAACAATGACTGCGACGCTGTAGAGCTGTACCAACAGTGGTCAGTCTCGCATTGCAAATTCAGAAACTCAACGAAAACAACCCACCGGCTTGCCCGTACTCTCATACTCCCTCTCATGCGGATCATTCGCCACCCTGATCTTCACCTGCATAGAAGGAATAACAAACTCATAATCCTCCCCCCACCCCTTCCCGCTCTCCAGCCAAAACGGCGGCCCCGGCTCGCCCTTACTATACGGGTTCGCCGCGTCCGCGTACTGGTACTTCGTCTTCGGGCGCCCGCCCTGCGGGGTGTATCCCTCCATCTGGATCCCCCAGACGCACGGCGGGCCGGGCTGCACGGGGGAGTAGTACATGTGCCCGACGCACGTCTCCGAGGAGACTTGGCCCGCGGTGGAGTCCCAGGCGAAGACGGTCGTGGCGCCGGGGGTGAGGGAGTTGGCGGGGCGGCTGTGGGTCTTCGGTTTGCCGCCGCCTTCGGCGGCGTGGAAGAGGGTGAAGGTGACGGAAGAGTTGTTCTTCACGGTCATCGAGTAGTCGGAGGTGAGGGCGGCGGACATCTGTGGGGCGGGTCAGAGTTGAAAGGCAAGCTGAGGTTCGTATTGACCTTTGCTCAACTGTATCCAAACTCGAGGAGGGGATGTTGGAGTATTCGATATGGGAGGCATTTTATAGGAAAACATCTGAATCGCATCAGACAGTATGAATGTTCGCGCCAATGTAAGAGAACACACCTGGCTTCTCACATTAACTTCACAACAACATTCCGTATGTTGGTGGCTCGCCTAGGCAAGCTTCAGAAGTCAGATATATTTTGATTCGGGAGACGAAAACCCAGAGCGCTCACCGCTGAATAGACTGTTTCGCGCGCATCTTCAGGAACCATTCATGAACATATCCTATTCAAATCCATCTGCGCGAATTCCGTTTGAAACAAAGTTCTTAGTTCACAGTCGATCAGACAGAGAAACCCACACCTCCAACGAATCCATCCCTCCCGGACAATCTCTGTCGCCGATTCGCACTCCCTCGCACTCCTCACGAACATAGAAAACAATACGCACCGTCCGGCACTAAATCATTTCCGAGACGCTCGAATTTTCCGGCTGCTGTTAATGCGCTCCATAACCATTTCATCTGTCGTAGATGCGCCCTCCTTGTGCAGTTGGCAGTTTGAATGTTCTTAGTCCTCTCGCGTATTTCAAAGTGGAAAGTGGAAAACCAGAACAAAAGAAAACTTATTGTTTGAAGGGTTTGTCAGCGATTGGCCGGGCCGCCGTATAAGTATTGCAATTGTTTGCTTTTAGAGCTGTCTTGATCTACACATACGGGACATTGTTGGAAGCCAAACAATTCCCCACTGGAACGCATAGCCGTTGCGTCTGTGCACGGACAATAAAATCGCGAATCGTCGTGCAGCTGAGCAACTTTTCTGAACAGACGAGTATATGAACGCGCAAGGTGCTCGCCGCTTGTCTTTCGTCTGCGTTTCGAATCAACGCGATATATCGGCAAGACACTACAGTAATCAGCGACACAATCAGAGAAGAATAAACCTCTCGAATCCTTGTACATCATCCAAGGACGAATGCACGGAACCAAACTCTAAAGGTGGAACAGCAAGACGACAACGCGGCCAAAAAAGAAACAGTTGGGACAGCCATGAACGCACGTCGTCATGAGACATGATGCAGCGCGATGTCGTCGACGAGGAAGGGAATAGAGGAACAGACAACGCTGACGAGGCAATGACGACAAGAATCCATGCGGAGAATCACAAGGCAGCCATCGCATGCAGTCGAAAAGCTCAGCAGTCGAAGCGAATGAACGAACGGCAGGGGTGGTACAACAACAGTTTGGTTCATTGCAATGTATGGCGCTAGTGGTGACAACGACGTGGAGAAATACACATTAAACACAATAATGATAGGACCCAAAGTAGACGCGGCAGGAGACGAGAGCAAGGATACATGAAGCAAGGCGGAAGAGGTGGAGCTAGAAGAAGAGGGAGGTCGTCAACCAGAGCGAAAACAAAGAAGAAAGATTCGAAACGCACCTCAATCGTCGCTGCTCTGGATCTCGTTCTCCTTTTCCTCCTCCTCATCGTCTTCCTCCTCCTCCTCCTCCGACTCCTGCTTCTTCTTGGACTTCGGCTTTGACGTCGTCGTCTTCTTCTTCGCGTCGGTCTTCTTGTCAGCCTTGGGCTCCTTTGGTTTCTTCGCCTTGGACTCTTTGCCGCGATTAGGGTTCTCAGGTGCGTCTTTCCACATCTTTGCTACCTACACACAGTGAGTAAGCAAGCACAACGAACAGAGATGAAGCAGGACGACGTACCTCACCCATGCCCTCCTTCGCCCGCCCAGGATTCTCTGCGTTCCATTTGCGGAGGTGTTCACCGACGAAGATCTGATATGCGCTCGGAGCGCGTTTAGGTTTCTCAGCGCCTGAAAAGACGTGAGTGGCAAGGGACGCGACGAAAGGAAAGCGAAGACTTACCGTCGTCGCTCTTCTTCGTCTTCGTGTTGGCCGTCTTGGTGGCAGTTTTGGTCTTCGTGACTGGTGGGGACGATCCATGAGCAAAGAGGGAGGCAGCGAGGAAAACGAGGAGCTCACCGGTGGTAGTCTTGGCCATGAGGGATACGGGGGAGTGGAAGATGGTGGTGGTAAGAGGAAGAGAAGGATTGAGGGCGTTGTTTGGCTGCTCAGTCCTTTTGATGTGCGATACAGAGCCAAACAACACGCTCGCGTGTCACGGGATGATATGTTATGGCATGTTTGCGCTACGCGTGATTCTTCACCTTCACCTCAACCATCGCGAAATCCCACGACACAGGATGGTACAGCAGCGGTAACTGGCTCAAAGGTCTCCGGCAAAGAACTCTTTCTTGTTCCACTGACACCTACTCCAGCGTTATACGTCTTCTTCTCCAATCTCCAGTACAGTAGGCTTCAACTCTGTCATCGCCTGGCTCCTCTTCTGCTCATTCTGCTCTTTCTGCGTCAAAAACCTCAAATTTACCGCAGTACCCGACCTTGCGACGTTCCGCTCGACAAATTCCAGCAATTTGATCAGCCTGTGGATTTATTCGAGTGGCCCGCAACGCGGTCACGCAGGAGTCACGGGAACTGCGTCATCGTCTGATAATCCTCCACCTCTTGACCTTCGCCTCGGTTCGATTGACTCGCGATCGGTAAGTCTCTGCGCATCCCAACTTTTGACAACGCGGCAGAGTTACTTTTCTCCACCAGTATCAAGTATCTCCGATCTTCGAAGGGGCGACGCCATTCAAGTTTTCCCCGACAGCCGTCGATTTCGGCTCGCGTCGCGCCGTTGCCTATGTTATCAACCTTGGGACACTCCACCACATTTTCCGACTCCATGTTCAAGAATACCATGGTTGCCTCGCGTTCTTTCGGAAAGTTGTCGGTTGGGCAACGAGAATTAGTCAGTGAACTACGAAACTCGACGTTGCAGACAATATATTGACAGCAGACCGTGATCCAACACCCCAGTCTTTCAATACTCAATTTACTCTACCTCAACTTACACTGGCAGATCTTCAGCATCCGCAGAACACCCGAAAATAAGCCCTCTAATTTTGGTGCCGTCCGGCTCCGCTCTTAGCTTATTTGATCACGATGATATTTCAGTCCTACCGTCTTCAAAGTGAGTACACGCCTGATCTATCTTGATAACACCGATGAAAGGCTCATGCAGACTCGGCTAATCGACGGATGTCCTCATTTGAATTCACGAAGATTCTCCCCGGCCGTGTTTTTGAGTCGGTCATACCTATCTCAGGACTCTGGTGAAAACCATATATAATGACCAGGATGGCATCAGCTTGACTGTGTGCTCTGTCTGAACCGCCTATCACCTGAAGATCATGAAGGGCTTCGCTACTCTCGCTGCCATCGCTGCTCTCGCCGCAAAGGCCTCTGCTCACTGTGATTCATCTGATAATTTCTCATTGATGTTGCTCACATTGTGATAGATGTCTGGCCCCAGCTCATCGTCAACGGTGCCAACACCACCAGCTGGCAATACGTTCGGTGGGCTCTCACATCGAGTATGGATTACTTGAACCTGAAGCGTTTGCATTTTATCTCAGCCAAAGCAACAACTGGCAAGATCTTAACCCGGTAAGTCAAGCTCTATACCATCTCATCGGACAGCTTCAATAAACAAAAAAAACACTGCAGTTGACCGACGTGAGCAGCGTCGACGTTCGCTGCTATGACTCCGAAGAGTCTGGGACCTCGTCGACGATGAGCGTTGCTGCAGGTTCGACGGTTGGCTTCACCGTTTCCGGCAACCCCGCGAACTTGTACGATTTTCATGGTCACCTTTTTTTCTGCGTACGTTGACGTACTATTGTCTCCAGGTACCACCCGGGAGTGAGTCCGATAATCGTCTGACTCGATCACTCTTATCGAAACTCGTAAGGTCCTCAACGTCTACATGGCGAAAGCGCCTGATGGCACCGACGTCGCGGACTGGGATGGGAGCGGCAATGTCTGGTTCAAGGTTTGTATCAGCCTGTCAACTACACTCTCAGTATTACGCTCAAAGTCCTCTCTGTTAAGGTCTACCAAATCTCCGCTGTAACTGACGGCGGCAGCACGATTACTTTCCCTGCAACCGGTGAGTTCCGAGTATTTTGGTAATTCTCATTCACCATGTGCTCAACAATTGGCAAAGGAATGCCCCAAGTGACGTTCCCCATCCCGTCTGAGACACCCTCTGGACAGTGAGTACTCTCCCCGTCTTTGCGATTAAGCCTTAAGACTGCTTGAGATACCTCATCCGTATTGAACATATCGCCTTGCACGTCGCTTCAAGCTTCGGTGGAGCTCAGGTCAGTTCAATTATCTACTTCGAAGAGAAGCCATCATTCAAACTTGATCAAGTTCTATATCGCCTGCGGTCAAGTTGAGGTGCGTTGTCTTTCTTTCTCAAATGCACGATATCAATGTTTCGATCCATTTTCTCTGTGCATCAGGTCACCGGCGGTTCGTTACTGTTGCTTCATCCCGATTCTTCTTCTAATCGATCTTCCCAAGGTGGAAGCGGAACTCCCGGACCCCTCGTTCAATTCCCCGGTGAATACACGGTGCGTACCAGAAAATTCCAGTTTGCGATTAACAATGTTCAACTTTGCCTTGCAACAGGGTAACGTAAGTTTTTATTTTTCCGTTCAAACTTCAAAGGATGATGATTTCTCAAATTTTCATACCCTTGTAGGAGCCTGGAATTCTGTGAGATTTATGTGTGCCATTCTGATTCAGCTGCTGACATATTTGACTCGAAACAGTCTCGACATCTACTACCCGATTCCCGCGACGTACACTCAGGTGAACATATTCGCCATTCGAATGCGAAATCTGTTGAAACGTTTCTCGTGCAGCCTGGCCCTGCCGTCTGGCCGGCCGCCTAATCGTTTCCGCCTCACCGCAGTGCCAATTGAGTGTCCATTTCTTACTTTCCCAATACTTCGTCCTTTCCCCGAGATCGCCGAGTCGTGTAGCACGAACAATCCCCTACCATCTAAATTGTAACCCAGCAGTCAGTGACTGCTAAGAATGTAATTGTATTTTGTTCCAAGCGACATTGGTGTTCGCAAACCAATTCAGCGGTCATCCATTCGTTGATAAGTAAATTACATCAAGTTACGTAAATCCCATTCCGTCCCTCCTCGAATTCGTGCTCAATCAGTACGGGTACTTCAACTCCAATTGTGTCAGCGCTTCAATTGCCTCCGCCCTATAATCATCGTTCGTCAGAGTCTGTGGTACATCCCCATCCAAGAACGTCAAGAGCTGGGGCGACTTGGTCGTATATCTCGGCCAAAACAAATTACTGCTCGTCGAGTTCGAGGAATCGGGGAAATTGGGATCGAGCGTAGCGGTGAAACGTATGAAACGGGCCCCGAGGTCGCCTGCGCCGTAAGCGTTGGCTAGTTCGGTGCTGTGGAACTGTAGAGAATTGACACTGTCAGACATAGCAACTTATGATTATGTTTGTAATACGCACGGCGCCGAGGTAAGGTAAAGCCTTGCCGCGCTTATACACTGTACACCACACTGTCAATGTGCCATTGAGAGATTTGGCAATAACTCACGATAAGACCATGCCTTCCTCTTATCCGACACCTGACCAAAGAAGAATCTATGCGGAGCATGGAAGACAAAGTCTCCCATGAACGCCGCATATCGCTTGAATTGCCCGGTCAGTGCGCTTGCCTCACCAGTATCAAATGGCGAGCCAGCGGCAGGGTCAGATGGGTAGAGGTTGAAGATGGCTGTGAGCTCGGCGGTGGAGGCGCGGGGGAAGTAGAAGGTTTTCCAGTAATCTACAAGTTGCTCCGTATTTCTGATCAAAGCAGGTGAGACCTAGGCGGCAAGCGGAGTGAAGAACGACGCACGAAAGGTTGAGGGCCGTAAAGGAAAACAACGTTCCCTCGTCGTCATTCACACCATTGATGAACGGGACGTTGGCAACCTGTCCTTTCTTGACGAGTTGCTGAGGGTTGTCAGTGAGGAAAACACCATCGACACGGACGATGAAGGCTTCTGCCAGGGACTGCCGAATGAGGTGTTGAGTTGCAAATCAGTGGATACAATGGCAAAAGCCGACCTGATACGAGAACATGTTGGGCAGCTGATTCGTCGCGTTCATGAGAGCAGCAAGCGGGATGGTTCTCAAACACCCCAAGGTATCTCGGGCTCTTCCGCATCCAACCTATTTTGCACGAATGCTCAAGCGACGTTGCATTTCAACATACTCAGGGCCACTCACCTCCTTCACGATAAAATCATAGGAAGGCTGTCCATGGGTGATATCTCCGACATAGAGCGGAGAGCCAGAGTCCATTATTGCTGCGCGGAAGAGGCCGTCGGGATTCGCTTTATTGGTGAGAAGGTGCGACGCGACGGAGATCGCGCCGGCGGACTCGCCCCAGCTGTATGTATACTCAATTATGAACTCGTATTATGATATGGGATGTTGCTCACATCGTCACTTTACTAGGATCACCTCCAAATTGCGCCACATATCTTTGAACCCAGCGGAAAACCTGACGTTCTATACCGTGGTTTGTCAAACATGAGGGGTGAGGAGGTCGAGAAACCCACGGTCTTGCAAGCCAAGGTTGCCAAGTCCCGCTGCTTTGACTTCTTTGCTGGCAAGGAAGCCGAGGGCTGGTGTACGAAGATTAGTTTCTAATTAATTTTAGAAGGAGGAAATCGGACCGTTGACTCGGTAGTTTAAGCTGACATACACAACGGGTGTGCCGAGTGCGATGCTCTGTTGAACGAGAGTTGCACCGTCTGTGCTAGGAGGAATCTCAGTGACGGAAACGTCATTAGATATTCGCCAAAGCAAACCTGCTTGGATAGCCAATCTCAAATCCGCCTGGAATATTGTCAATGACAAGCGAAGGGGCATATTCCTCGCGGACGTACCGCCATAAATCCACTGTTACATAATTCAATCTAGTGCGAATGAAAACTGACCCGAGGGAGCTTACCACGAGCACAGGAAGTTTCGAATGGGGTGTTACATTAGCAGGCGCGATGACATTCACGGTCAGACCTGGGTTACATTCAATACGAGCACAAAAGAGGGGAATTTGTACACGCACAATCTTCCGACTGCGGTACCGGGACGGGAGCGCTCACTCCATCCATTTCCAAGTGCACGATCTCAGGCACCCAATCCGGTAGCACCAGCTCCTGCTTCATCTGCGGGCACACCGGTCCATAGGCAGTTGCAGCAAAGTTCTTGGTGTAGGCGGGGATGGGTTCTGCTAGACGCAGGCGTAAATTCCCGACCCTGGATCTCATTTTAGACCTGGTATTTAGAGAACAAAATTCGGATGCGACGCACGGGGGACGAGCATATGGGATCCCCAGAAATTTATTCACGGTGCCATTATTGAGTCCTGTGACGGTGGCAAAGTCGAGGCGAACGGTTGGCGCCGCTGCGAATGTTGTGGCGGCTTGAAGCAGCAGGAACGTCAGAGAGCAGAGAGCCATGGCGAGAGGGCCAGGGGACGTTGGGCTGGTTCCGGTTTTTTATATAACCGGCGCTTGATAGGCTACGCGTCAGATGTTACGCGAATATTCTGCAGTCATCAAGGTCATGAGCATCGTGTCCGGTGACCGCAGTCGGTGGCGGCGCGAGTGACCATCTTGACCCGCTTATTTTTCTTCAGTCTGCGTCGCGCTTGAGTCGGCGGGCCAAGAGGCGGACCTCGGAGTGCGCAGTTGAGGACGATGTGGCCGTCAATCGATATCGAAATCCGGAAACCTTGAGCTGGCAAGCTTGCTGGGGGGGGGGGGAGGAATTACTCAAAGATCAAGAACTTCCAGGGGCAGTAGTACGGCATCGACTTCCGAACGCTTCAACAGTTATTCCAGGCTCTTCCATTGCGGAGGAAAATTCCGAAACCGGTTAGAAAGTCATTCTTCAGAAGAATGCAAAAAATGTCCAAGCGTTCGCCTTCAACTTGACACAGAGTGTAGCCAGCAGCCAGCACGGTGATTCTGTCCACAAACAACCGTTCTCTGCTGAGATGGTAATAATGGAAAACTCATCTAGCCTTTCATCGCGATTCGAGGGCCCCTTGCCTCGAACATGCACCACATAATTATAACATTGTAGTTCATCTAATTCGCTTGGCTGGCTACATCACGGTGTCTAATAATTCAAAGTCCAGTCCATCGCAAATCGTACATCTCAATCGCAAGCAAAAGGCTCATCTCAACAAAGCCCGGACATCGCAACAAACACCACTAACAGCATCATACACCCCATCACTCTCCCCGGTCTAATTTCAACAGCCACACTCGTTGGACTTGAAGTCGCTACGCTCGAAAGCGTCGGGCTCGCTGCACCGGCGCCGTTATTCGCGGCATTCTTCGCACCCGCGTTGACAGCCGGCTGATCCCAGAGATAGTTCGCATCGGTCGTATACGGGAACCCCGAATTCTTCAGAAAGTTGAGATACTTTTTCTGAGGATCGCCGTATATCGACATAATCGCTGCGACATTAGGATAGATCTCTGCTGTGATGTTGGTTTCTTTCGATGCGCTTGGTTCCGTGGTCATGAGGAAGTCGACGGCAGTTTTGATGGTGGCGCCGTTGCTGGTGGTGTTCCAGACGTCTGAGGTGGGGTCGGCGTATTTGAGGAGGCGAGCGTTGGTCTACAGTTGATGTGTCATGATGTTGGTATCGCCTGAGGGGTTCGAAAACTTACGATCATGCCCGCGATGTTGAAATTTCTATAATGGTATGGATGGGAACGGCTAGCTTCCATAGGCTGAAAAGGAACACGTTGAGCATTCAAACAGTTCTGAGAAGAGCCATTCGCAAACCTGATCGCCATTCGAATTCATCTGACCCTTGAATGTTCCTCCAAAATATTTACGGCCGAGCTTCGTCGCACCAGCCTTGTCGTTCACGATGAGCTTCAGAGCCATCATCTGGTTCACATAAAACGTTCCGTGATTGCTATTCGGCGTGAGTAAGGTTCGTTTGAAGAGAAAAGAGCATTGGGAACCTACTTCTTAGCTGAAGCAGCCTGCTTCGCGGTCGGCGCAGTCTGCAACCATTTGATATACTTCTTGCACCAAGCAATCATTTTGCTGTCGATGTCGGATGTCCAGTCGGGGTTTTTGTGCTCCCGGAGGATGAGGATGCCAGACGCGATCTTGGCGAAAGCTCGCAGGTCACTGAGATAGTTGAGTTGGAGGGGAAGGATGAATTGATACGATAGCCTTAGGCGTACAGAATGCCGGTGTATTCGCCTGTAATTTTCGTGATAAATTTATATGAAATGGTAATACGGAATTGGACGCACCGTGTTGACCGTTCGGACCGCGATTCATTTGGGCGTAGTTGAGGTTGGGATTAATGGCCGTCTTGGAATCGAGGAAATAGGTGTTGATGAATTTAACTATCGACATCGAGAGTCAACCCTCCGTAAACCTCCAAACAATATGCATCATACACTCACCAGCATTCTGCGAGTACTTCGAGGACGAGTCGTTCTGCAAGGTCGAAGCGATCGCGTTGTAAAGCACAGCGTCGGAAAGATTGAAAAAGGATTGAAAGTCGTTAGGTAGCCATCGGTCTGGATTGACTTGACCGTCACGGAAGACGTAGGGACAGGTCTTCCAAACTAGTTGATTTATTTCTGATCAGAGGTTTGTCAAACGGCGAGGACCTGCAACGCACCTTGAGACTGAGTCAATTTGTTGTGATTTGGAACCTTGGAGCAGTCGGGCCATTGGCTGGGAGTTCATAATGAGGAACTCTTGAAGATGAAAGGGGAGTGGAGATCGAAACGCACTATGGTGCCCAACTCATATAATCGTGTTTGTCTTTGCTCGGGGCGACGACGGGTTTGTAGGTAACACCTGCGGCAGCAAAATTCGTTCGTCGTCAGTTCCATTGCTGGGAATGATGAACGCACTCCAAGGGCCATACGACGCCATCTCATCTGCCCAAGCTACAATGGTATCCTGCGCTCCGGCGAGTTTGCTTGCATATGGTGCGACAGCACGGTCGGGGGCCACAAAATCATTCGCGTAACAGGTAAACGGATTGGCGGCCGTTGCCAGTTGGAATTCGGCGAAGCCCAGAACGACGAGGACAAGATTCAGAACAAGAATAAAGAGCTGGTCCTGCCGTCGTTGGAGAGAAAACATTAGCGTGAACGGCATGGTTATGACCGCGTCCGTCGTGCGGTAGTCTAGGTTCGTTATGCCAGTGGTAGGTTGGGAGGATTAGTTGGTTGGACGGATGGAAGGGGAAGGTCGTGGATGAAGAGAAGAGAGGGAAAAAATGTAGCTGCCTCCACCGGCGTGGAGGCAGTGGTGATAAGGACTTGAAAAATGACATACGCATCGTTGGTTATCATTGTGCCACGCCAAGAGCCTGAGAGCCACAAAGCCCCAATGGTGTTGCAACCGGTTTCACCTGCTCGTCTTTAGCAGTTCGACTTGAGTTCGACAGCCCCCAGCGAATTTGTTTGCGAGCAATTCGGAAACGACATGGTGGGCTGAAACCAAGCCATCTCAACATCTGATCCCTCTACGAGACAGCGCAGCGCATCCGCAACGAAAAGAGCAATCGCGCATCACGGAGGTTTTTCGCGCATCTCCGTGTCGCGTAGTAGCCGATGTCGTTGACATTTTCAACTTGGTAATCATCGCTTGAACGTTTAACCTGTTTGAGGGTGCAAAATCTGTGGAGAGGGTGTGCGATTCTCCTGCTCAGAGGTGTAGAGAGAATGCTTTCGGAAGCACTCACTTGTTGGAAGGAAGGAAGGAATGGTCAATCACTCAGTTGGAGCGTCGCCATCACCATCCACGGGAAAGTCCGAGAATTCGAATCCAAGTTCAACCAACATCATTTCCGTGAGAGCTCTGGTAAGTGGAGAGTTTGTGGGTTGTTCTGGATGGCGAGGGGATGGTGAGTGGTGTTGACCCTTCTGCACTTGCCTGATTCACTGGTTATAAAATTTCCTGATTATCTCGAAGAACGGAAAAAGACCCTACTTACCTACATGGAGCGCAGTCATGAAACTGAATCCGCATACCTTATAAACAGCTTTAACTCGAGTTGGGTCGCAAAGGATTAAAAGTTACTTCTGTCGTTTTGAATCCGTCCAACGTTCCTTTTGAATTCAACGCAATCCCACCCTCGATCACGGCAAAACCCGGAGTGCCCGGAACTGACGGCCATCAGAAATCACGGCTAAGTCCGCCCCCGCTGAACATGAAGTTGCGACAATATTTACCTACGTTTCGAAACGGTTCCTGGCAGGAGAGAGTTGCAGCACTCAAGCTTGCGCTGCCGAAGTTGAAGAGCAAAGAATTCATGTCACTTGAATGACCATACTGTAATGGGAGAAATTGCCAGGCCAAGTGGTTCGCCCAGCCTAGTGAGGTTCCGATTTCGAATAGCGGTATGATGAGCTGAGATTTGACGAGCTCAGCCGTATTCGGCCGTCCCCATTTACGGCAAAACCGTGTGCGCCGGGGACGGGACCATCCGGGAAAGTTGAACATGAATAAAAAATTACGAAAATCAGGTACTGAGATGATTCGTGAAGAAAAGCTTACGAGATTTTGGCCACCAAGCATTCTTCCTACCGCTTGATACCTTCTTGAGAGGGTTATCTTCTTCCCCGTTCTGCGAAATGGTCAGATTTTTGCGTCCGAGTCGGAATTTCGACGGCGAGGGGAACGAACCCCAACCTGTTCAATTTAGCTGAGCTGTATCCTTGCCAGCAGAAGTAGCCTTACTGGGATGAGATATTCGAGTCACCCTGCGGAGACGTCCTTCGAATCAGTTGCTTCCGGCGGCGCGAGGCCTTTTTGATGGAAGAGCTGTACATTTATTTGAATTCGAAGTTGTCTGTCAAATCGACGGTGCGCTGAAAAGGCATGAGGGAGTTCAAAGCACAGGCGTGCCTCGGGATGGATCTCGATCTGAGATAGTAGAAATGATATGTAGGGTGTTTGTTTTTCTGGTTTTGGAGCGGCCACGCGACGCTTCTTTCTTCGAGAAAGGGTTAGCTAAGAATCTCAGGGCAATGCATGAGACGCGGCGCGTACCACCGTAATTTGCGTCGCCGTGAAGTTCGTGGAAGTTGCAAAGGAGTTTATATCTCCTGATTAGCCATGGTCTAGGTCGTCTTCGACGGCCGCAGTGAGGTTCCGTTGTGAGGATGGGTCGTCTCCGAGTCTGTGGTACGACTCGTATTCGGGTACTTGGGAGGCAGCGAAATGGTGAATTGGCATTTTCTTTGGGGTTTGGTTGTGACCCGGGTTCCGATAGATTACCTACAAGTTTGGAGGGCCGATGTAAAGCCCATGGGTATACAACGATAGACCCGTCCAGGCTTCGCCTTGACGTGCATGAATAATCCTTGCCTCGTTGAAGGGAATTGACCCTGATTTTAGTTTTGAATTTTAATTAGTTGTAGGCAATGATAATCTCGGCCCTGTCATATTCGGTTCACGGTCCCGGAATGAAGTGAAAAACACTAAAAGGTTGTTTGACGGAACGGGAGGCACAAAGAAATAAGACCCGCCATTTTCACAAACGAAAATAATGTAATCCACGAACACAATGCCGACTGAGATTTGGATGCGCGCACTGTGTACAGAGTCAGTTGAACTTGTCCATGCGAGAACGGTTGGTTTACTAGTCCGCTAGGCAGATTAAGATACCGAATAACTGATTTGCGCTGTTATACATAAATGACGTCTCTCAAAACGTGGGCAAAAGAAATGCGAAGAAATGTCTTCCTCTGTCTGTGGCGTCTTTGAGAAGCTGCATATTACTGTACCTGGTTTTGGAGCACTGACGATTGCAGCTGTAGATGGCGAGTATTTCGCCCTCTTAGACTGATTTTATGTCCTCCTAGCCGACTCGTGCGCACAACGCCAGTCGCGGGTGTTGGGTAAATCGGCCTACGAAAAGATTTCCGACGAAATTGCCACTGAAAACGAGCGAAAATTGGCAGATCCGGGGCGGCCACCAAGTGGCGTAGTCTGAATGAAAAACGGCGATCTGAGCCGGTGCGAACATGTGCGAGATGAAACCAGGGGGAAATGAAAAGAAAAGAAACACGAACCCGTGATCTGACGGCTATCGGAGATTGAAGATTTTAAAGTCCGCTAGGAGGAAGGCTATATAAGGGCATGTGTCCGCCCAACACCTCTTGTCTCCTACCGCATCCACACCCCCGGCTATTAGCCCTCCTACCCTCATTCCATCCACCCCATTACAATGTTCTCCATGGCGATCTCCCTTCCCTCCTTCCTCCTCCTCGTCGCTCTCCCCGTCCTCGCCCTCCTCTTCGTCTGTCGCGCGATAAATCTTCTCTTCTTCCACCCGCTTAGCTCCATCCCCGGCCCTTGGCGAGTTTTTCTAGTGTCTTTCTGATCTTTTCTAACCCCCCAGCATAGGTACGCAGCCGTGTCCTCGCTCTGGATCACCACACACGTCCTTCGTCTCGAGCAATGCAAGACGATACATGCTCTCTTCCAGACCTACGGCCCTGTCGTCCGAATTGCACCCAACAAAGTCGTCTTCTGTGATTCAGGCGCTACCAAGAGCGTGTATTCGACCTGGAAGTTCGACAAGAGCGACTACTACAAGAGTTTATTAACGTCCGTCTTTTCTTCTTAAACTCGCCGTTTTTCTCTTCCTTCTAACCCCCGTTGTACAGGAACGACAACGACCATGCGTAAGTCTCGATCCGGACGCGTCCATTCTTCGTTTCGATGTCTTTACCCCTCCGCATCCCATCGTTTCTAACTTGTTTCCTTTTCAGGATGACTACCTTGCCTCATGCGCAACACTCGATCCGCCGCAAGGCTTACGCTTCCCACTATACTCCATCCAACTTGTCGAAGCTGCAGCCCGAAATCGGTGAAGTGACTGGCAAGATGATTGATGTACGTTCCTGGACTCTACCGTTTCTCCGTTCCTACTCGTCGCCTTGTTTCATGCGCCGTCTTCGTTTTATTTTGACACCTATTCGCACGGAGACTTCGTTGACGTGCTTCTCTTCTCTTGCTTGATCTCGCCGTTGTGTGCCTGATTCTTTGCTCCTCGGTCGTCTCCCTTGTACCGTTACTCATTGCTCTGCACAGACCCTCCACCGCCTCCCTGGACACACCTCGGTCGACACCCTCGCTCTCTTCCGTCATGTAAGTCTTCGCGCGCGCGTGAACTTCGTCGCGATAGATCTGACGCGACACTTCGCCTCTAGCTCGGACTCGACATTCTCGTGGCTTCCTCATATGGCTTCAAGCTCGGCGCCATCGACAAGTGGGCCGTCGAGGCGCAGGACCAACTCACTGAAGCTATCGGCGACTTCCCCAAACGCGGACTCTTGGTATGTTATGTTCCTCGTCATGCTTCGAATGTCGTCTTCGTCCCATTCCATCTTTCGCTGTCTCTTATGCTTTCTTCAATCCATGATCTGACAACATCGTATAGCGAAGTGCGGTCCCGAAGTGGGCTTGGAACCTTGTCTGCGAGATCCCCAACGCGCGATTCCGGCTCTTGTGCGATTCGGACAAGATCATGGCCGAATTCGTCTGTGCACGGCTCTACGAAATGCGCGCCACAATGAACGCTGGCAAGGAGCCTCTGCCGCTGGTGCTGCCGACCATCGTGGCCCCCTCACCTTCGCACTTCTTGTCCTCGTTCCCGACCTTCAGCCGCGCATCTTCGCGCGCCTCATCGCCGTCCCCCTCGTGCGCCTCGGACGACTCTGGGTACTGCGAGGACGTCGAGAAGTCGTACATGGTTTCGCGCCTGCTCAACTATCGGTATCCGACCGGCGAGACGATGCCCGAGAAGGACATAATCAGCGAATGCATGGGACACATGTTAGTCTGTCTTCTTTCGTCGTTCGTCCTCTGTCTTATTGGTTACGAAGGGTCGCTGGCACGGATACAACCTCGATCTCGCTTTCGTACTTCCTCTGGGAGCTTACGCGCCGTCAAGATATTGTTCGCAAGCTTCGAGAAGAAATCGACGCCGTTATGCCCGACTCGGCCGCCATCCCCGATATCAAGGTCCTTAATCGGATGGAGTACCTCAACGCGTTTATCAAGGAGGGTAAGTGGCGTTATATATCTCTTTTCCCCTTCTTGAATGTTTCTCATCCTTATTCATTCAGGTCTCCGTCTGTACGGCGCCGTTCCTTCCCTCCTCGAGCGCGTGGTTCCCGAATCATCTTCCAAGAACTTCGCCTGCGCCGACGGCTTCGACCTCATGGGGTATGCGCTCCCTCCCGGCACCATCGTTGGGACGCAAGCCTGGTCCATGCACCGCGACCCGGCTGTCTTCCAGTCGCCCGAGACGTTCCTCCCCGAACGTTGGCTGCCATCGTACGGGTCTTCGAAGGAGGACGGTGTGTCTGCTGAGGTTGTGGAGCGCGAGGCTGCACGCCTTGCCCGGATGACGAGCCAAATGATGCCGTTTGGTGTGGGGTCGCGCATCTGCGGTGGCATGAACCTTGCGCATCTCATTCTGCGTATGGTGCTCGTTTCTGTGCTGCGCAACTTTGATGTGGAGGCGGCACCCGGGACGGATGAGAAGAGTATGGACGTGAGGGATAGCTTCGTACGTTCTTTTTTTGTTTCTTTCGCTCCTTCCTTTGCTCTCCCTTCTTTCCTGCTCCGCTCCTTAGTTCCCTGTTACTTCTCTCTTCCTCCCTTCTCTTACTTCTTCTACGCGAGTACTGATACGATATCTGCCCAGGTCATGTTCCCTGCTGCGATGGAGTGCAAGCTTATCTTCCACCCCCGCGCGTCCGCATAAACCGCCGCGATACCTCGTTCCCGCGTGCGTTGCGTCTTCGTCTTTCTTCAATGGATTTCTCCGGCTCCACGGCCCATCTCGCTATCACCCCATGCTTTCTATCTGCTGTGTTACATGCTATCCTTTCCCCTCCCTGCCTCTGTATCTATCGTCGTCGTCGTCACACTGGTCCTATCTTGCTGTCTTTTTGCTTTTTTGGCGTT
The DNA here is from genome assembly GCA_037176885.1 of Favolaschia claudopus. Classification (NCBI taxonomy): domain Eukaryota; kingdom Fungi; phylum Basidiomycota; class Agaricomycetes; order Agaricales; family Mycenaceae; genus Favolaschia; species Favolaschia claudopus. The sequence goes on from JAWWNJ010000185.1 coordinate 273,803, forward strand.
ATTTCTCTACTGTAGCATACCCACTCCACCCATCCACACCTCCAGGAAACCAAAATCTCCCTCGGTACCCACCGCCCTCGCGTCGTGTTTCCTCCGCGTTCCTTCATCCGTTGTATCTTCTCACATACATCCACCCACTGAACACCGTGTCGCCATCTCCCTCCGCTGTACCCCCTCTCACCTCCTTCCTTCCACTCACATCCACGTACTCTACATCCACATCGGCATCGACGCAGGTCGACCGCGACTCGGAGCGAGATTCACGTACATGTACACCGACACCGACACATCCTGATACATGATTCCTGACCTGTTGTACATTACATTACGGATATCGTGTATAATTTGTAGAGCCTTTGACGCATTTGTATATTATGAATTAATTGTAATTGGATTTTGATTTGTGCTCTCTGTGTGTGTTGGGTTTCATTAAATTTCATTGTCACGACGTCGAGGACTTGAGGAGAAAAGCGAGAAAAACGGGGAAAACGCAAGGAAAACGGGTAAAATAATAGTTTCGGAGTTATTCGGCTATATCTTCGGCAGCCTCACCGATTAGCGTCCAAAACAAACAACGCGTACACAGCGCGTGGTAATGAATCGCGTGAATTCTGGAAGGTTTACGCGTCACAGTGCTGTGTAGCCCCCCTTGGTTCATCCTCATACTGGCAGCACAATCGCATGAGATATCTAGTAACGAATCAGCAAATTTGATGAATTGCAGAACAAATAACGCGCCGTCAATAGATGGCAACAAGACCTCACAGAGTGTCCTTACATCATAACTATCATCAAACTCACATCCGCCCAAGTTACAACGATGGGTTCGGAGAGCGACGACTTGCTAGTGGAGGAAGCGCGGCTGGGTGAGGTTGAACCTGCTTTGGAAGGGTCCGCAGGGGGAGGGGAAGATGTGGAGATGCGTGGTGATTCAGAGGGGGAAGATTCTGAAGGGGAAGAGGGGGAGGAGGAGGAGGAGGAGGGTAAAGATGTGGACAACGAAGGTGAGAAGGGAGATGATGAAGCGGAGGAAGAAGAAGAGGACGGGTTTTCTGACGATACACTGACCGGGTATCGATTGTACCGAAGGGACTTTAACGAGGAGAAAAAGAATAAGGAGCGGAGGAAGAAGGGGAAAGGAGACCAGTGGGATTCGTATGAGAGGGATCAGCGGAAGTCCACGGCAGGAGGTAGGTGTTGATACAGTGACTATATTCACAATGTTAATATTTGGGATAGATTTTTGTGGTACGGTACGTTTATGCACTAACGACAAATGCAATTGAGGTCAATTCATGCTTGGATCAATGCAATAGACAACCGTCGAAGAAGCGCTCGGACTATTCGATTTCAAAGGCTCGTTCATAAAGAGCAGGCGATACAGTATGTTTGGTGCAGCGAATCCCTGTCTTGATGTCGAGGGGATCGGCGGTATTGGATTGCCTCTGAGTTCGCCTGTGGGAGCGAGTCTTGTGGCGGATGACGGGGCGTTGCTTGTCGTGCCCGCGGCGAAGGTGTGCAATGTCAGAGTGCGAGTTGGAGTGAAGCCGCTGAAGTTGCTGACAGATTCGGTTCCTCAATCGTGAATGGACAGCCTGGCTGGAAAAGGAAGCCGCTGGTGTGTGTGCAGGGCTTGCGGGAAGGAAAGTGCAGCCGTCGTATCGACTGCGAGACCTCGTCATTGAAGGGCCAGGCTCGAGGTGGGTTTGTTTCGGCGATTTTCATCGAATAGCGAGATTGAACCCTAGGTTCGATGGCAGATTTGAATTGTACGTCGCGGTCTATCTGCACTTCCAATCAAGCTTACCTCTCGTAGCCCCGTTTTACCCGTGGATGTGGCAGGGCGGTTGATCGTTCATTTGCCTACCGTGTTCACTGGTGGGCGACTACAGTGTCGCTTGGGGGTCCAATCGAAGTCTATCAACATTTCCTCGGGAAGTCAACTTCACACTTCGATACTGGCTGCGTATTCCGGGGTGCATATCGCCTCAGAAGAAATTGGATCTGGATACCGGCTGTCCCTTATCTACGACATCGTCCAGCCCAATGTCCGGAGACAATCTATCCCTCCCTTCCCGAATTTTGCTGCTGCCGCTCTGATCCTCGAACGAGCGATGAAGAAATGGAACGACGGAAAGTCAGACTACGAGAGGAACGTCATGCCTTTTTTCCTCCGGCAGTCGTACTACGACACCAAGAATTTCTCCCCGCGTTCACTCACCGGCTCCGATGATATCCTGATGGCCCATTTGATACAGCTCTCGCAGAGACTTGACTTTCAAGTGTATTTCGTCCAGATCAGCTTCTTTCAGCAGCCATACGGAGAATACGGAAGTGAAGATGAATTTAGATATTCACGCGCGCCGGACGAAGTTGACCCCAAACGTATCAAGAATCTCCATATAGAGTCGGAACTGCCTAGGGAATTGACCGCGAGTGCAACAGACGCGCAGGGCGTGGATGTAGATATATTGGAGTTCGAGTTCGAGGACGGAGGATGGGATGGCGGATATCTTAACGGCGAGCTGACCGACGTCAAACCCGTCCAAAGCGAGTATGAGACATTCGGCGAAGATATGGATACTTTGGTACGTTTTTTTACGTTTGATTCTCTTTTCCATCCTCATGATCATGACTTTCAAATCAAGCAAATTCGGGTGGACGAAAGTATGCCCCATTCCGTGCAGCAATCACTGTCGACTCACTATCTGCCTTAGCTTATGAGCGCACCGCTGTCCTTCTCATGTCAAACACGCACTATCCGGACGCTCCCGTTTATGAAGTCATTTATGAGCCAGAGTACGCGGTGCTAGAACTCGAGCGGTCGGTCTCCTCAACGCCAACCACTCGTGAAGAGATTTTGGTCCACAGTTTGAAGGCGTTGAAAAAGAAATACGAAGAGGTCCCGCGCGTTTTGTGCAAGTGCGCTTGCCAATGGTCTGATCTCAAGCTGCTCCTGGAAACAATAGAGACCTATCAGATTGCCTCGAACCTCGGATTAATAGGGATGGACGGGTGTGCTGTAGCACTCAAGAAGTTCGGCTGGGATTCGCTGAGAGACTTGTGCGTCGAGTATCGTTCTCTTGCGTAGTAAATTTGACCGAAATTGGTTCTACTAGCTTCAAACAAGTTGCCTACGATGATAGCTCCAACATACGGCGGCAAGAGCTGGTATCAATGTTGACAGATCTGGCGAAGGACTCAGGCAACCTGGAACTCGAGGAATGGAGCAAAGAGCAGCCTGAGCGGATGCTCAGATCGCTCAACCGTTCGTGTATCGATGAAGTGGACTGGCTGCTCGATCTGGGGACGAGTCACGGAGTAGATTTTCTCAGAGATACGTGAGCTATTCCTCTCTATCTCGCGCGAACATTTTCTCATTTTCTCTCCGCTCTCAAGCGTGTATCCGCAGCTCGAGGGCCAAGAGCTCGAATCCGATTTCTGGGTCCATTTTGTGCAACAGCTGAGAAAACATCCAATGATGAACAGTCTTTCCGCGGCTTTCGTTCGCAGTTGCGTCGTACAGGCGGTCAACAATATCACCCCGTTCGCCGCCACTCACGACGTTGCCCACCAGACATATCCATATCATACTCAAGAGCCGGAGATCAACTCCATCACGGACGTCTTCAGGCTTTGCCGGACCACAGGCAACGTGGATCTCTGCCCACAAATTCTTGATAAAATGAAGCAGGACGCGCAGGAAGCGAAGTTTTTGGTCGAATGCCCACCGTGGAAGTTCCATCTCGAGTTGACACGCTCTTTGGATGACTCCCTTTCATTGCCAGAGGACCCGTCTACGGGAGATGGTTATGACTTCCAGCCGTTTTTCAAGGAGGCGATTTTCAATATCTTGAGAGGCGAAGAGAAATTTTCTCCGTGTCCTTTTAGTGCGGATAATCTGTCGATGCTCGTCGTTGCGATCAACCGGGGTGGAGGCTATGCCGTCTTCGAAGAAGCGTACGTCTTTTCTGCGAATAGTTCGTAAGAGCTCTACTTACATTCAACGCTTAGGGACGCGAAGACCTTATTGTCGGGACGCGATACCGAAAGCTTGAAAACTTTGACGCGGTATTTTGTGCGCGAATGGAAATTACAATGCGAGACTAGACCGGGCTTGGTCAAGGCACTGGTTAGCCAAGCCATCGACGTCTTCGACACTACTGCTTTGCACCAGCCTTCGCGGATGCAAGCGAAGCCGCTGACGATCGACGATGTGATCGGCTTGCTGAACTTCTGCTTCGAGGTGGAGGAGCAGAGTGAGATTCAGCATCTCCTACTTCATGTCGTGGCTCCTCCCTCGGGCGCGTCCATCCTCCAGCATGTCGAGAAAATTCTGGTGCCACTCTTGTCAGCTCTGCGCGACTATCTCGTAACTCGTGGTCTGACCCTGGAAGCCCCGCCTTTTGCAAAATGCGCTGCCAATATCGTCAAGGCATTCTCGGTGACTGCGATGCGGCAAACACCTCAGGATTTGATTGGGGACACAAGGGTTGGCTGTGCTAGTAATTCATGTAGCGAATGTCGGATGCTCCGCAACTTCTTCCAGCGCGATGGCGATGACCAGACGCTCGAAATTACTAGGACCGGCAAAATACGGGAGCATGTGGCGAACCAAGTTTTCGCTCTTCCAAAATCCTGGGGGACTACGTGCCGGACCATCAAAACTCATACAACACCTTATACAATCGAAGTAAACTCCGTTTCCCGTGCGTGCCAGTGAGACGAATTTTTTATTAATTGGTTTGGCAGATTGTGAAGGGTGAAAATATGACCGCGTCGGGTGTTTGGAAGGAGAACAGCGAGCGTGGAAAGGCATTGTTGGCACTTTTGGGAGACGAGCCCGCACAGAAGCGAATTCTGGGTCCAAATTACAGCGAAGTGACAGCCCAGATTTGTGAACGAAACACAAAACGCTCCGGGGACGACGAAGGGCAACTGGGATCACCAGCAAAAAGGGCAAGGGTAGCACGAGATTAGGCTTGGATAGTAGACTGACGCAGAAAAAAAGACACAACGCCAGCGAATTACTTGGTTCGCAAGTTGCCGCCCGTAACGAGCCAATAGTCAGTATTTAGGCCTGTCGAGGATGTTCACATCCTAAGTTGTTAAGAGGTAGATAGGTATCGATTTAGTAAACTAGTAAACAGACGGCAGACATCCGATCAACATCCGATCACCATTTCCCACCCTGTCACGGTGTGACGCGACGCGTCGCGACCTTGTTCCCAGCCACAATGACGGGAAGAAAGTGGGAAATCAACAATGCTTTCCCTCTTGCACCTCCAGAAGAGACTTCAAAACAGGGTGGGTTCGAATCCGATTCCAGCGGTTCCGAACCCGAAGACTCGCTGGATGAACAAAACAGTTTGAATCAAGACGGGTCTGAGAACGAGTCAGAGGATGAACAAAAAACTCGAATGGTAAAAGGTAAGTAACGACAAGTATTGGCTGGCGAGATATGACTGAAATATGAAACTCATATTTAATTTAGATTACGCAGACATGGTGAGTTGAGATGACAATGGTTTCTGAATCATGAGATCTTGACAGTGAACCACCGTTTACTTGAATCAGAGCGCACTCGCAAAAGCGCTGGAACTATTCAATTTCAAGGGGCTGTTCATGCAAACCGAAAGATATACCATTTCTGGTGCTGCGAATCCGTGCCTTGAAATCGAAGGCATCGGATCCATCGGTCTGCCACTAAGTTGCGGTGTCGCAGCGAGTTTCCTGGCAAAATCTGGAGGAGCGACTCTCGAAGTTCACTCTGACAAAGTGCGTCCCTCGTCCGCTTTTCTTTGCTTCATGTTCATTATGCGTCAGATCCGCTTTCAAAATTTCGATTGGGATGCTTGGCTAGATAAAGAAGCGGGACGTATCTGTTCCGAGCTTGCTGGTCGGGCTGTAAAACCAACTTACCGGTTGAGCAGTCTCGTTCTTGAAAGCCCTGGGTCAGAGCATGTCTTCCCCGACCTCGCGCCAGACTGTGCCGCAAGACTCGTCGTTTATCTCCCTTCCTCGTTCACTGGCGGTCAGCTTCGATGCCACCACGGAGTACAATCCAAAGCCATTGATTTTTACTCTGAAAGCCAATTTCAAACTTCGATGCTCGCCGCGTATTCCGCAGTGCATCTTGTCCAAGACCCAATAACATCTGGATACCGGTTATCGCTCCTTTACGACATCGTCGGTACCACTCAATCGATTCCACCATTTCCTGACATGCCGCACGCAGCCTCCGTGCTACAGCAGGCGGTGGAGGAGTGGATCGATGACGGAGATGAAGAAAAAGACTTCACTGCGTACTTCCTTCAGTGGTCGTATCCAATGAAGAAAATCACGACACAGTCCCTCTGCGGCTCAGACGCTTTGCTCGTAGCCCACCTCAAATCTTTCGCAGAGGAACTGGATTTTCGTCTATACATCGTCCAGGTTGGGTTATATCAGTCAAGATATGGAGAATACGATGGTTACTCGGGGGAGAAATGGGATGAAGTCGATCCACGACGCGTGAAGGACCTCGAGGAATACGCTGATCCGGAACTCCGGCATACCGTTGTATACGCTATCGACACCGAAGCGGTTCCGGTCGATATCTTTGGGGTTGACTTTGGAAACGACGACGAGTCGGACGATCTGTATCTCAACGGGCAGCTCACTGACACCAAGCCTGATAGCAAATACGACTTGTTTGACCAGGAGGTTCGCATATGTGCGATTAGAACTGTTTCATTTTTCTAACGGCTTCCGCAGCGGATTCGCGTCGACGAATGTGAGGTATATCTCACTCAGCGTCCAGGTGCATGCTCACCGACAGTTTAGCATACGAGCGAACGGCTATACTCCTGGTCAAGAACAACAGGGACGATGACATGGTCTGGTACCCTCTCCAATACGCTGTTTCCGCTCTCCAAGGCTCGGTATCCGCCAATCCCGATGTCAGAGAAAACCTTCTGCTGCGCACCTTATGCGAGGAGCGGCCGCAAAAAGGCTGGAGCGGATACCAGAGCAATAGAGCCAAGTTCCAGAAGAAGGATCTAGAAGATGTTCCCCGAGTGTTATGCAAGTGCGCTTGCCAGTGGTCCGACCTTGATTTGCTCTTGACGACATTGGAAACATACGAGGTTGCTTCGAATCTCGCTTTGATGGGAGTGGACCGGTGCATTGTTGCATTGCGGACGTTCGGGTGGGAATCACTGAAAGACTTGTGCGTGCACTATTTTGCTTGATTTAGCTTCGGCTTCTTATGCTCGCCGCATATGATTGCAGCTTCGAAAAAGTAGTCCATAAAGATGAATCGAATGTACGCCGGCAGGAGCTTGCGTTGCAATTAGGGGAGGTAGCGAAACAAACGAATGAGACGGACTTTGTGGCGTGGACGGAGGCGCAGCCGGAAGTTATACTCCACACACTCAACCGCTGTTGTTTCGCAGAAATCGACTGGTTACTCGGGCTCGGGACAAGCCACGGTGCAGCCTTCCTCCGGGATACGTGAGAGTCGCATTCTTCTCTCAATTTGCTGGCGATGATATCTGATCCCTTTTACAGCGTGTATCCGCAACTCCAAGGCCAGAATCTGGAATCCGACTTTTGGGTGCATTTCATCAGAAAATTTAAAAAGCATCCGATTTCGGAGCTGCTCCCGTCCGAGTTTGTCGATGGATGCGTCTCACAAGCCGTCAACAATCTCCCTGCATTCCCCGAAAACATCACGGGAAGCAACCTCCCACCCCAGCGCCAGCTGCGCAAACCCAATCCACGGTCCATCGTGGACGTCTTGAAGCTCTGCGCGGAAACGGAGAACCTCGAATTCTGCTTGCGCATCCTGAACAAAATGAAGTTGGCAGCGAAAAGAGCTCAGTACTCGGTGGAATGTCCGCCGTGGAAGTACTACCTCGAGCTCACAAGCTTGTTGAATGCGGCTCTGGACTCGGAGGAGGCTTCCAACTCGGAAGTTTATTACGACTACAGACCATTTTTCGAGGAGACAATTCCTCACATTTTGCTTGGTCGAACGTACGCAGCGCCATGTCCTTTCAGCACCGAAAACTTAGCGACTCTGGTTATTGCCATCAAACGCGGTGGTGGTTTCGCTGCTTTCGAAGAATCGTGCGTTTGTGCCATCTCGTGTCGATTTGGAGGTGCTGACGACGAGACCAGAAAACCTCGAGCAATGTTATCCGGACGTGACTCGCAAAGCGTACAAAAGCTAACCAGGTACCTCATCGGCTCGTGGCGTTCTCAATCCGAGTATCGAACGGAGTTGGTGAAGATGCTTGTACGGCAAGCGATTGACGTCTTCGACATGGATGCTCTACACCAGCCCGCGTCAAGAGACAAAGCACCGGTGACTATCGAAGACATGATTGCCCTCTTGCGCTTTTGCTTTGAAGTTGACGCGCGGAGCGAACTCCAGCACTTGTTGCTTCATTTCGTCGCTCCGCCTACCGGTATTTCAATTTCTCAGCATGTCTCCCAAGTCCTGGGACCTCTCATGTCGCCTCTCCACGCCTACATCGCAATTCAGGGTCTGACGTTGGAGACTCCGCCTTTCGCGAAGTATTCCGCTAATATCGTCAAGGCGTATGCGGCGACTGTCATGCCCCAGACTCCCGCAGATATAATTGGAGACGTGCAAATCGGATGCGAGAACCCGAAATGCGACGAGTGCAGGATACTTCGTGTTTTCTTTTCTGATGACGACGAACAAACGATGACGCTTGCGAGGGCCGCCAAGCTGCGCGAACATATCGAAAAACAGCTCTCTCTACTCCCCAAAACAATGGGAGTCACGTACAAGCTGATTAAAAGTGATCACGGAGCGCACAAACTCGAGGTATTAGTCTCTCCTTTGCTGAGTTCGAGAATTTTGGTGACACTAGCACTCGTTGGTTATAGATCGTTAAGGCCGAAAATCTGACTGCTTCGGGTCTGTGGGCGCAAAATAGCAAGCGTGGAAAGGATTTGCTGGCATTGTTGGGAGACGAAGCGACACAAAGAAGGATAATGGGCTCGAATTATGGGACGGTTGTTGCCCAAATTAGTGAGAGGAGGACGAGCAGCGCGAAACGCTCCCAGGGCGACGAAGACGACGAGGACGAGTCGATACCCAGCGCTAAAAAGGCAAGGACGTGATTTCTTGAGCAAAACTACACGTAGTGCAATACATTTTTTGCTGATTTTATTTGCGCTCTGGCTCAAATCCGGAGGACGGGTATGTGTAACGCGACAAACAAATGCGCGGGAATGTAGCATGTGACCGTGTTTAACCCCATTCGGGGATCCAAATCAGAGCAAGCCACGGCCAACGACGCTCTTCCTCCACGTCTAGCCTCGACCCTACGCGTCTTCACGTCGACCGCCAACCCCCGCATCGATCCCTGACCTCTTGCGGCCTCAAAACCAAGGCTGAGGCAGTAGGAATCGGTTTAAGACGCGTCTGCGACTCTGCCACTGGCAGTCACACGCACTGACGATGAAATTCGCGTCTGGCGACAAAAAAGAACGCTCAAAACCTTGGGAGACGGACCGCACCTTTGCTATATGCCCCTATCTGAGCGGAGCTGGTCTTGCCCTGGCCTCGGAAATGGACATGAAGGAGGAGGATGTGGACAATGAATCCGAATCCGACAGCGAGCTCGAGAGGGAGAGGGAGAGAATACGACGAAAGGGTTACACCCGTGCAGGTTCGTCCAGTATTCACCAATATGATTCTCCTGTACTCAGGCTACTCGCAGCTGACGTCGATAGTAGTTTTGACGAGGATGAGCTCAATCCAGCGGTACGAAACTACTCCCTTTGGCTCGTCTCAGATTGAGCAGACGAATCTATACTGCAGAAATTTTTCGAGAAAATCTTTTCAAGGTTCAATTTCAAGGGCTCGTTTGTACAGACCCACAGATACTCGATGGCGTCGAATCCGTGTCTCGAGCTGGAAGGAACAGGTGTCCTCGGGCTTCCCCTCAGTACCGACGTCGCACAGGACCTTTTGTCCAATTCAGATGGAACGAATAGACTCGAAGTCCCGGCGGAAAAGGTGAGCGTTCATTCTTCTTTCTCCTTCTTTCTCCTTCCTTAGACTAATCCCCCAGTTCCGAATTACCAATCCCGACTGGGATTCTTGGCTGCGCAAGCAAACGAACACAATCTGCACAGAACTCGCAGGGAAGAAAACCAAACCTATCTATAAGCTAACAAAGCTCTTTCTAGAAGGGGCGACTGAGCAGGGCCGTATTCCCGATGATGAGTATGCGGTTGCTAGAGCAAAGATGTTGAAGTGAAACTCAGCTCATTACCAGGACCACTTCCAACGGAGCTATCGCAAGCATGACCGTGCTTCTGCCTTCGTTATTCCAAGGCGGCGACCTGACCTTCACCCACAGCATCCAGTCCAAAACCGTCTCCTTCGCCTCGCAAAGCCATCTCTTCACCTCCATCGCCGCCACCTATTCCGTCACTCGGAGCGCCTTCTCCCCGCCCACGTCCGGCTATCGCCTCTCCCTCCACTACGAAATCCACAACCCCGAGAACGTTGACCTTTCTATACCCCCCTTCCCGGACATGAATCAGTCTGCCCAGTCTCTGCGCCGGGCTATGATAAACTGGAAAGCGCGCCACGACCAGACTCCCAATGGCAAACCATTGGCGTTTTTCCTGCAACGCAAATACCCCTGGGACGCCCTCGACTTCCAAGCGCTCGCTGGACAAGACGCGTCGCTCATGACTTACCTCCTTCCGCTCGCAAGAGAGCTAGACTTCCAACTCTGCCTAGTCCACGTCGAGCTCACTCGGATTGCCATGGGCGATTATGACGCCCCGGAGGAGCTGGAAAAAATCGTCCCGTCATTGATCGAGTTTGAAGAGGTCGTCGACTATTCGGATAGGGTCCGGGAGGAGGCGGTCGACATGAACGGTATTCCCGTCACTATCACTGGAATTGATTTCAGGAAAGGTGGGGGTGTTTGGCGGGGGTATCTTAACGGTAGTCTCGAGGATGTCGAGCCAGAGAATGAGTACGAGCGAATGGAGGATGTAAGCTCATTTTATTTGCTTGACGCGTCGCAAGTCCTTACTTAATTCTCCGCCCGTTGCAGAAAATTCGAATTGACAAAAGTGAGTCGCTGAATTTTTCGCCATTTCAAGATGACTAGATACGTTGTACAGCGTATCATCGTGCAGTCGTTCTCCTCTGGCCAGTCCTGCCCGACGGATCCGAGCATCCGGTAGCACTCTCGTACGATCCCGAGCACGCTTGTGCGGCAATGTTCTCCGCATCCTCCCTCTCCGAGCCTCAATCCGTTCGAGAGAAGCTTATGCTCGAATCGTTGGAGGCACAGTATGCCTCCAAAGAAAGCCAGAGATACGCCACGCGAGGATTATACAGAGTCGCCGAGCTCTCGAAAGACTTCCAGATCCTCAAGAACGTCCTGAAGAAGAACGATGTGGCTGCGAACGTACATCTGCTCGGCGTCGATCTCTGTGTTTCGGCGTATCAGATATTCGGCTGGGACGCTCTGCGAGATTTGTGAGCAGCCTACTCCATTCGTATCGAGTTTGGTAACTCGCGTCTGACAGTCACGCAAAGCTACCAAGACGCCGTTCGCAAGGACACCTCGAATCCGCGTCGACAGGCGTTGGTCGACCAGCTCTGCGAAGCGGCGAGACAACGTTCCGACCTTGAAGTCCTCGCCTGGTGCGACGAACAACGGGAACCGATCCTCGAGTCTCTCTGCCGAAGCAAAATCTCCGAAGTCGGCTGGCTCCTTGACCTAGCAGCATCGCGGGGAATGGACTTCATGCGCACGAAGTGAGTCCTTCCTTCCACCCTTCGAGGGAATCTCCCGCCTCACGCGACCGCACAGGCTGTACCCCCAGCTTATAGCCCATCGCCTCCCACCGACATTCTGGATCCATTTCGTCCACCGACTGAGGGATCACAAGATCGCGACACATGTAGATCCCAGTTTCGTACATGAGTGTACCCTCCAGGCATCCAACAACCTCTTCGTCGTCCCGGAGAGGAAGCCCGAGCACGAAGGGGATCCCTGGGCGTACGGCACCGCCAAACCGACCCAAGCGGGTCTGATCATGGAGGTGCTCCGGCTTTGCATCGAAGCGGAGGCAGCGACCGCGTGTACAGGCGTATTCGAACGCATGAAGCATGCGGCGACGAGCGGGACGCTGTCGAAGCTTTGCGCGCCGTGGGAGTGCTACGCTGAGCTCATGCGTTCGTTGGACGCTTATCTCGCGCCGACGCATCTATCTGCAGACGCCTTTGTCCCCTTCTTTCGCGAGGCGGCGGCGTATATGCTCGCTGCGAGTGAGAAGACTCAGACTGGGTATAAGCAGTTCGCGGAATGCAAGTTCGTCCCCGAGAATCTGGCGACATTGGACATCGCAATCCGCCGCGCGGGTGTGGTGTTTCTTCAGGATTGGTGAGTGGGACGACTGGGAAGGATTGCCGCCTCACTAACATTGCGCACTCTCAGCGACACACCTTCGCGTAACACTCAAGAACACAAGCTCCTCATCCAGCGCGTACATGCTGCTCGCGATGCCACCGAGGTCAAAGAGGCCACAGTCCAGATCCTCGTTCGTCGAGCGATCGACGGCTTCGACACCAAGACCTTCGATGGGCTCGATGCGTCGGGAAAGACTCTGCGGACAGTCAGGGACATCGTCGACATGTTTCAGTTCTGCGCGGAAGTCGGGGCCCGCTCTGAATGGCCTCATCTCCTCGCGCATCTCGAAGCACGTCCGCGCGGTATCCCAGAGGGACACTACGTCTCGCGGGTGCTTTCTCCGTTCCTGCCTCTCCTTCGAGACTACCTCGAATCACAGAGACTCAATCTGGAGACCGCCCCTTTCACGACATTCGCTCGAAACGTATTGACGGCGTTTGGGGCATCTGTGATGAGCCAGGAGCCGAAGGATCTGCTCGTTAATGTGCAGGTCGGGTGTGAGGGGACATCGCCAAGATGCAATGAGTGCTCAGAGCTGGCGAAGTTCTTCAAGGGAGACGAGCCGTCGATTACCTTCAAGAACCCCGCGTCCTGGATGCGGGGGCATCTAGTGCAACAAACGAAGCATTTGAAGTGGCTGGGCGTCACGTACAAGGACTCCAAGCGTAAGACGCAGCGAGTTTTCGAGGTGATCCGTTCCACTCTAAAGCAAGTGCGGTCGCTCATTTGGTGACTCGTATAGATCATCAAGCCTCATAGCATGATGCCCGCCGGCCTAGTGAGGGAGAACGAGAGGCGTGGTAAAGAGCTCCTTGCCGTTCTAGGGGACCAAGCGGCTCAGCGGCGGATTCTGGGATCCGACTACGAGACCGTCTTGGGTCAGATCTGGAGAGAGCGTGGCGGTGGAGAGAGGAACAGCACTGCCGACACTGTTGGTGAGGATGAAGACGGAGACGAGGATGAGCTAGAGATGGTAGATGACGAGGAAGAGAACCGTGAGGACGAGGATAGGAACCCCCCTGTCAAACGGGGCCGTGGCCGTCCCCCAGGCAGCAAGAACAAAAAACGAGCCCTGCCCGCTGTCGATGACGCGGAGGAAGATGAACCTATCGCGAAGAGAAAGCGCGCCCGTCCGCGAAAAAGCAGGGCCTCAGAAGCGTCAACTTCGTCCATGATCCCCCAGAGACGCGAGCCTTCTGTACAGGTGATTTAGTCTCTCTCCGTAAAAAAGGGTAGAAACTCACTGCATCGTCACAGGACGATTCTGATGTCGAGATTATAGGCGGGATACGGCCTGCACCAGCTATGATTCCGCAGAAACGCGACCATTCTTCACAGGTGATTTAGTCCCTCTCTGAATGAAAGACCGGAACTCACTGTATCGTCACAGGACGATTCTGATGTTGAGGTTATAGGCGGGATGGAGCCTGCACCAAAACGACAGCGCGGTCGTCCGCCGAAGCCGAAGGTCTCCATTGATCCCAATGCTCCTCCGAGAAAGAGGGGACGGCCACGGAAGGACCCTGCAGAACATGTTCTCACGTAGGAACCGGTCCTTGGAGAAGGTCGCAGAGTTTGACTATGAGCCCATCGGCGCTCAGAGTTCTCCAAGCCAAAGCGGCCCGGGACTCATGACTGCAAAACAAAGAAGCCGCGTTGGGTACGAGAGTCGGAGAAAGGAGACCCACATCCTTCCCCAGTGTACTGCATTTTGAATACAGATCCTGAAAATCTGTCTTGCTCTGGTTAACGTTGGCAGCAAGTTTGGAAAATTCCCTTTCTTGGCAAAATGGCAGGCAAGCGCTTCTTTCCCACAGGTCGATCGATAAGCGCCAAGTATCTGGAGCACCTGTATTGTGGCTACAGCAACAATTCCTTTTCTCATGACTTGCTGTGTCTGAAGCTGTAGGGTACAGCCTGTGGTGATCAATCTTACATACCACAGGGGGGCCACCATGGGCTTGTTAATTAAGTTCGAAAGCCTGAGTGTGTTCCCCTTCCGGCGTCTAATAAACCGTCGCCACTCCGAAGGTCTATGGCGGTCCGGATGCACATTTAATTGTGCCGCCCCGAACATCGGCTTTTCGGCCGTTCCGCCCTTCTTTCAAGTGTTTTCGGCACCTTCCACACCTTTCATCACCGAGGACTCTAAATGGGGCGGAGAATTGTTCCGCCCCTTTTGAACTTCGTCCCCGCCCCTTTTACAACTTTATCCGCCCTCTTTTGCGGGAGTCAGCTTTTGCTGTGAAAATTGAGCACCGACCTCTGCTTGGATTCCTAGCAATTAATTTGACTTGAACCCTTCGGCCAGCATTGTACTTCGAGTTCAACACGGATTGTGTCTACGATCTGATTGAATTCTCAAAATTCAGAGCCCAGTTCGATCGTTCCCATGCAAGGTAGTACAAGGTGCTCCCGAGTCGCTTTTCTGTCGCCGGTAAATCTCGGAATCATTCGTATCCTGTCCTGTGATTTACTTGGTTCGGTTTGGATCATGCAGAGTCAAATTTATATGAATTATGGTCGCTCCTGGTACTGTATTGCAGTCATCCTTACATGATGTCCAGTGTCTCCCGACTGGACTTATTTTGTTCACTGGAAGATTTCTCAAACATTGGTTGACTCTTGAATTACAGGTATAACTTCAATTCAAAATCAACCCCGAGTTCCTTATGGTCTCGTATGCGATAAATTATGTATAGTTCACCCTCCAGACCACCATCCATTGCCATCTGTCAGCAATCAAGTCCACTACAATTTTGTTGTAAGTCTTGGTTGGTTCGAAATGTATAGTCACTGTTCTAGAGATTCGTAGCTCGAGCTTCTCATCGATGGACATTAATATTATCATTGCTCTTTTCTGAGAGCTTGTTGGCATGATCATATTAATTCCTTCCTTCGACACTGGCTTATGATCTGATGCATCCGACAGGAAGCACAACTCACCCATGTGCACTGGTGACCAACTCTATGCTGTTTTATCGAACACTGGTAGGTAGGTAGGTCGGATTAAAGCACGACTGTTAGCCAAAGCTCCATACACTCAACTCAGCAATCGAAATTTATCGAAGATAATTTACTATACTCCAATTCTATCAAATTGGATGTGTGAAAGAAAGAAGATTTCGGAATACGCTGACTGAGGCAAAACAATCCAAAGTGAAAGGCAGTCTTTGTTGAATTGAATCATCACTGTGCAGCGAGGATTTGATATTCGTTGAATACGAGCTCATACAGACAAGGACAAGTTGAGCAGACTTACCTTAATGGGACCTTCCGTTCAGCTGCTGCAACAAGGCTCAGTGAAACAACTGCCTGAGATGAATCTCAAAATGAACAGATAAGTATTAGCAAGTATACGAAAATTTGAGAAAGAGCAAGCCTGATTGTGAACACCTTATATTGTCAATGCGCCCAATGATCTAGTTGATACAGCAGAGCTACTGACTACTAGGCATACTAACTTCAGCAGAACAGTTTGCATTTTCGGAATTCACAGACTTTCACTCATCATCGTCGACGGAGCCCAAATTCAACACCGATTTCCTATTAATTTGGCATGAATTACCTGTTCAACCATGCAAGCTTAGATCTTTGTACAATTCTAGAAGTATAAATTGACGCACCCAAAAAGGGCGGGCGAAACTATGAATGGGGCGGGGTTGAAGTTGCAAAAGGGGCGGAACAATTTTCCGCCCTTTTTAGAGTCACCGGTGAGAATTAGGCGGAAAGTGCCGAAAACACGTTCAAAAAGGGCGGAAAGGCCGAAAAGCCGATGTTCGGGGCGGCACGATTAAATGTGCATCCGGACCGCCATAAAGGTCAGCAGCTTCTCCGCCGCAGCCATTCACATAATTATAGTTCATGCATGCTGTTGAAGTGGGCAGAAGCCCTTGACTTTTACCCCCACCCAGTTTGAAGGATTAGCAATGGAGGCGACGGCCAATGTAGCCGCCACGCAAGCACCTCAAAAGTATGTTCCTTCCCACTTGATTAATGACTGGAATCGTTGAACATACTCGCCTGGCCGCACGTAGCTCCCACCTGTTCCACCATGCGTCGGATTTCGAAATCCTGGGCGGACAGTACATTCTTGGAGATATCCATAACCATCATGTCAATGTCAGTGTACCTATACCTGATATCATTCCTTTACTACTACTTATCTTGCTCTGATCTTCCAGCCAGGCTCAGCGGAAAAGTCACTGTCGTTTGCCGAAGAAGAAGCATTTTCAGACAGCGAAATCTATTGTGGCCAGATGCTTCGCAAGAAACGAGGATTTCCACTCTATGATCCTGCTCCCCAAGTGAATCTGCCAGCGGCATACAGAGCTCAAGGTGTTTCTATCGGCGACGTTGGCAGCATTACATCCGACGGAATGTTTGATTTCTTCTTCAATATTTTCCTGCCAGCCGATCACCCCATTAATGGAAATCGGGTCCCGACCGGATTTTCCCCGATGCAGTCTTACAAACCCATCGATATATCCCATTTCAGCTATGAAACAGGCAGCCATGTTTCGACGGCATCTGTTCAGCGAGGGGATCTCAATACCATCAAGCTGGAGTAGGTCTGAATATATGTGTCGCCCTTGCTCCAGACTTAAAATAAAACATTAGCGAAGAACCGGGAGATGACTTTGTCTTCCATTGCGGCGTTTCACAAGGCGCTGTTCTTGCTCTGCCACATGGCGCACACCTCGAGAAACTTCGGAACGTGGAGAATATTCGGCTTTATGCAATGAAATACGGAGCGAGTTGGTATGAATATGTCAACGGCCCTCAGCTGGGACGCGGAATTGAAAACGGCGAGCTCTATGTCGTCACTGGGTGCGAGAAAGCGAGGTCTTGGGGGATCGCTTCGTATCACGCCAGCCGGGAGGATTTTCGACTTCATTTTCAGCGTGGAACGGGAGCGGCGAGTAATCCATTTCGGTGGAGTGGTGCGTCGGGCCAGAAAAATCCTTCGCAGACAAAGCGTTATAATCCGCCGCCCGATGATCATCAGCCGTTGAATCACACGACATTCGTTCATGGATTATCAGTTTCCATCGGCAAAGGAATATGGAACAGGTTATTTGGAACTGTTTCTGTGGAATGCTCGTCTTTTGCTCAGTATATCAATTCCAAAGGGCCATCTTCCTCGAGTTCTCCATCTAGTACGGGATCATCGTTTTTTGGGAATTTCTTTGGTGGCGGAGCCACATCGTCACAGGGTAGGAAGCATGCCACGGGGCAGGAGGAGGTGCTCTTACGCAACGTTCCTGATGATTCTCGCAAGGTTCTTTTCTTTTTTTGTTGGTCTCCAAACTCTCCTTAGTGCAAAACGGTTCTACAGGTCTATAATCCGTCGCAACTGATCAACGAATATATTCTTCATAAAGTATACATTGGCAACACTTGCTCGTTGATTACTGGACTTACCTGGGCTTTTTACAGTTCCCGAATGCGACAGCTGTGGCTTCTCACGACGAGGATTGGTCCGATATACTGGCCGGCACCTCTCAAGTTGAGGGCCCTGCGGTCTTCCTTCGACTAATTGGTGAGCAATTTGTGGTTGTAGAAAAAGAAGGTGAGGGTTACAACTCTGTTTATCGAGCTTTGCTGATCCCCGCTATAGGCGCTGCATTTCTCCGTTCGAATTCTGTGCAGTCGGGGTCTACTAGGGCATCGATGGGCCTCAACTTGGAATCCAAATCGGGGTACACCATTCGTTCAGAGTCCCTGACTCCGAGTGCCGGGCTAGATCCACCTGTGGGATTGGCGCGTAGTAGCAAGACCAAAGAGCTCGCTCCATCAGGCATTGCGGAGTCGTCGAGCCAGGCCAGACTTGAGGTACTTACCTAATTGAAAAAAAAAAACGGAAAGACTCAATTCATTATTCCAGAAACCTGGGAGCCCTGACAATGGTAAATCTGACGCAGTCTTGGTGGCCGAGACATTGGGACCAGCTGGGAAATGGGCACGAATCCTTACACCCAACGTAGAGCAACTATCGACCGATTGGCCCGATTGGCCCGTTTCGAGGAAGCGCAGCCCACCAGAGATTACAGCACCTGGCGAAGCGTCAAGTTCCTCCGAGCTCAAAAGTAGTTTGGTCGATGCAGATGCAGATGGGATACCAAAGAGAAAGCTTGGGCGTCCGCCAGAAACTACGGAGTCTACGGTCCCCGATGCTAACACTCCCGATCGTCCGCCCGACAACGAGGAGATTGACCAGGTCAGCACACAATTTACTCCTCCTGGATCTGTCCAAGAGTATTCACGCAATTTGCGGCAGACTTCCTCCGCTTTCCTGCCCCTTTTCAGTGAAGCTGGCAGTTTAAGCGCTCATACATCCGTGACGACCGTCGATGCCCCCATGTGTCCCCCGTCCCCGAACCCTTCAATCGTGTCTTTTACCAGCTCTATGGAAGCACAAACGTACAGGCGAGAGTACGGGAGGCACCTGAATAACTATTCCAAGGTATATCGTCTTCCGGCCGACGACGAGGAACATGAGCGGCTCAGTGCGCAATTTGCTCCTCTTTGCCTGACTCAAAGATATTCAAGCAATATCTGGCAGATCACCAACATCTAATGTTAATCGACATCATGGGCAAATATCCGCAATGTCTTCCCGATGTAATGCGAGACGATATTCCTGGCGAGACGAAGGCCGTATTGGATTTGGGATCTGGTAGTGGTGCCTGGTACGTTCCACCATTCCTAAATACACTGGTGATTAGCTTATCCTTTTCACGACAGGGTAATGGAACTCGCCAGGGAATTTCCGAATAGCTTGGCGGTCGCAGTCGATCTCGTACCTATGGAATCTCTGTGAGCTTCGTCAATTTGCCGACCTCAGTCACACCGTTCTCAACTATGCATCATCCAGATCGATGCCGGACAATTGCAGGTATTTACGTAGTGCCGCTCATCCACAAACTATGATATTCATGGCAAAAATCTAGGAGTGAGGTCGATGACATAAATCTTGGGCTGGAGCATTTCTACGGCGACTTCAATGTAGTACATGCACGCTTGATCTCTTCCGGGGTGCGGACCTTTTCCCCCATTACACAGTCTCATTCTTAAACCACATTCCTGCTCTCAAGATCAAGGACTACCCAAGACTGATAGACCATATGTCGCACTGCCTACGGCCGATGGGGCTGCTGGACATCGTGGAATTCGACTTCCATGTCTACGACCACATGGCGGACGGGAATCACCGACGGTGCGATTTGGAAACCTCCACCATAGCCGAACCCTGGGTCGCTCGGTGGATGATTTTCGCAAACGTGGCTGCGAGAAACGCTGGCGGAGATCCGGACGCCGCCACACATCTACGGCAGTGGATAACCTCCCACCCCGCATTTGAGGAAGTCGTGTACCAGGATTACTGGGTACCGGTCTCACCGCATCCTTCTTTCAACGAGGTTCAGCGACGAGTCGGCTCACTAATGAGAGACGATATACTGGTCCGAGACTTTTCGTTCTTTCCTATCCGATCGCCAAGAGCTGACCGCCCGATCCTTTTTCTTACAGTCGTTTCTGAAATCCGGTCGGCCATTATTACTCGGGAATGGTGTACCCGAGGCAATCGTCGACGAACTGCAACTCAATGCAGAGGCTGAACTGCGCACCGCCGCTCGTGCCCAATACATTCGCTATCAAACGGTGTACTGCCGAAAGAAAGCACCACTGTGAAAATTTCCGCTCCAACGCGGTTATTTGGGGTGGTCATTTTTTATTGTATTATTAGCACGCATAGATAGCTCTGCATTTGTGAACTTGGAATCCCAATTTAAGTTCGGGCAGAAATGTTCGCGATTGACGTACTTATACAAAAAATAATTAGCAAACCGTACGATAAAAAAACCATAGCGAGAACAAGATAGACAACAAACAGAGAGCAATCTTCCATGTAAAACGTTCAACGCGTCATTTTCTTTTTGTTATTACTTCCTACAGATCGCCGACCCTCGTCAGAGCCACTCGGCGCTTCTTCTTCGGTGGGCCGTCTCCCGCCGCATTCCCTCCGGCTTCCGTCACATCGCTGTTCGCTTCAGACACGATACTCGTCGACGAGGTCGAGGGAGGTAAGCCCGGCCTGGAGGTCGACGGCGGAAAGCCCGTCGTAGTGTCACCGTCGACGCTAGTTGCAGGTGTTAGCGGCTCGTGCGGCCGTTTCCTGCTCCCAGTCTGACTTCCGCTTGGTGTCTGCGACGAGCTGCTCGGCGCATACGATATGGGCACTGAGTGCTGCGCGGCAATCTGCTGTAGCTGAAGAGCCGCTTGCTGGGTGTGGTGCGTCGGTAGGATCTCGTCAAAGGTAATGAGGGTGCAATAGCCGTCTCGCGAAGAGAGCATTAGACATTGACCGTCAGGGGACCTGTGAATCCATGAGTCAAGCTGATAACATTCGACAGAAACGCTACGTACCATGCCAAATCGGTAAACTCGTCGTAATGCAGCTTCGTCAAAAGACAGACAGGCCCCGCCTGTTGAGTATCATAGATGGCCACCGCGTCCATCGTCACCACTGCATAAAGCATCCGATACGGAAGCGCGAATACACTGCCGGACGCAGGTACAGCTGCCACCGTACCCGGAGTAGCAGATGCAGAGTGAGCATGTCCAGGCACCGGAGTCCCGGGCTTCGATGCAGCAGGCGTGAGCGGTCGACGCGAATTGCTATCGATAGGCGACATAGCTGGCGACGCCATAACATCGAAGCTGCGCTGGGGGACAGGTGCCGCTATGCCTTGTGCAGTACCAGCTGCATTCCCACTAGTTGTTGCCGGAGTTGGAGGTGGGGGCAACACCATAGGTCCAACCAAATCAACCTCCATAATCTCCTCCACATCTCTCACACGCTCACCATCCTCGCCCTCCTCCCCAGTCGCTGTACCCGTCCCCAGCCGCGGCTCCCCACCATGCTGCGAAGAGCCACTCGCCCCACCAGCAACACCAGACCTCAACTCAAACAACACCGGACTAAACCGCACCGCAACACTCGCCTTCTTATGCCCCGGCAGCTGCGCAACCGGCGGCCTCGCAAAGTTCGCGCGTGAGTAGATATACACCGACGAATTTGACGCCCCTTCGCCAGGCGCTGCAGAAGACGATCCACCCATACCAAGTGGCAGACCAACAAGTGTCGTACCAGTCGATATAACAGGCCGGGACTTCCGCCCGCGGGCAGGCGTCGAAGCGTCATCCACCGGCGTGGTCCCACTGCTCGTCGCAGGCGTAGCAACCGCCGACGCACTAGCCTTCTCTTTCGACCCACCCTCCCCCTTGTCCTTATCCACCCCCGCCTCCCACCCAACCACACTCGCCGTCGGGTCTTCAAACGTCCCCGCAGGCGTCAATAACAAGCCTCCGTCCGGCGAGAACGCTAATCGTCTGAAAAAGTTGGTGAAACTTTCATCGCCGTACAGCCGTCCGCCGTCTGTATGCCGCCGCTCATCGTACCCAAAACGTCCCCTTTCCCCGTCAAACCGCGAGCTATTATTGCTCCCTCGGTCATCATACCGCGAACTCGTACTTCCGCCCCGTTCGCGACTCCTCGTCCGCTCTTCGTATCGACCAGCCCAGCCGGCGCTAGAGCTCGGCGGAGTGCGAATCGCTGGGAGAGCAGGCATAGGCGAAGGACTGCGGTTGTATCGAGAGAACCCGGACACGGCAGAGAAGCCTACAGAAGAAAGAAATTAGCCTCAAGGACGAAGATATACGGAAACAAGATCATGGACAACCGAGAACAGCATCATTCTCTTTGGATAGAAAGACACTCACCGCCTGGAGAGCTCGGCGCATTACTACCACTGAAACTCGACCGCCGACTCGACGTCCCCGCATTCGGCGGCGGAGGAAACATTGCACTTCCACCCCCGCCACCACTCATACTAGCACCCGCCACCGGCGTCACAGGCATCAAACTCGCAGGCGTGCCCGGTCCCGCAAACGGCGTCCCCGGCACCTCCCCCTCATTCGCCCGCGCAGCACGCTCGCTCTCCATCGACGCGCTGCGAAACATCGGCGGACGCGTCCACGCTTCTCCCCCTCCTGTGAGGATGTTCCCACTCCCAGAGGCGTTGGGGTTGATAGGAGTGTTCATGGGTGTGGCCATGGCCATGTTCGAGAGATGCCCGAGGTTGAGGGGCGGAGGGAGGTTGTCGTCGAGGTGGACGCTTGGCGTGCGGCTGTGTGCGCGGTGGTGGGGGTGGTGGACGGGGAACCGCGTGTTGCGGCCCACGGCGTGGGCTTCGAAGACGCCCTGCGAGAAAAGAACGAGTAAGTTTTGTCGGCAATCTCTGGAGAGGGAAGCCAAGGGAAGAGCAGAATGAGAAGCGGGTAAATATACGGGAAGAGGAGGCATCGAGGATGAACAGAGTGAATGAAGAACTACTGCTCATCGACAGTCGGGCTGATCCCTACAGAGGGACGTGGCGTGGCGAGCAACTTCACCATAGACGAATACAATGAGCGGCAAGCATGATATGCCTGAGTCATGCTTCGCAAACGAGGGACAGGAGACGTCAACCGAGCAGTCCGAGCAGTTGTCTATGCTTGGGGGCCAAGCCGAGCAAGGGGAACAGGGAAAAGAAACACAAAGTACACGTATAGATGTCATCCACAGGGATGAAAGTCAAATGAGCGCTGGCTAAGCCCACACAAACGAGACGAAAGACCACCAGTGACAAAACCGCACACAGAGCCTGAAAGGAGTGTGCACGTCCCCATACACTGGAAGCATACACGCCGCGGTAGCATGCACACCGAGCGTGGAGAAGAGTGAAAGAAGCGAAAACAGAACGGACCAGCAAAACGAGTCGACAGAGCGAAAGGCCCGCGACAGACCACACACAACATTCCCAATACGCCGAGGAAGAACAAACAAAGGTAGCGCGCACACTCGCACGCAAGATGTGAACCCGAGAATCGAGCCAAGCGGCGCGTCCGGGAACGGGAGAAAAGAATAAGGAGTAAAGAAAGAAAACAAGCACGCCTAACCACTTTTGTCCCGCTTCCGACCTCGCAAAGGGAGCAAACAACCGCGGGATGAGAGGACGAGATTGTAGCCTAGTCCAAAGGGTCTCAGAGTATGGTGAAGTATCTCGGGCAACGCAAGCGTATGTGGCTGCATATAAAACGCGAAGAGGAGTATGCCCTCCGAAGGGCAGTCACCATATGATATTCGCCGCGCATCGAGGTCATATGGAGGAAAGTGGGAAGGAGGTGAGCAAAGCCAAGGAGGCGGGGAGGCAGAGTAGGAGAGAACTGCAAAGGGCAAAGACCTGGTATGGTGGCAGTACCGGATACCGCAGGATGAGCGAAGCACAGATCGATCACGGAAAGAGACACGGGAAAATAAGATATAGTCGCCAACGCCACATGAAATGAAAGGCGCAGAGATGAGAGAGAAGGGGAAGGCAAAAGCATAGGAGATATGCCGCAAAGGACGCTCTGTGATGACGCGCAGGTAACGCAGGCGCGAAAGACAAAGACAAGGAGGACGAGGGACGCGTTTCGAGCAGTCAGACGAATTTTGAGCCGTCAGACGCGTTTTGAGCAGCCAGACGCGGAAAGAGGAAAATGAGACCAACGGAACGAAACGCAGCGTCGTGGACGCCGCCAAACGAACAAGAACGGCTTCCGACGGGGCATAGACAAAAAAGAGACCAGGCCACAGACACAGATGCAGACCGAGACCGCGAGTAGAACAAGGTGAGAGAGAGACGCACCTTTGAGGTGTTGATCTTGTAAACATGCATTGACCTGTCGCTGGACTGGGTGGCAATGTACTCGTTGAGGGGATCCCACGCGACACCCTGGACATAATGGGAGTGCTCTGCGAGCTCGAGCATGCATTTTCCTTTCAGCTTGTGAGCCATGTCATTGAAATAGCTACGGTAGGAAAACCCACCATCGGCACTCGCATACACCCTCGCGCAATTGTCCGTACTCCCCGTCAAAAGATACTCCCCGGTAGGACTCCACGCGAGATCGTACACCTGCATCGTCGTACACCGAAACGTCGTCCTAGGCTTCCAATACTCCTTCTCATGCTGCAAATCCTCCGGAGAAAGGTCACTCCCATACGTGCTCGTCTGCGGGGTGGCAGACTGTGCCCAAATAATGACCATCCCGTCGTCCCCCGCCGACGCGATGAATTCACCTTTCCCCATCCTTCAGCAATCCCAATTACTCCAAAAAAAGACAGAAAACGCGCACCATTAGGCGAAAACCGCACGACATTCACAGCGGCGCTGTGGCGGCTCAAAGTCGCGAGATATTCCACCCGCGCGGGTCTCGGTGGCCCCGCATCGGGCATACTCTCCGCCTCCACCTCTGCAGGGCGGATGTTCGGGTACACCATCCAGACGCGCACATGGTTGTCCTCGCCGCCGGTCGCGAGACGGTAGGCCTGGCTCGCGAATGCGCGTGGATCACCTTGCGGTCTTGCTTTTTTGAATGGAATGGGTTGGAAGTCGCAGGAGGAGATGGGCTTGGAGTCGTGCCACCGTATTTCAAGCGTTCTATACCGCATTTTGGGCCAGGTGGTCGCGCGAAGACGTAGAGGAAGACGACAAGAGCATAAAGTGCTGTTACGGCATACATCAAATCCCGGTTCTTCTCCCACCACCACGACCAAGCCACCACATTCCGCGATTTTTTGCTATTTGCTCGGTTTACCTAGTGGCCCACGCTGGAGCAATACTATCGTGCAAAAACGAAAAATCGAAGGACGTTCAAAACCTGTGTATTCGATAGACACTCCGAGAAATTACTTACCTGCAAGCTGTCTGATGCTGCATTTCACGGTGCAATCATGCTGGGTCGCGTTTACTCTGTCTCATTCATGCTCGTCGACAATGTGATTCGATATTGGATGCGCTCAACTCCTTCCGAAGCGAGATGATTGAATTTCTTAGACTGTCGTTGCTTCGAGCATTCTTCACAGGTGATTGAGTTCTCTTTGGAGGGGGGGTGTCGGAAATTCACTGTGTTACAGGGCGAGTCAAAATTCCATCATCTCTGCTTGGAGTTGATGTACGTCCTTGATCGTGTTTGGAATTCTGCCAAAGGGTTGCTTCTGTCTCCATTCTGGCTCTCGCTCTCGTCCTCGACCGCAACGGATGTCTTGGTTCAGCCGTCTGAGTCCCACGTTGCTCTGAGTATATATACCTTCGGGAACTCTGAGCGCCGATCAAGCGCCGATGGTCTCAAGACTCATTATTACCATCTTCCTCAAGCACGACTGGTTACCATGGGGTCTGCAGTTTTCTTTGGTGGTCGTCCCCTCTTTCTTGGTCGCATATTGATCCTCCAATGGGGACCTTTGGCTTCGGCGGACAACCACGCTTACTTTCTAGTGCAGGCTCGATCTCGCCTATGACCTCAACATCAGAATCGTCCAATGTTTATGGTGAAAATAAAAAAATCTGGTCAATGTCTTGTTAGAACTTGGGCAACCCGAATTTCAAACTTGAAGTATGTAAGTAGTCCGATTTGGTTGTTTTGGTCAAGTTCAAGTCTTGATTTTGACCCAACTTTACTTTGAAAGCCCGAAAAGTACTTATCACAAAATCCTCCTTGTTTCGGATGAGCCAAATTTGTCAAGCCAAATCACCGCCAAAGCGCAAAATATCAGATGATAATCACACCAATCAAAAAATGGACTACAAGACACTTGCCATTTTGATAACAAAGGCGGCTTGAACAAAAAACAGAACAATTTGCAAGGGAAAGACTTTTGGTACAATCAAAATTTGACTCAAGCTAAAGGAATTGTTCTGGGCTCAATTTAGGCTGTTTGAAACGAATACCAAATATTGCCCTTCAGGCTAAGATCCAGAAGGCTCAAAACCCAAACCCAAACTCACGGTTTCTGACCATTTGAAACCGGTTCGCCAGATCATTCACTTCTTAGTAATAAGTGTGGCTCCTCTGTTTCAATAGGCAGTAAATAATATACAAGGTTGTTTTAATCCATAATGAGCACTATTCTACTGAAAGTGTTTAGCAGTTGAACCGCCCCCAGTTGACAGACACTTTCTATGTTGTACATAGTGATAAAGTGAATTATCCCTCTATACAACAGCACTGATGGTTGTAGATCTGTATTTTCAATACAATGTTAGAGTCATCTAATGGGAGGATCATCACATACGGAAGGTTAACAGTCGTTCCCTGGTCAGTCTTCAATGCTACACAAATGGTTCCCTGTGTAAACAATGTCAGTGATCCCTATGGCTCTTGATAAATCTTGCTTCAACAAACATCTGGCTGCCCAATAGAACCTTGCACCGTGCCATATATTGTCTTTCCTAGGGCATTGAAAAAGAAAACACGGGTCCCGAACTATAATCTTGAATCATGTTTTCTGTAAAAGGGCAACCACCCCTCACCGGAAATTGCTTGCTAGCAGGTAGAAGTGGTGAAAGAGCGAGACCACCCATTGCCCTAACCATACTACTTTCAATATTCTCAACCTGTTCTGGAGGTGGTTTGTTAGGTGAAGAGTTGTCCAAATCCTCGCTGGAGCGCAGCAACGGGGAATTGCTATCCATACTGGGCGCTTTGAGAGTGTTCTCAGCCACCTTAGCCTTTTCTTTGGCCCGTCGGTTCTGGCACCAAACCTGTGCACGTAGACGGGTTCAAAGATGGGCACCTGTTTCAGCCCGAAACAAAAACAGACCTGAACACCACGCGCGGTCATCCTGAGCTGGGTCGCGAGCTCTGTCCATAAAGCAGCATTGGGCTCTGTATCGTGCTTGAAGATGTTCTCCATGACCTTGAGTTGTGTGCTGGTTGTGGGGTTGTCGTGCTCGACCTCGTTTGGGGTGTACTCAGCCTTGTCATTGAGCAAGGGAGTGAGATGACTGGCTGGAACATATCCTGACTTTCCATCAAGCAAACCCCCCCACCAGCCATCAGGGTGTTCCGTGAGAACCTCTATTACATCATTCTCATTGAAGGAAAGTTCAGATGAGTCCAAAGCCTTGTAATTGTAGAGAGCACAATAGAGGGTTTTCTGTGCAGGGCTTTGATCTTGAGGGACCAACTCCAGATCCCCAGCATTCTGCGATGGGACATTCTTGGAGCAAAGAGCTGCTGTGCCTGGGTTGACGAGGCGGCATGTAAGTCCACCAATGACAGGTGATGTCGCATTGGGCTTACTTACCATCTTTTTTAACAATTGCATACATATTATCAATTTTTCTAACAAAGTCTGATGGGGTTGCAATGTCGGGCTAGCCATGAATGTTCAGAACAATCGTTACAACAGATACTTGCACACCTCTGCAATTATATCTGCCCAATCATTGTCGTGTGACAGGACCACATTCACGTCTGACACCTGAAAATTATGTCTTGATAAAAGTAGAAAAAGCAAGACTTGGAAGAACCTTGTGAAGGATATATTCATTGATTAGCTGTGCTGGATTAAAGACCTGATTTCCATAAACAGGTCAAGAAATATTGCAGTACAGTGTTTGGATGGACCAGACCTTGATACCGGATGGAGGGGGTACATCATGGAGGACTACCGGTAAGTCAGACTCTGAGTCTCCATGCCTTTTGGATCCTGATGCAGAGCTACCACCGAAAAAAGTCCACAGGAATGACAGGGACCCAGATGTTGCACTGGCACCTGCTGAGCTGTTCACAAACGATCCACCTGTCGAATTCAAGAAATCGGCAATAGAGGAAGTTTCCACCATGACTGTCCCCAGAATCTTACTCCACGGAGCTTTTCCAAGGGAAATAGAAAGCCCGTGAACAAAGGTAGTATGATTCATTGGAGATCCATCTGCTGATTTATTATGACTTTTTGTGCTGGAAGGGTTTGTTTGACCGGGGGCTCCGCTCCAGAGGTATTGATTGATCACTGCGCCCACTTGACGCGGCTTAAATTCAAGTAGGAACCTAGAACGGCTAGCGTAATATGAGGCCATTCCCCAGGATTGTGCTTTCTCACATCCGGTAATGAGATACAAAGTTCCATTCCGGAGTCCACGTCCACGTCCTCGCGGACTATTCACATATTCATACCAGTTTTCGGCGTGTTGAGCTGCATATTCTCGCATATTTTCCAAATTTTCAAGCTTTGTTAGATGCGGGCCATGTGGGAGAGCAAGAACAGCGCCTTGCGAATCTGAACAATGAAACCGGAATTGACCTCCTGGGAATTCACTGCAAATATTCCCTCGTTAACTCATTGCTATGAAACTATACTTGCCCAACTTACATTGATGCAGTATCCTGCGGAGCAAATCTTTCGACAGTTGCACTAGAGATGTGAGAACCAGCGTCATATTGAAGATCTGATATGTCGATGGCATCGTAAGGCTGCAGGGGGACAAATCCAATGGGGACCCGATTTCCATTGATAGGGTGGTCTCCTGGCAGAAAAATATTGAAGTAGAAATCAAATATTCCTTCAGATGTGATACTGCCGAGATCTCCGATGGCAACACCATTTTCACGGTAGGCGGTGGGAAGGTTGCTTTTAGGTGCTGGTTGATAAAGAGGGAAGCCGCGTTTGCGTCGGAGCATCAGGCCACAATAAACTTCACTGTCTGAAAATGCTTCCTCGTCGATGGGAATTGGGATGCTGGGCAAAGGCTAGAACACGCGTCACAAAGGACAAAGAGCAAAGGAAATGTTGCGACACACATGGGCACCGGCATGATAGTTATGAACATCTCCAAGAACATATTGTCCACCAACGATTTCGAAATCTGATGAATTTTGGAACAAATGTGAGCTATCGCGATGTCATTCAGTTGTTAGTCAAGGTCTGCATACAGCAAGACGTCAACGCACTTTGGAGACATTGGAGACACCTGAGTGACCGCCATATGATCAACCGTCGCTTTCATCGCCATTGATTTCAAGTGGGAGGCAATGGATGGGGGAGGGAACTTGAAGACTATGGAGCTGCAGCGCCCGTTATACGGAGACAAATGCTGTGGCATCGGTTCAACGAAAATAAATCTAGAAGCTCCCTTTCAAAGAATTACTTAACCACAGCTTTGACTCCGAACACAGCCGGAACCATCAAACAACCGTTGGAACCCGCAGCCGACTCTGGAGCACAGCTAAACAGTTGGGTTGATAGTTTTCACCTAAGGATGGACACGGGTACCGGGTCTACCCGCGGTTTTGTACCCGGGGTCTGGCGGGTACGGGTACGGGTCAGCACCTCGCAGACCCGCTCGATACCGTGTACCCGCGCGGGTAGACCCGTGAGTCCCGGCAGGCTCGGCTGAAGCTCGGCTCAGGCCTTTACCGACGCCGCCCAGCCTGCCCCTACCCTAGAAACGCCCGAAACGCGGGAGACCGCTACCTGGAATGATTCTCGTCATCGGAAAAGAGTCGAAAACGGGCCGAGCAGTGATTTGATGAGCGTTTTGGGTTGTCCGGAAGATGCCGAGAGCTCTGCCGCATACCCGCGGGTGACCCGTGCGGGTTCACGGGTCGGGTCTTCCACGGGTACGGTACTTGCGGGTAGGGGTACGGGTCGGCGTCTGGGACCCGCGGGTGGACCCGTGTCCAACCTTATTTTCACCCGCCGGGGGTCCTGACCGATATCCGTCATCAAGAATAAGTAATATCGACCCTGAGATAGAGTGCTGCGCGGCAATTAGTCTCGTAAACAAGACTTTATATACTTCTTTGAAGATAGTCGTTCAAACGTATATAAAAGCGGCAATCTGCAGCCTGCTGCCAGTGCGGCTGAAGAATCGCTTGCTGGAGCCTGGGTGTGGTGTGTTGGTAGGATCTTGATGGAATGTTGTAATGAGGGCTGTTTTGCGAAGAGAGCATTAGTAGAGATTGACGGTCAGGGGACCTGCGAGTCGGTGAGTCAATTTGTGAACGAGTCGTTTGACAGAAACACTACATACCATGCGAAATCCGTAAAACTCGTCGTGATGCAGCTTCGTCAAAAGGCACAGGACCGCTTGCTGAGCGTCATATATCGGTATTTCAAGCGTTCTATACCGCGTTTTGGGCCAGACGGTCGGGCGACAATGTCGGGGAAGAAGAGAAGAGTTGTTACGACATACATCAAAAACAGCACTTCTCCCACCGCTGTGCAAATTTTGTTCTGTGCAAACAAATCGAAATTCATCCAGGACTTGCGTATCCGATAGAGACTCCGAGACATTACCTGCGAGATGAATCACCTGCTGCATTTCACGGTCTCACTGTGAAATTTCATTTACGGCCCAAACGCGGGAAATAATTAGTTGTCTCGCTTTCATGCGGCCACCGGGCCATCGCATAATTCATTAAATCTTGATTGCTTATTTTCGGTGGGATCTCTCGTCGCTGAAAATCGTCTTCACAACACTCTAGACCCGCCGCCATCCGGAATGAGTCCAATCACAATGTCCCAAGAGATGTAGCTATAGCGGGACAAGAAGTGGATAGTGAGACGCCGCGGCTTGGCGGTTGTAGACTCGGACTCCGACCTATGTATCCCACCGTATTTAGTCACACAGTTCGCTCCTCGCAGTTATTCAGTATCTGCAAAGCTTCCAGGGAGGTAGGCCGGTCGAGTGGATCTATCTCTGTCATGCGGTCAAGTAGAGCAATATACGCGACCTCCATCTTCGGGGGTGGGCAATCGTTTTTTGCGGTGAGATAACTCTATTGAATCGTCAGTTTCGGCGCTGTCGTTGAACGCCAGAGATGCCCACCCCAGAAAATTCCAGCTCCTCTTGCAAGACTCGACCAAGAGAATAGACGTCCCCAGCGAACATGTCAGTCGGGACATAGAGCTCGCGCTCGGGCGGGCAAAATTTCGGAGGAGTCATGCATTGAGCGGGAGCCACTGAATTCTTACTACCTTTAGGGAAACGAACAGAGAATTCAAAATCGATGAACGCGAGTTGACATCTGAAAGAATCTCGGAACCCAACGAGCGACATGGGGCGGGAATTGTCGTGATTGATCAAGATATTTCGGTCATGGATATCCTTGATCGTTATTCTAAGTGCAAGCGTCCCCACACGAACAAGACTTACATTGTGAGCAACCCCGTGTTCATGCATGAAGCATAGTCCCTGTCAGTGGTAAGCCGTGCGAGTGTGGCAAAGAAAATGAAAACCCGTTCACCTCAACGAGCTGCTTCACCAGACGTAGGCGCGCGCCGGCAGTATCACACGGCGGAATGTCCCAGCCAAAATCCCAGAACGGCTGGATAATGAAGACCCATTTGCCGGCTCGGAGTAACGAAAGAAGGGGAATGGTATGATTCCATGCATGCCTACGACATGTGCTCAGAATCCCGGGGAGTTGCATAAAATAAATACTATCACTTGATTTTCGAGAGATACTGCATAACTCGCCACTCATTCGAGGCTTGTAGAACCACTTTGATGAAAATATTTCTTCCCCGCGCGTCGATGCCAGCGTAGGTGCTTGCGGACTGAATCGACGTATAAGCTTTTCTGTAAGATAAATGGATTGGCGAAGATAACTCACATATGGAGTATATACAGTCAGTCGGGGGTACATTGGGGAAGGAAGCCGGTTGACGAAGTCTTCGTAGTTGCTGGGGTGAAAGGCGTCCCGGGGATTGGAGCGCGGAGGTAGTGGTGCACTCCGATAGCCAGGGTAACCAAAGAGAGTCAGCCCATGCTGGCGGAGGAACGGAACACACAGATCCCATACTCCCTTCGCTTGTTCGATGCTGAGTTGTGTCCAGTCGTCGGGGATGAGGGAGAAGTCGAAGATAGTACGGTTAGAGTGCATGCGTCGTGTATGCAAGGAGAAATTTGGAGAGAGACAAATAGAACTCGGGAAACTCGTGAGTTCAGAGTCGGACGACAGAGAAAGAGAGCAACTAACCCTAACCCTGTTGCCACAATCGCGTGTGAAAATGCCTTCGGAATCTCGGTCCGAAAGGTCTTTGCCACCTCTCACCAGGCTGGCTTGAGGCTTGCTCTCATTGTGTTCTCATCTTGTTCTCATCTACGTTTGCGACGCGACCTGCGGGAGTAGTCCTACGAGTGGATAGTCACCTCGATTTTCAAGTGCATCTGGCAAACTTATACAAGGCTTTCTAAGTCTGGGACTGTCTGGCGTCCAGTTCGATGGCATCCTCTACTCGAAGTTGAAACTTGAGACTGCCAGCTTCTCAAAATACTCAATCTTGTCAACTCTTATCGACGATTTATTTTGAGACAGCGATAGACAGCGATGCTGCATTTCTCATCAGGATCATGAACATGGTCGCATTCACGGTAAACTACTAGCATCGTGGCTCTATACAAAAATAAGCACTGACCAAACAGTCAGCTCTTGTTGGTTAAAGTCGTTCTATCCTTGCAAAATTAATGAAAGTTTAGGCTGAATCCGGTCTCGATAAATTATTGCTCGACGTCACTGTGAAATCCGTGTCCGTGCGGAATTTTACTATCTACCCTTGGGTTTGTAGGCTGAAATGCAATCTAATATCGATCAGCTTCAGGAAGTTCACAACTATCAGGCATTGCTAAAACGTACTGGAGACCGCAAAACAACCGCTTGGAGGGAACCTTCCTGTCCATTCATGGCGCGTAATGTCTCTCGGGAATTCAAACTTGCGTCATGGTCGGAGTCGTCAATCAATCTCTCTGAAACCATGCAGCTCGGTTAACTCACCTTGCAAGGAGAGAATTCGCATACACTGCTCGGGGTCAGCTGTGAAGATAATTCTGAGTTGTCTACTCACGCCGGGAGGAGACAACGAAGACGGCGAGCCAGATCACTTTGCACATTCAAACTACGGAATTTGTATGTCATTGCGACCACTCACTCGTTGCTTTCTTCGTGATGAACTAACAGACGAGGCGTGTCATCCAAATCAGACCTCTCAATGTATTGGAAACCTACCAAAATGAGCAAAAGGATCTGTGTGGCACTGTAACCCCCTCGTCATTTGATTCTAGAAACCAGCAAGCAACCCAACCTTGTCAATAGCCCGGTTTCTATGTCGCTGAATGAGAAACCTTGATCGTATGACGAAATGAAACTACCAACCTATGCTCCAAATAATAAGTTTATCAACTAACGCTACGGTTCTGCAAGACAATTAAAAATGCTTCTATCGGAATGCCAAACTTCATTCATACCTCTTCTGTCCAACCGCACGGTGACTGCACAGTAGATACAGAAGAACCACGGTTGTGAATATGTCGTTCCCAGCACCGGCGCTCCACAAGAACAGCGACAGCCAGCTCCAGTGCTCGTAGTAGCTGTGAAGCGAACCAAGGCGTAATGTTATCCCGAACACCTTGGAATTTAAATACCTTGAGTGTTTGATTTTCCAATTAGAATTTTGAAATTGATTCGACGAACCACACAAGACAAAATCAGACGCAAGGATGCGAATATCCAGATAGCGACGGGGATGAACAGTCGGTTCGAGATTCGAAGGATTCTGTAAGCGAAGAATCCTTGGACTGCGTATGTACTGCTATCAGCATTGGGGAAAGGCGGATGCTTGGGAACGAATCAAACGCTGACCACATTCTTCAATGAGCCCAGCAAAAAATACTGCCGCATCGAGTGACCTCGGCAGCCGCCCCGTTATTAGGTCTGTATTCCGGTAGTCCACTACCGTGAATTTGTACAGGGCGTGTGAGATGCATACGGCCTGGGCAAATTCGCAGATACTGCCATACGCTCGTCATTTCTCTTCTTATCACTGCAAAGTCAAGGAAGTTTTGTAAAACTCACCAGACAAAGGCAACCTTGCATTGGAGAAAACTTAATTAGAGGTCCACTTTAGGTAGAGAAATATGCTCGAACCAGGGACTTCTGCTTCCACGAGTCGTCCGGAAAGCGGGTATAGTACACATAAGCCTAACGAATCAGTGATTTCAGAATTCTACTCAATCATTCGAACAGTAACTCACCTGGGTAACAGTCACGCCGAGAAGCATGAACGATATCAGAACACCGATTTGATATGCTCCTGAGATAAATGCATTGAGACCAGACCAAAATTGCTAGTCGAGTTGAGCAAACCGACCAATATTCGAGCGAGCATCGAACGGGGCGGGGGAATCCATATCGAGAGGACGCGGAGGTGAGCGAAGTAGAATTTACCCCCGGCCGAGTTATATGATGAAACCATTCCAGCCTCCCTGGCAATTATAATTGCATGATAAAGCAAAGACGCGATTACGACTCTGTTCATATGTTTCAACCCTGGCGGCCGTTTTAAACTGAAGTTTCTAAAATTATATCTTGAGTTAATTCGATGCGCCAAAATCTCCTTCCGAAATTCTGTACCAACCTATGAATCGGCAAGAAAGATTGGCCCCTAAGTACTAAGTCTTTATGCTTCAACTAGTACCAAGTTCTTCTGCTTCGTTGGTTGAACTTCTCCGTTGGAATCTGAGTGGAGCGGGAATGGTCAGTGGCGTAGTCGATGTGTCGAGGTCCGCGGCTGACGGACCACGGTGTGATATGTTCCCGACAGTCACCATTATTGTACTCAAATTCGCTTGCTCATGTCGCGCCTTTAGGTTGAATTATTTCCGTGCGGGGAAAGATTGGTTGCGGGCTAAATTTGCACCCATCAAAAGGGCACGGTATCCCGCCGCCTATACTACGACGATATAAGCGCCGTAGCATGTGCTGTTCTACTTACAACATAAGAGAATCCTCGTCCTTGTTTTCACAATGATCCCTCTAAAGAAGGCGCTAACCGCGCCATGCCGATAGAAGGGGGTGGCAGAGACGGCGAGGAATACGAAAAAAGAAAGGCCTCAGTGTTGCCGTGTAAAGCAGTCTCGTAGCTGGGGGAAACCTGAAAGAACGGCGTCGTCGTGGTGAGTGTCTCTGGAAAGAGTGGGTTCGGCAAATGCCGGACGAGAAGCCGATCAAGTCCGAAGAATGTTGTTTGCTCTCATCGTTGTTTCCGACGACGTCGACGCTCTCCGCCGCGATGCCCATGGGACTTCCTGCAATCGACTTTGTTGTGCAAAGCACGACACTTACTCTTGGATTCCAGGGCGCGCCTGAACATTGAACGACGAAGGTCCAAGCTAACGCTTCCCATCATCGCTGCGTCCAACGTTGCTCTATTCAGTCCCGCGTTTGTATCGACTTCAACAGCTGCAAGATGATGAAATGCTTGATATCCCGCACCCGAAGTGCTGTCAGGAGTTCTGAGCTCGAGGGTTGACGCTCGCTTCGCCTTCATTGACGGAGAACGAGAATTGAGGGATGTGCACCATGGCCAGTGCGTTCTTTCTTTCTCCGTCCTTTACTTCATACACTTTCTTCCCTCGCCCACCTCTCCTTTGTCCCTGCTATCTTCATCTCTACATTCGTCTACGCCCCGTACATCCGCCTGCACATGTACAGCTACCTCGCCTGCTTCGATGCACCCGTACATCATCGGCGCCCCTTTCTCATTCTCTCTTGGCTTTCACTTTAGCTCTTTTGCCATCCCTTGCCTCTGCTCATCCACACGCTCGTATTCCGTTTTCTCTTGTGGAGATGACTGTTGCTCAATACAATACACTCTCTTCGTTTCGCTTTCCTCTTCCCTCCCTTCTACTCCGGGGTATAGATATTGCTCCTCCTCCTTCTTTCACCCCTGCTACCTGCTGTCTCTTCAACTGACATCTCCTTTCGTTCTCAGATTGCGCAGTAGCCGGCCGACGCTCGACACTAACTTACCAGTCACCTGAAGGCCACCGCGCCAAATCCAATCCACGGGCTCAAGCGGGTTCTCTGCATCCCAGATTCGGCTGCTTCACACGTCGCGTCGTGGTCTTTGAGAGAATCGAAGTAGGATGCATATGGTGGGTCGCGGGCTGCAAGTGGTACGTCTCCGTTTCTGTCCCCCCCAGTCTTTGTTTTATTTGTGTGTACATCACACGTTGCTTGCTTGTCATCCCCGCCCGTCACCGTATCCTCGGTCGCGTTCGCACTGTGGACCATCCGCCGTCTATTCCTTCTAACCTACTCGTACATACCCTCCGCTCCTTCTCCCTTCCTACCCACCCTATCTCCTCCCACCTGCTACCCTCCCTTGCCGCCCTCCTCCCTCCTTGCCCTGCCCTTCTTCCCTTCGAGCTCTCCATTTGCTGGATCGACGTGGCTGACAAGTGGTCGTTTCTAGATTCGGGTTCGCATACATCGGATTTCTCGTCGCTGGGCTGGGCGGATGGGGACGATGCTCGACGTCGCCGTCGTCTCCGAAGTCATAATTCGTGCCTGCGTGCGAGCACGGTATGATGCACCACAGATCGTCGTGCGCCTGCGTATGAAGGATACCGAAGTGAGGGCTTGGATATTGTCGACATTGACATCGACGTCGACCACTCACAGCGCCCGCAGCGTCATTCGATGATGACTCCCCCCCTTGTTGTCCCCGGCCGCCTGCGATGTTATGTAGGAGCATGTTCGAGGTGGAAAATGGTCTGGGGCGGGCGTGGGCGGTGGGATCCGTCCGGGAATGATATGCACATTGCAGATTTGGGTGCGTCGTGATCCTTCCGTCTGGAGTGTGCGTGGTGGTTTGCGTCAGAGGCAGCACAGAACCCTCGATGTTGTCTGGTCCCATCCCATCCGGATACGCGCTACGTTGGCTTCGATGGGGAAATTGTACGCATCGTGGCGACGGTGACTGGGTTTCGCGTGGTCGCAACATCTTGTAAGATCACTGGTTCGGCTGGAGGAGGCTTGGGTCGGGAGAGGGAGTTCTTTGGGATGTGTAGTGGTATGGGCACGCAGATCGGGTACGCATCGTCGTCGCTTCGTCGCGGGATGGAATGCGGGTGTGCGCCTGGAGCTGCCTGAGAGGCACACGCAATCTTCGACGTCCATCCGGATATGGGGATGTCGATATCGACGAGGAAATTGTACGCATCGTGGCGACTAGCTTTCGCGCGGTGTACCTGCTCGCCTGCGACATTTTGCAAATGGATGCTTCGGTTGCTGAGGAGTTCTTGGAGAAGCCCAAGGGGAAGCCTTCAAGGGTGCATTCTCATCCTCGCTCGACTCGGTGGTGTCTTTCTCCTCCCTTCGTTCTCTGCAATTGCCTTTTCACATGTGACCTACGTGTCGCATACCAGGCTACCACTCATTTCGCTTCCCGTTCTCTTCCCTCTATTTACACATTCCCCATCCACTCCGCTTCTCCGCTCCCCTTCCCATCTCTTCACTCCCGTCCAGCCATTGTCTGCGTAGACC
The DNA here is from genome assembly GCA_037176885.1 of Favolaschia claudopus. NCBI lineage: Eukaryota > Fungi > Basidiomycota > Agaricomycetes > Agaricales > Mycenaceae > Favolaschia > Favolaschia claudopus. The sequence goes on from JAWWNJ010000185.1 coordinate 311,467, forward strand.
ATCTTCGCCGTATCAAATCACTCTCTTTGGGGTGACGCGATACTAGTATTCCTTTTACAGGTCTACGCTTGGTTTGCGGAGGTCTCGATGCGATGGATGTTCGCCTTGTGTTGGAGGACGTGGGAGGGGTGTGCGGGTGCTGACGATCTTCAGCGAGGTTCAGGCGGTGTCTCCGTCTCGGCATCGCCGAGGTGGCTCGCTCGGGCGACGGCGGACGCGGTGGAATTGAGGGTGAGGGCGGCAGCTGAAATCACGTATGGTCCGGTGTCGTTTTCGTCTGGTGACGTCTACCTTGGTGTACGACGGGAGCTTTGGGAGTCGTAGGGAGAAGGGTATGCAGATTCGGGTGCGTCGCCATTCATTCGTCGCGGCATGGGGTGGGGAGGTGTACGCGGTGGTTTGTGTGCTAGATACCTCGATGCACGCGCAGAACCTTCGAGGTCGTCTGGCCCATACGTGGGACGTCGATATCGACGAGATTGTACACCGCGTACGACACGCGCATACGCCTTGACGTCGTCCGGTCCAATGCGTGCTCGATGCGTTTATCGATATCGATGTCATCGACGAGGCATCCGTACGGTCTGGCGGCGGGGACTGGCTTTCGCGTGGTGCTCCCGCCCGCCCGCGACATTTGGCAGGAACGGTGTTCGACTCGAAGGGTGGCTAACCGCTGGAGGATGGCTGTGGTCGGGCGCGGGCGATGCGCGGGGGTTTATATGCAAATGATCCATCCTCGTCTTTGACTCTGCTTTCCGTTGGTACCGTTCCTCCCTTCGCTTATTTGTTGGCCTTTTCTATATGTTACCTATTCGTCAAACCCGCTCTGTGCGCACATTCGACCTTGCCTCCCTTCAGTTTTCTCTTCCACATACTGCATCTACCTCCACTCCTTTGCTCCATTTCACTTCAATTGTCATCCCGTCCCAATCATCCTCTGCATATGCCTTCTTCGCCTTATTGATTTACTCTTTAAGGCGACGTATTACTGACATCTGTTTACCATTATAATTCTTTCAGTCGATATGGGTAGAGTTTCAAGAGACGCCACGCAAAGAATCATTCGGACCCGTCCTTCAAGTTGTGTTTCTCATGATCTTCTTCGGCCGAAATTATCCGCAAGGAAATTGTTTGGTACTAAAGTAATGATTGAATGCGACTACCACATACAGTCTCCGTGTTATTCCCAACCGGGAGGCGTTTGATTCGTTGCTGAAACATTCATCATATATAACAACCCCGCGAGAAGAAACAATATCATACCCAGAACTTCTGTCAATCGCAACATACCTCGCTTCTCCAGAGACGGCAACGAAAACCGCAGATGCGTCGACAACATAGCAGAGTCTGCACCTGGAGAAACAAGATACACTGCGCGAATTTCCACCTTCTTCAGTGATCGAAGATGGACGACAGCCAACTCGATGGTGTCGTCAAGCAATTGGTCGTAATTTTTGCATGCGGGTCCTTCGAAGATGAGGGATTCGAGAAGAGAGTCGCGCGGGCAAACATGAAAGAAGGAATTCATTAGACGGTAGAGGTATGTCGTAGAGATGTGAAGGGAACGCAGATTAAGGCCGAACATGGTCGCTACGTCGAGTCGACCTTGTGATGTTGTGACCGTTAAATCGACTGTAATTGCGCAACAGCGATAACTGCGGCCACTGACCAATATCATGTACGAGGCGAAGTTGGAGCTTGAGGTGTTCTACGCGATTGCTCACCTCTCGCATCAAGGCATTCCGCGAATCGTCCCGATCCGTTGCAATTGTGAGGGTGTGCAAGTGTGTGAGGTCAATTTGTGAATTGACGAAGCATTCACAGAGGGAATGGCTGCCTATTTCGGAGAGAAGGAGGATTTCGAGCGAGGGACGCCACTGCTCAGATTCTGGCCAAGACTTCCATTCATCGACCGGGGACGAGTAGAGAATTCGCGAGAGTGACAATTCTCGAAGACATGTCGCAGTAGAGAGCAAGGAGAGAAGGTGACGAGGAGAGCGAAATATTGCGCCACGGATGTGCACGGACTGTAGGTTTTGAGAACGAAGTAACGTCGATAGTGCGTGGTCTAATGGCTCCTCTAGAAAGCTCCAGATAACGTATGTTTTGACCGACCCGCTGGCCACGAGCGATATTTTCTTCAAATCAAGAAGGTTAAGAATTAAAGGCAGCTGTTTTCGGACCACCTTCGCGTCTTTCGAACGAAAACGAAGGTAGTCATGTTCTTCGTCCGAATCGTCCAAGTCGAAGTTGATTTCCCAGCGAGAAATCTGTGTCTTGGGAGCTGGAGGTACAGTCCAGATAACGCATAGTTCTTGTACGAGCCGGGCGAGATGAGGATATGTTATCAAGAACTTGTATCGTTGTTGGCACGAGCGGAACGAGCGAGGATGTGCATGAGGTTCGACTTCGAGTTTTCTGAATATATGGCTTCTGGCTGTCATAAAGAACATAGACGCTGCAATTGAACACCGCTTGAGAGCGGGGATGTCGTCGCGGAGGTTGTGCAGGATTTCATCCACCAGTTCTTGCGGGACACGACACATGGTGAAAGACAAGAAGCGAAACCACCGTCAATTGATGTCGGCAATCTCCGTTCGTTGATGCGCTGCTGGTGACGCGTCGCTGCCAGTGCCCGACGCAGAGCCAGGAAGCACTCATCTAGCCTAGAGCTAGCAAAGAGGGACGACCTGCCAGCATGTCGGAAGAGGATCTTGCGTCTTTCCTCAACCGAACAAGAATAACCGACGGTACTAGTACTCAGACACCTGCAGAGCCAAAGAAGACACACAAGGTATTTCAAATCAAAACCGCCAATTTCCAGCTTATTCTGACGTATATTGGGTAGTTCTGGGCAACACAGCCGGTGCCTCAGCAAGGTATGTCTGGGTTCTGCTCAGTTTGCAAGAAATGATTGTCCGACACTCGAATGGTAGGTGACCTACCTCCCCTCGAAGATGGATGTATAGAGCCTTCACAACCGCGAGATCAAGTCCGTCAAGAGCCGTACCCATTGCCTAAAGACTTTGAGTGGGTCACTGTAGACATAACGGACCCGACAGAGGCAAGGTTGTGTGACTCGATTACGATTGTGGCTAACTTTTCCACAGAATAAAGAAGTTCATGATCTCCTCTCCATGCATTATGTAGAGGACGTTAATGCGTCTCTGCGCTTTAAGTACAGTGCAGAGTTTCTGCGCTGGTACGTTGTTTGCCGCTTTCTCGCATCAGCAAGCGATCATTCATAGCGAATAGGGCTTTGACTCCCCCAGGCTACGTGAAGGAATGGCACGTCGGCGTGCGCGTCTCTGCCAACAAGAAGCTCGTGGCCTTCATCTCTGGCGTACCCATGAATTTGCGAGTGCGCGGAAAGTAAGTAGAGCACACCTCAACTCGTTTTCTAGCTAAACAACGTCAGGGAGTTTTCCTCCAGCGAAGTAAACTACATCTGCATCCACAAAAAGCTCCGCTCCAAACGCCTCGCACCCGTCCTAATCAAAGAAGTAACTCGGCGCATCCACCTCGAGGGCATTTTCCAAGCGATCTACACCGCCGGCACCGTCATCCCCACCCCCATCGCAGTCTGCCGGTATTACCACCGCTCCATCAACATCCCCAAACTCCTCGAAGTCGGCTTCACCTACGTCCCACGAAACAGCACGGCCGCGCGGATGATTCGGACGAACAAGCTCCCGGACAAACCGACGCTGGCCGTTCGCCCTATGGAGGAGCGAGATGTCACCTCCGTAGCGGAGCTCTTTGCACGATACATGCAGAGATTCGACATGGTGCCGTTGATGACGCTCGAAGAGGTGCGACATCATTTCCTCAGCGCACAAGGCACGGACGATGAAGGACCCGGGCGTAAGACGGGTCAGGTTACCTGGACCTATGTCGTGGAGGTGCGAGAATGCGGGAGTTTTTCCGTCCGCAACTCACCAGAAATCGCATAGAACACAGAAACCCAAAAAATCACCGACTTCTTCTCATTTTACTCCCTCCCCTCCACCGTCCTGCAAAACTCCGCCCACGATACCATCGAGGCGGGGTATCTCTACTACTACGCCACGGACGTCGCATTCAAAGACGGCGCAGATGAGGACGGGCGGCTGAAGAGCCGACTGGAGACCCTCATCGGTGACGCACTGATCGTCGCGAGTCAAGCAGGCATGGATGTATTCAACGCGCTGACACTGATGGATAATGTCCCGATTCTGAAGGATCTGAAGGTGAGGGCTTTTGTTCAGTAATTCGCAGCGAAGTGGAGCTGACGACCGATGGTAGTTTGGGCTTGGAGACGGCTATCTCAATTTCTATCTATACAACTGGAGGACGGCCAAGTTGGCGGGCATGGAGGAGGAAGGGGGCGTGCGGGCCGGAATGGGTGTTGGGGTGGTCATGTTGTAGCGGAACATGTTTTCAGTTTGGGGGTAATCAGCGTTGGTCGGTATACAGTATATCTGTGGATTATGCTTACAGCAGTCAAGCAGATTTTCGTTGGTATGATGGATTTACTGTGTTGAAATTTTGATTCGAAAAGACTTGGGGCTTGACGTTGAAGCAACTCGCCAGCTCGGCCTTCCGCCAACTCCTCAGTTGGTTCGCCTCAAAGTCCCGCGGCTCAGCGGACGGTTCGATACGACGATATGTATATCTCTCAACTTTTAACTCGATTTGGCTTACAGTAATGGTTCGACAGTTTGATCTCTCGCCTTGTAAGTTACTACTTAATTTGAATGAAAGAACATGACACAGCTTCGGAAAAAAGTTAAAACACCTGCAATGGTTCCATGACTGCTGCGCTCTGGTGCCCGCCGCTCTTTCGATGCGACGTGTTCGCAATGCGACGGTGTACCACGCATGCCCGTTGGGGGCAGGCATCACCGACGGAGGTTCTGTAATCGCCAACTTCGGCCTATCAATTTCGCGACTTAGCATTTTTGGCAGGCGAATCTGTAAATTCAAACCTGTTAACTCAGACTCTCCCCCTCGAACAACTAGTAATCCACCTCGTCTTTATTCCTCGCGAGTCGCTGCTGGACTGCAACAAAACGAGGCGCGTAGAGCAAATTTATTTTGACAACTATCTGGACTGCGCGCCATACAACTTGTCTATCGACTGCGCCGCTATACGACGTTCAAAATCTATTTCTGAACGTACCTATCTATGTGAGCTGATTCAATCACCTTCCCGGCTAACCGTGTATCGCCACACACGAGTCCTTTTATACGAAGGACTGACTGGAGGTTCACCACCTCCCCATACCCATACCCCTTCCCTCCTCAGTTCAATGTCCTCTTCTCCCATCAACTACGCGAAGGCTTTTGGCTTCCAATCCATACCAGCAGCCGTCATCTTCGCAGTTGTCTATCTTCCTCTTTTTCTGTGGTTCATCCGACAGTCGATCAAAAACACCACTTATGTCTACATCTCTCTTTCAATCTTCTGTCTCAGTGAGTTTCTTCCTCCAGACTTTGGTTTGTTCGCATTTGCTGACTCGTGGATTTGTATTTTAGTGCGGGTCGTGGCATTCGTCATGAGAGCTATTCTCATTGCTTCAGAATTTGTAGGCCAAAATCTGAACGTCTTGATTGCGGATGAAGTCATGTTCGGAGTGGGGTTCTTCGCGCTATTGTACTCTGCTTATACCCTGGTTCTTGACCGGTTCGTTCCTCTTACTTGTCGTATTCTTGTTCAATGAATCTCATCATTGTCCAGAGAGATCATTTCCGGCGCTACACTCCAGCTCCCCCTCAAGATCATGCGCAATCGACGCCTCTTCCGAATCATCCTCATCGTCGCTGTTGTTCTAGGAGTACAAGGCATCAGCGACTCAACGAGCTCCAACCCCAAAAAAGCATCCACAGGAACGGACCTGCGCCGAGCGAGCACGATCATCTTCCTCGTCCTCACCATCATCCAAGCTATCCAAACATTCCTAGCTCTCAACGCCCACAGTGGGTACCCGCGTGAGTCGCTCTGAAACCGAGTCGTTAGATTACTATTCATCCTTTGCTCATGTACCGTAGCATCGCCGCGGTTCGGCGACCGGCACGGAAAGTATATTCTTGGCCTCATATCCATTTTTCTCCTCGTGAGGGAAGCGTTCCTCGTCGCCACCATCAGCAACTCGTCCAAGCAAAATGAAGAGCTGTTCTGGTATCCCTTGCTGGCGCTACCGGAGTTCCTTGCCGTTGTATGCTACTCCTTTTCGGGACTCGTTCCTCCTCGTTCGGAGCTGAAGGCTCGCAAGGCAGACAACGAATATAGTCAGGCGTGAGTGGGTGTTTGTGTTGGTCAAATAGCTACTCATGGTACAAACCAGAGCTCCATTATATCCGATGCAGCCTTAGAAACCACTTGTTTTGCGCGTCATAGTTAGTAGATTGGTTTTCATGTCATTAATATCAAGTCCACTTCGCGAAATAAAAAGCGTGTCGCGATTCCTTCATGCTTTTGAATTCGAAGTTTTGTACTGTCCCCCGACTCGAAGTCTTAATAGAGTTACCCCATTAAACCAAACATACTGTATCTTCCGACCACAGCCTTACAAAAGATTGCCTATACAGCCGTCATTGACAATTCAACAGTAAGTAATACAGAACCGACATTGAATGAGCTGTGGACAAGTCAACCGAAACAAGAAGGCTACAAGAGAGTACTTGATACACAAAAATCCTAAACCCTGAACTTGAAAATTGCTATGTTCGTTCCTCGAGATGTTCGAAAGGCATTTCCACTGCGGTATCCCAGCGCTGCGAAGGCTTGGGTTCATCTGTTTCCATTTCTGCGTCTTCTCCGCGACGTGCGTGTCCTTCGCTACGACTTGCGAGAAACAACAGGCGATTTCCTGAGCACACGAATGCTTCCGGCCAGATATCTGGATAGAAAACCTTCGCGCCGACACCAAGGCACCGAATGCGTTCCGCTGGGGGCAGAAAGTATTGCCACACTTCGGGAGAGACGGTGTCTTTTCCCTGCGAATGCACAGTGACCCAAGCGACTATGAGGACTGAGTCCCGGAACGATGGATGCTGAATGGGCAGGGAGTTCGTGCCGCGCCGGCGTTTGAGAGAGGGCGGAAGGGGCAGGGTCCCATTGCTCGTTACTGATGCAACCTGGTACCAAGATATGCCTTTGGGGAAGTCGCCCACTGTAGTGCGCGCGTCTTGAAACGTATAGTTTTCCGTGTGAAAAAAGATAGTGGAGGAAGGAGAGAGATCTATGAGCTGATAAAGAGAGTCATTGAGCTGTGATCTGGTATTATGAATCAGTACTCAACATGCCTGATCGTTCGATCTTCCATTGAACAACAATATCTTCTGTCCATCGAAAACTGGCACGCATTGAATACCATATCCAAGTGAAGGAAGCTCTCCAGGCATGAGCGCATCTGAAACTCGCCATGTCCACTGGCTTTCTGGCGTGTACTCCGCAATGGAATATGTGCCAATCGTTGGAGAACCTGTTTCAAAATTATCTCGTCCGCCGAATATAAAAAGTCGATTTTTAATCGCCACCATGGATGCGGTCATCCTCGGCCGTATTGAAGTTCCTCGCACGTCTACAAACCACCAGGTTTCGAGATCAAGATCGATAGCGATGAGGCGCGAAGTCGGACCCTCAGCCTCCAAGTCGTAGCCTCCAAACAGAAGGAAAAATCTGCCTCCCGCAACTTCAATGAAGGCAGAAGCAGCTTCTGTAAGCTTTGGTAGACAACGCGGTTGCAAGGGGCTATCCTTTTTGCAAAATGGGTCCAGCATATAATTGCGAGGTATAAATTTGAGTGACATCTGAAAGATACAATGAGATGGTAAGAGGGGAGCAAATCAAGCATACCGTATGATTGATCCATTGCCTGGTTTTGAGATTCAAGGAATAAAAATCGTTTGTGGAGAGATTGTTTTCGTCGCCAGGTCGGACACCTCCGTACATATAAACTTTGTCTTGTTGGCAGTCGACCGCAAAGGTAGCCCAATCATTGAAGCAAGGTAAGTCGCCTCTGAGTTTTAAGAAAGGGAATTTTGCAGAAGCGTCCGCCATACTAGTAGCTCAGGCTATACTAGGTATTAGTACGGTATACCTAGTACTTGTCCAATGATGAACCGTGACTCTGCTGCTTTCAGGTACGGCTGCCGTGGGCGGAGGTAGGTTCAACTGCGATGAGGCGGCAGATGAACAGTTTGAAGGTCTTTCACTTTACGGTTTCGACGGGAGGGACGGATTGCAATGCATGAGGGAGGCGTGGGAAGGGTCTAAGCTGCAGGTGATACGTGACGCCGTGACAAGTAACGCGATGCTACACTCCTTGCCCTTTCCCTTGACCTTCTCGGCTGTCCCCCCGTTGGCTACGCCGTAGGACAACTCTTGAAGTCTATTCAATAACTCACGCCCTCGAAACGCGTCGACAACACCCAAATCGCGGTCTCTTGAAATCACCCACGTTTTTGACCAACGCGCCCTTTCCACTTCGTACAATGAGCATAACGTCAACGACGAGGTTACCTGCGTCGGGGGCAGAAGTAAGCATTATAACCAGTACTCTGCCCGGAGACTCATCTTGGATAGACTTTTCTTCACTTGGTGTATATCCATGGGTTTCAAGGTGAGCGCCAAATTGTTCGTGGCATCCTCGAATTAAGCTGGATGTGTAGGAAATGATACCAGCTTTCAGGTTCGCTCACATAGAGCTGCATAAAATGCCGAAAATTGAATCTGCTCATAGAGTTTTCCAACGGATTTACAGGAGCATCTCTCCGCCAATATACCATCGCATTTGAATCTCAAGATCCACAGCAGTCTCTACCCAACATATAAGAGTAGAAAGCCCATCGCCTTTGCCACGAAGAATTTCCTCGCATGGTAGGCTGTTTGCTTGCTCTCACCCACTTCCAATAAATGAGATGTCTAGTCTAGGCTCTCCACGCAGCCTCCTGGACCTGTAATCCTCGTCTCGCATTCAATGGGCGGTTTACTCGCCGCAGACGCAGCGACGGACAGCTCTAACACTGGGACTGCCCCCCGACATCGTCGTATCGTCGGCATCATTGCCTTCGATGTCCCGTACCTCGGGATGCATCCACATGTCGTCGTCAGCGGTATCGCGTCGCTGTTCCCGGATAAAGACGCGGAGCAGGGTCCCACTCCTGCGGACCTGAACCAACATAAAGACGTCGACATTGTAGAGGACCAAGTAACGGACGACTGGGATGCTTACAAGGCGAAGGCGGATGGTACGTTATCTGCAATCCTTGTCCGCAAGGATCTCACTCACGACTCCAGCCAAACGCTCGCGGTCGCGTTCCCCTCTTCCCTCCCCGTCCTCAGAATCCACGGCTCCCTCCTCCATATCAGCACCACCCTCCCCGCACCACACCCCTTTCAAATTCGACAAAGCCATGAACTTCCTCTCCGCACACTACAACGACCCCCTCCCGCGCTGGCTGCGCAAGCACTCCGACGAACCCTTCGGCGCCGGCGTGCGCTTCATCACAGAATACTTCCAGTTCGGCTCCTGCATGTTCGACCCCAGCGGGCTCAAAGAGCGCTACTCGCGACTGGTCGACTGGCCGGGCGGGATGTGGGTCAATTACTGGACGCAGACCGTCCCCCGTGGCGAGGCATCCTTGAAAGCAGACGACAAGGACAAGGCGGAAAACGACGTGGCGCTGCTCGAGACGGGGTTACTATCGCCGACGTCTTCGATATCCAGCGCCGCCTCGTCATCGCTGAGTAGCACCACTGTCTCCTCCGCTTCTTCTGTCTCTTCCCAATCCGACTACGCCAAAGCAGCCAAAGCCGCCGCCAAGGCGCTCAAGAAGCTCGAGAAACAGCGCGCCAAGGAGGAGAAGCGTCGAACCGCCACGCACCACTTTATCGTGCTGCCGACGGGACTCGGACAGATGCTAGGCGGGGGTGAGAGGTGGGAGCGCGTGGTGATTGGAGGTGTGGAGGACGAGGTGGCGGCGCATTGTGGGCTGTTCATACGTGGTCAGAATCTGGACTATGAGGGGTTGGTGGAGAGGGTGGGGAGGCGGGTTTTGGGGTGGTGTGAGGCGTTGTGATGGATTGAATGTTCCGACTTTGTACTCAGTATGTATTACCCTTTTGCTCGCGGGGTATTGGTGATGTAGCTCATAGACTGTGTAGCTATATGAAAGAAAGAAACGTTGTATGAGTTGCCAGCGCTAGCCTGTGCTAGCATTATTTCACTCCTCGCGGACAATTCCGGACGGAGAAGATCGTGAGACAAAGGCACCGGACTTGCGGTCCGATTTCTTGGAGTTCTATCTTGTTCTATCCATATCGACTGGAAGAATGGTACATATAGCCTATGCTGGTCGCTGATTCATCCGGCGTTTTCAAATTTTTGACGAAGATGGCTCAAACTTGAACTCGGCGGCCGGGCAATGGTGGCAAATCTTGAGGTCGAGTTGATCATGAGTGAATTGTGAGTAAACTTTATCAAGAAGTGCGTGGCAAGTTCCAGTTGGTGGCAAAGTGTCTCATGGATCGCGTCGATGCCCAACAAATCAGCGTCGCCGAACTCAGTTGCAGTGCTCCCATGTCGAGAGCAAGTCGAGAGTCTGTGCCAATTGATCAATGATACCCCCCACGAACTCATTGACTAGAACGACCAACTCTCCGACTTCAAATGAAAGGGCCGTATCGATGGGTTCTCAGCACAGTGGTATGCGTTCTTCTTCCGAGTTGCGATACTGACATGCCCTCTTACTTTCACCCCTCAACAGCTCCTTCAAAGCCTCTCTGAATCATCCTAGCCGTAGCCGAAGGTCGCGGTCGCGTTTCTCAGGGATTTTTCTGAAAATAGCCTTTTCGTGTTCTAAGAAAGGCAACTGGAAGAAGGGTGGACCGCCAGGCATGACGTTTTCCGGATAATCCCCACTTATCGGCAACTCTCAAGGAGCGGGCAGAAGCTTCCGAGTCGTTTTGACCGGCTTTGGCGATATGAACACTGTCTTTGGCATCGAGGGGTTGTACCCGAGAGCTTTCCGTGGACCAAATTGTCAATGGCCGATTTCCCCGTGGCAGGGTATAAAAGGCGAGCACAGTTCAACCACCGAAACAACAAACAGCTCAACAATGTCCAGCGTTCTCCCTCCTCTCGACTGCTCTTTTAACCTGTCCCAAATTATCAATGTGCACCTCACTCACCAGAATCGCACCACTGCGTATTCTTTCACCGATGCGAATGGGCACACTACCAATATCAGCCACTTTGAATTCGCTCGCGCCGCTCATAGGGCCGCGCACATTCTTCGACCTCAGCGGCAGGGAGGCGAGGGGCAGACCCTTGCTATCGTTGCGCTGACGGACGTCTTGATCTACCATACACTTACAATGGGTTGCATCATAGCTGGCGTCGTTGTACGTCGTTCCTCGCAATCTCCCATTTACTTTTTCAATCTAATCTGCGTATTTCAGCCGTTTCTGATTTCGCACCGAAACTCCACGGCCGCCATTCTACATCTGCTCAGCGACACTAATACTCATCGTCTGCTTACCACTCATAAATCTCTGGGCCATCTGGCGGACGAGCTATCGAGGGACTCCGCATACGAACTATCGTTCGAAGAAGTCCCGCTCCTAGGACAGCTGTATCCGCATCTGGGACGCGAGACGGCTGAAGACAATTTCGCGCCTTATCCAGACCCCGTCACGCCATTCCCTGTAGACAATGTTGCTCTCTACCTTCATTCGAGCGGTTCGTTCCATCATCCCCCTCATACCGTTCAAATTTATACTAATAAAATTCTTAGGAAGTACGGGATTTCCGAAGAGCATCCCGGAATCCCATAGAGCTCTCATTCATCACGCTGTGCTAGGTACGTCTTTCAGCCGGTGGATCCAAATTTATCGTATTCAAATCTGGATAGAGGGCGTTTCTGAACTTGCGCAACTAGCCCCTCGTCTCGCAGCTGGCCAATTGCCCCCTTTCCACACATTGGGTATAATGACGCAGGTGCTGCACCCGCTTTTGAACGGCGCGACATCATGCCTGTATCCTCTTGCTTCGACAGAAACGGAGTATAGGATCCCTGTCGGAGTGACGTCTGAAAACGCACTTCTCAACGCACAGCGGGCGAAAGTGAACGGGATCATGACCGTGCCTTCCTTGATTCTCGAATGGCAGTCTGCGGAGGCAGTTGCATATCTCAAAACGCTCAATTTACTGGTGAGCTCCCTGTTCAACTAGCATCCAATTCAGCAAGTTAATACTTGTGCTTCTAGACGTATGCGGGCGGACCGCTGGCCACACGCGTTGGTACGTTTTTGTTCGACCAAGGCGTCAATATTGTCCCTGTATACGGTGCAACCGAATGTGAGCTATATCCCCTGATTTACTCATGAGATTACTGACTTGAACCAGTCGGGGCACCAACTGTCATCAAGCGACGCCAAGCTGAGATTGATGCTCGGGAATGGGATTGGATTCGTTTCAGCAGGCACTCGCGGATCCGCTGGGTACCGCACGGAGAAGGAACCTTCGAGGCTCAGTTTCTGGTATGGTTAGCGAGTTCCTGCCTTTTTCCGCTTCTCAATATGATTTGCAGACCGTGCGAGAGACACATCAACTGTCCGTTGAAAATCTACCTGACGTCAAAGGATATGCAACCAAGGATGTATTCGAAAGGCACCCAACGAAACCAGATTTGTATCGAATGTGGGTGCCTTTTTATACCATGCTGGCAGATTGAAAATTTAATAATTCTTCTGAAAGTGTTGGCCGTCTGGATGACGTCCTTGTCCTGGCAAATGGTGAGAAAGCCGTCCCAGGGCCTATGGAAGACATCATGATGGCTAGTCCCTTCATTATCGGGGCGGTGATGTTCGGACGCGAGCGCAACCAGGTCGGGGTTCTTATCGAGCCTCATCCGAACCATGCCGTCGATCCTAGCGATGAGAAGCAAATTGCAAAATTCAGGAACTTAGTGTGGTGAGCCGCGGATTTCTTCGGCGTGCTTCAGCATTCTGAGCAAAGATTATTTAAGGCCGGTCGTTGAAGCGGCTAACGAGGTTGGTGCATTTATTTATTACTTGGAACGAACTAGCTAAAACATTGAATCTCCTCAGATTTCTCCGGCGTTCGCTCGAATCTACAAGGAGATGATTACGGTAACACACCCATCGAAACCCACCATTCGTGCCCCCAAGGGAACTCTGATGAAAAAACCCACTGTTGCCCTGTATCGCGAGGAAATCGACAAACTGTGAGTTTCACTATCCAAGTAGCATCGAGTTCAAGATTGTTGACATACGATAGCTACGATACGGTAGAATCTAGCGCAAACGCAGCCAACGACATCGAGCCGCCATCATCGTGGGCGTCCTCGGATTTATTTCCATGGCTCAAGAAACACGCAAGCCTAGTTGCTGATAGAGAGATATCGGGCGGCCGCGATATCTTTGATCAAGGATTCGACAGTCTTAACGCTACTTTCATGCGCCATCGCATTGTCGGGGCGTTGAGAAACTTCGGCACCTCTGAACTTGTTGTCGCTGCGCAGAAGATTCCGCAGAATTTCGTCTACGCGCATCCTTCGATCGAGGAATTGGCTGATGCGATTTCAGCCTTGGTTCAAGGCAATGCGGATGGCTCTTCCAATTTCGCTGCAGCTAAAGCCAATATCGAGCGAATGATCGCCAGATACAGCGATGGCCTTGACAAGGTGACGTTGAAAACTGCTGAGAAGCGGGTTTGTTCGTCCGCAACCGTCCTTCTTACGGGCTCGACCGGTGGACTGGGTTCGCATATTCTCGAGAGCTTGCTTGCTAGTCCCACCGTCGAGCGCGTGTACGCGTTCAACCGAAAAGGACGAACTCCGCTTTCCATGCGCCAGACATCTGCCTTTATTGATCGTAGTCTCGACGTCACTCTGCTGTCGTCGGAAAAGCTAGTTTATCTCGAAGGTGATGCGGCTAAGCAAGACTTGGGATTACCACTGGATGTATTCAAGACGGTTTGTTCACCAGACTCAAAGATTTCACTGAACGCTGAATCTTTCTCATTTAGGTCCGCGACACGATCACCGCAATTATACACAATGCCTGGGCCTTGGATTTCAACAAAACACTGTCATCGTTCGAGCCACATCTCAAGGGGACGCGCAATCTCATCGATGTGGCCTGCCAATCTCCGAACGTCGTGCGATTCCTCTTCACCTCGTCCATTGCTTCCGCACAAAATTGGGATGTGAAGCGCGGCCCGTTCCCCGAAGAGCTTCAGCTAGATGCCACAGTAGCTGTTGGAAACGGATATGGAGAGAGTAAATACGTGTCTGAGCGGGTGGGTTCCGATTTCTCAAATCCTTGAATCTTTACTTCAATTCAACGATGTTGTTCAATCTAGATCCTGGCCGCATCCGGCCTTCCCGCTACATCCTTCCGCATCGGCCAAGTCTGCGGGTCTGCCACCACTGGCACCTGGTCCACCTCCGACTGGCTTCCCGCTCTCGTGAAATCGAGCATCGCACTGGGAAATTTTCCATCCGATACTACCGTCACGATCAACTGGATTCCACCGGAGGCGGTTTCGCAAGCTATCATTGACGCTACCCTGAGCGCTCAGCCAGCTTCGTTTGCGATGAATCTCGTCCACCCGCGCCCGGTATCCTGGGATAGCATAATGTCGGCGATGGCAGGCTCGGTGGGCGTCAGACTTCCGTTGATTCCGATGAAGGAGTGGGTCGCCCAGTTGGAGGATTGTGCGGGTGATGCGCTGGGCGAGGAGGTGGAGAGGATCGTGAGTCTTTGATTTTTCCCTGCAGTCGCACCTAACGCAACACGGTACAGCCCGCAATCAAATTACTTGACTTTTTCAAAGCTGCGGTGGCTGGCTCAGGCACAGGATTGAATGTCGTCTTCTCGACGGAAAAGGCGCAGGCTTTGAGCGAGACGATGAAGGAGTTGAATCCGATTTGTGAGGAAGACGCGTTGCGGTGGGTCGGATATTGGAAGAAGGACTCTTTTATTGCTGTTTAGAAGTTGGTTTGAACGAAGATTTGACGAGTACTTGATATATTAGAAATAAATGTATTTCTTTACCAGAGGTTCGTGCCGATGTTTTGCGTGATGGGGCTTGTCGCTTTTGGAAACTCGTCGCATGTTCATTGTTGGATATAGAAACGACGACGGTTTTTCGGACCGTTTCGGATATGCTCGGAGTATGTCTTCCCGGGAAATTCCGAACCGGATCAACGAGTTCAACTAAAATCCAGTGAAGCCTTTGTAACTTGTTAAGTCCGGCGGCGGGTCTTGGATCTTTGAGCAAGTTGAGTAGTCTTTGTACGGCTACCCTTCAAATAACTGGGTCTAGCAAAGTTATACGAGTCAGCCATTACAGCAAACATACTGTACATGGCACATGCAACCTTGTCTCAGATCCCGTTCGGACTCGGTCACTCGGACGATGATTTCAACATCTGAAACGGAATAGTAGACATGATGTAGTTCCTGGTTGTCTCCGCAAGATCCCCGACTTATCATAAGTAGTCGGACAATGAATGCACGAAAGAATGAACAACTCAGTAGGCTGGTTTATACATATGTTCAAATTTTTGGGTCAGACCCTGAATCGAGGCTTCTCACTCCAAGTGACTTTCGCCGCGGCAGAAGATCTTCGCGAATCCTTCTTAATTGCATGCTTGGCAACGCAGGGTCCTCCGCCTGTGCTTGAGCGACGCTGGAAAGGGCTGAGAGTAACGTGTTTGGATATTCCTATTTTTAGATACAGGTACAGTGAGTCCATATCTGTCCATATGCTCAGCACCGTTTACTTTTGGGCCTTGCACATGTTGAGTTGAACCGCTCGGCTTTCATCCTCCGGTTCGCCTATTTCACAGCTGAAGCTAAAAATAGAATACCAAACGGATCAATTGATGGGCTGTTCGTGGCCGTAAGCATATGGCTGACACGCGTTGCTGGTCGAGACGACGATACTTACCAGCTGATAGTGAGTCATCCTAGTGGCAAGTTGTCTTACGGCTGCAAAGTATTTCCTGGTTCAGAATCTCAGATAGCAAGGCCAGTTGCATTTTCTATTTTTGTAGTTTGCATTTGGTTTTCTTGAGTTTGCAGGCTTCGAGATCGGATCAGCGGAAGTCAAACGACACATGCTTCTTGTTCACATTCGGTTGAGGTCGTTATGGCCCCGCACGGCTTCTTCGTTGATCCTGATGAATGCTTGTGGAGATACCGCCTCGTACATAGCTCCTTCTGACTGCTCCACACGTTCACGGCTGAGGTCTTCGTATAAATTCAACATGTCTTCGGCAAGACTCTGCAGGAATTTACTCCCCATCGACCGACTGCTCATCCCCGGCACTCTCAGTCATTCGCTATGTTCAACAAGTCCGCTCTCCTTCTTGCTGTCACTTTGGCCATCTCCGCTGTTGCCAACCCCTCGCCCTCTCCTCTTGAGCCGGTTCAGCGTGGCACCACCATCCCCCTCGGGAAGCGTAGCTCGCTCACTCGGGAGGACGGCGTCTTCGACCATGACAAGGCTATTGCCTCCACGATCTTTACTCTGAACAAGCACCGTTCCAACTTGATCAACCTTCAGAAGAACGAGGGTGCCCACGTTTTCAACGCTGTACGGTTCCTACATTGCCTTTTTGTTTTTATTGCGTGGCATTTACGACTCTTGCTTTCAGGGAGCTTATATCCACCCTCTGAAAACCATCCCCATCGATGTCGAGGCCCGCATGCAGAAGCGTCAATCCGAGGCGCTGACCGACGAAGAGGACGATCTCGAATGGGCTGGCTCCATCTCTGTCGGCACTCCTGGCCAGAAGTTCTTGATCGACTTCGACAGTAAGTCTTGAATCTTCCCTATGCTCTTTTCATGTAATGTCTCCCAGCCGGTTCTGCCGACCTTTGGATTCCTTCCTCCTCCTGCACAAGCAGCACCTGCTCCTCCAAATCGAAGTACAAGGCTTCCTCGTCCTCTACCTCTTCCAAGAAGTCCGGGACATTTACCATTGAATACGGCGATGGTAATAGTCTCTCTCGACAGACGCTTTAATTCTTCTTAGCTCACAAGTTCGCTGAATTAAGGTAGCACGGTGAGCGGTCCCGTTTACACCGACTCGGGTAAGCTTGTCGTATCATTATGTGATCCCTCATCGCTAATTTATTCCAGTGAACGTCGCTGGCATCTCCGTTTCTGGACAATACTTCAGTCCCGTTACCACCCTCTCCTCCAGCTTCTCCGACGACCCCATCGACGGGTGCGCTTCTTCTTCTCTCTCTTGTCCTTAGGTTAGCTTCGCTAATCTCATTTCTTTAGGATTCTAGGATTAGCGTTCCCCGCCATTTCGAACCTCGGCAAGAACCCCTTCTTCAACACCGCTGCCAACGCCGGCGCTGTCGCCGCTAACCAATTCTCCTTCTACCTCGCCAGCACCGGCTCCGAGCTCTACCTCGGCGGCGCCAACAAGGCGCACTACACCGGCGCTATTGAGTACAACTCCGTTGATTCCAGCAGTGGCTTCTGGCAGGCGACCAACGGGAAGGCCAAGGTCGGTACCACCACTGTGCTGTCGAGCGTCCAGACCATCATCGATTCGGGCACCACGATTATGTACGGCCCTCCCGCCGACGTGAAGAAGATCTTTGCCTCGGTGTCTGGGTCGAAGCTCTTCGATTCTACTAACGGTGTGTCTTGTTTTCTTCCTTCCTTCGTAACTCTTATTCCCCTCCCTCCTATAGGCTTCTACTCCTACCCCTGCGCCACCCCGCCGAAAATCTCATTCAACTACGGCGGCAAGGACTGGACCATCTCCGCCGCGAACATCAACCTCGGGCAGACCACGACTGGTTCCAAGGACTGTGTTGCTTCGCTCGCGGCACAGGACTTGGGGTTGGGCAGCCACGTCTTCCTATTGGGAGATAGTTTCATGAAGAACATGTACAGGTGCGTTTGATTTGATTTGACTTCTCTTCGCGTCTATGTTTCGCTGACGATGCGTGCGCAGTGTGTTTGACTTTGATCGTGAGGCGGTCGGATTCGCAACTCTTGCATAAGGGAATGTGGAAGAGTATGTAAAAAATCTGCATGGACAAAGACACTGTATTATTATTCACCTTATCTATTGCATTGCTCGCATTTTGCCCAAGCGAGGGAGACAGTGAGGAATCCGCATCATCAAGTTGCAACACCGCCTGCACCAAAGTCGCCGCCGACTCCCTTCAATTTAACTTTCAACACTATTTCCGCATTCGAGATACCGGAGACTGGTCACGGCTATCTCTGTTACTGTATCCTCTCGTCGCATATACAGGTTGTCCAATGTCTGGTAGAATATATTATCTTCGAGCCGTGTCAACCGCGCTGCAGTCTGTGCAACTCATTGGGCACGAGAAACTCGCCTCCGGCTTTCGGCTCGGCTGGTATGAATCAGCTTCAATTGCAAGTGCGTTTAACGACCAGTACAACCTTCTCGGGAAAATGAGTCGTTAATGGAAAAACCGCGAGCAAGGGAATTCTTGAAGCCTCAAGGTTGAGTTTGAGCAGAAAATGCATGTGAAAAGGAACGAAGGAAAACGGGCGGAAAATGGGAGGAGGAGGAGGACTGTCGGATATGGAGAAACACGGAACGAAACCAAATCAAAGGTCGCCGGCTTGACGAGGAAAATACAGCCTGAGGCAAGCCTGCAGCTGAGGGATGTATACAAATAACGGAATACACCCAACGAACGTGCGCTTTCCTCCCTGTCACCTATAGCTAGCTCAAGGGGTACCCACCCTTGAAACTTCGGACACAGGGTCGGAACAGTGACTTAACGCTCGCTCGACCCCCCCACCCCCCCTACGTAAGTGTTACATAATCCCCAAAACAGGTAATTCCCATCAAAAACTGCCAAAGTTTGGTCGAATTTTGCTTTGATTCTGACCATATCAGTACACTTCTGGGACACTTCACTGCTCAAATGTGGTATCCCACACAATTTTTTGCATTTTCCCGGCCATGACTTGTCGTTCGGGTTTGTCCGGGATACACCCAATATATTATGTAATCAAATATTTTTCTCACTTTTTTTTCTGACCTTCTCAAACGCGTTTTCAGACCAATCTAAGGCTAGGTCGGAAAGGTGGAATAAGGCGACCTTGAGGCCCACCCCCCCCTTAGCCGGTGTCTCGGGTTTTGCCGGTGGGTACCCCTTGAGCTAGCTCAACCAAGAACATCGCCGACTACAGTAGTATATATTAATAATATACTGTACTTGGACAATTGAACTCCGGATTCCTGACGGGACTTATGGAGATAGTGATAAGCAATAGTAAGGTTATACAGTTCATAACTTCATCACACCACCTTGAACCCAATCTAAGGTATCATATAAGTTAGACGCCGCACTACCGAATTCGGTAGATACGCATGAAGAGCTGCAGCAAAGAAAACCCCCGTTCCGCGACGCCATTTACAAACGCGATCCGCCTCCATAATATCCGCTCATACAATCCCCTCCCCTCCCATCTTCCCTCCTCCACGACTCAATCTCACACGAGCAAGACCCCGAAAATCACGTCAGGGGCCACGTCAGTCCTCCGATCACCCCACAATTTTGATCACCCCACATTTTACCCCAGACTCAGCTGACCTTCCCCGCATTTGACGGGATCAAATTACTTGCCTTATGCGGGTACGGAATCATATTTGGGGCCTGGCCCCACCAATCGCGCGCTCGCCAGGAATGATTCGAATGAGGGAATCGTCTAGAAGGAATGCAAACGGCGAGCTTATTCGCGCGGCGAAGAGGCCGTGGGCTCACACGAGCAGGGGAAACCGAAACGGACTCTTGGGGAGGGGGGTACCGAGTCTTTGGGGAGGGATAAGGCAGGATAAGCATGGGGACTCGAAGGCTAAAACGACGGACGACGGATGAGCGGCAAGATAATACAGTTAATATATTTGGGTTTTCAATGCAATGTGGTGACAGCCGTAGCTACGACTGGTTGAGGGCTCGACAACATACTGTACAGAATTCAATGCGAGTTGGGTTTGGTTTGGGGTTTCTTGTGGTGAATGCTGATTATATATTGGATTATTTAGACGGAGTCGGCGGAGCTGATGGACTACAGGGAGCAAGGGAGGAAGCAGGTCAGAGTGAGAGGCAATGAAGGGAGGGGTGGATATATGTACGCACGGTGGCATCGGAGATGGCGGTGGTCTTGGGAGGGGAACCGGAGACGGCAGCGGAGGTGCGGGCGATGGCGGAGAGGTCGACTATTGAATGAGGCGAGGGGATGAGCACACGACCGTAGCGCATATAGGCAGGGGACGTACCTCCGTTCTTGAGGGCGTTCATGCGGACCTTGCGGGCGGCGGCGAGGTCCTCCTCGGAGAGCTCCAAGACGGGCGACGCGACCTTCTTGAGGGAGGTGGCTGTAGTAAAGTACACGTTAGGCTTGGCAACAGGGACGGCGGAGGCACACGAGCAGGGCAAAGAAAGACACGTACGGTCGTCCGAGTGGGCGCTCTGGCTGTCGTCGTCGTCCACGAGCTCCTCGTCGAGCTCGGCCTGGCCGTCGTCGATACCGGCAAATTCGAGATCACGCTGGTGTGGAGTGAGCTCCATGGCTTTCACACACACGTATCGGATAACGCACCTCGTTCTCGAGATTGCCCCAGTTGTGTGCGCCGCCGCCGTTCTTGCGCATGGCGGTGTTGAGGCCGGACTTGTTCTCGGAGCGGTCCTTGAGCATGGAGCGCAGAGAGGCGGAGCGGGCGGTGCGGGTCATGATGTGTGAATGGAGAGGTATATGGGTGCGGGGGAGAGAGGAAAGGGTGGGGGTCGTTACAGGCAAGCAAAGGTGGAGTGGCGTTTGGTGGTTGTTGTGGTTGTGGTGAGAGAAGGCGTGAGGTTGGCGTCAATTTATACCAAGTCGGCACAAAGCGACCAATACAAAATACATCACACAACAAAAGCGTTCGCGTAAAGGAACAAATCGGTTTCTTTGTGCTTCCATGCCCGGTACTTCTCGTCGTCGCCTATACGCCCAACAGCAGCCTGGTCTGCTGGCCGTTGCGCTCGACGGGCAGGTCCATCCAGAGCTTGCTAGAGTGCATCTAGATCTGGTCGGACACAAATGGAGTTATAATCGGCAGGTGATGGGTATGGGACCCCAGACACCAGATTCAGCCTCCGCTTTTAGGTTGCGAAACTGATAGAGATTTCGAAGGTTCTAGTCCCGTTTTTGTCTGGGAACACCGTTCGGGATATTCCGAATGCAGGGTTCAACGTAGAACAAAACATTTTGTTGTTTGAGGTTGAACAAAGAAATTTGACATGGGTTTTATGCTAAGGAAGCCTCCTGGAGCCAGGGAATAATCGCCATGGAAGCAAGTACAACAATTGGGTGAACGTCTCACTCGTCACACGACTCGAATCCGGAATATTAAGAAAGATCCGTGCAACTCAAGGTGCAACCCGTGTTGTACTACGGTTCAAAGAAATTACGCCGTCACCCCTACTTGTGTGAGTACAGGCAATTGCAATGTTTAAAACGGTCAAACATGAATGCCCGCTGGAGTTGCGCGACTTACAACTGGTTACTTGACCCTATACAAACATATCTGATTCATGAGCGAGGACCCCCAAGAGATCGAGTAAAAGAGTAAAGAATATAAACTCCCTTGAATCATGACGACGACGCGCAGAATGTCGCGCTCCATAAGGAAAGGCAACGGCCAATGAATCGTCTCGTCCTAGTGAACGAGACGCAGATTACCTATAATTCGACTCTGGGTTAACGACTTCCATCATACCGAGCAAACCCTGGTGTTTAACCCTCATCCGAGTATGCAAACTCTGGTCTTTTTGTGCGATGATTTATAGGAAGTCGATTCGGAAAACAGACCTAATAACAAATTAAAGAGGTACGGATGTGGATGTTTGGGCACTTGACGCATCAGGGAGAATTATCCTGCCCTGGTTTAGACTCGTACGGTAAAGAAAACAGAACAAAAAACTTGAAAGCCTGCCTCAGCGGATGGCGAACCGGTCGACGGGCCCAGCCGTTCTGGTACACAACGGATGCGAAGATGAGTTGCATTCGAGAAGAGGAGGGGATGGCGAGTTGAGTGGATTTGGGGAGGTGTTCGGGAGGGGATTTTAAGACCACGGTGGTAGGTTCAAGCTGAAAGAGAGACGCTGTAGGGCATCGCAGGGGGGAAGTATAAGTACTAGGACGAGGAGCACTTTGTCGTCCATCATCGAGCGTTTTGAGAGGTAAAGTAGAGTAGTTGAATTCGGCAATATGCCGCTCGAGTATTCGCCTGACACAAATATCATCAGCAGACACACACAAACATATCCGACTCGGATTTAGAATTTTTTACATACCGATCCGATTTGGTACTTACCTCTAATTATGGGGACCCGGAAATGAGGATGCGCTCGCCGTAGGGTTGGGAAGGGAACGGAAGTGGTATTCTGAGCAGACAGGATGCACTGAACGGCAGATAGCTGTGAGGGCTGTGAGGGCCGCGAGATGACGCGAGGAGAGGATGGGTTGCTTGTATTTGAAGAAGCAGAGATATGTCAAAGATCATCTCTGCGCAGGCACATCAGTGTAGTACGAGTAGAGTTGATTGACAGAACAGACCGTAGATAAACGAGGGACGAGCCAAGTAAAGGACGAGTGGCTTTTGAGTGGAACTGCCCTGTCTACTACTAGTGACCGGGGGGCTTGATAATTTTGGTTCAAACTTCATTTTGAGATGCGCTTGGAAGCAAAAGCAGACGGGTTGCTGTTATCCGAGGAGGGTGCTGTTGCTTCGCTATGGCGGCGGCAGATAGCAACCGGGTGGGATTCTGTGGATTAAAGGTTGGTCCAGACAATTCTCGACTCGACAGAATGCTATAGAGGGAAGTAACGAACTTGAAGACACGATGATGAACTCGCTGGATGGGAAGAAAGTTGAAACTACTTGAACATCTTGAACGCGTCAATGTGAGCGTGAGTTGCACTCGGTCTCGAGAAGAGTATTACTGCTGTTGTACGGCCTTCGTCGCATAAATATGCCTGAGAGCACGACGAGATAATCTTGGGTTTTGCGTACCTGACTCGTCACTCGGCATCTTCCTACCAGGGAATTTGTAATTTGTAAAAATGGGTCCCATCGGCGCTTCTTTCCATCTTCGAATCCTTTGACGTACAGCCAAGCAGTGGCAATAAGTATCGTCGGTCTCGTCGCGTCCCAGTCGTGCACCGTGACCAATTCGGGGAAGGAGATGGTGGCCATGTTGGATGAGAAATGGAGGCTATGAGGAAAGACAACGCAGTTCCAACCCGAGAAGAGCTGGCTAAGAGAGTGTAGGAGACAAGTTATTCGATCGATCACTTTCTCTACACTCGCTTAGTCAGCCGGCTTTGCGCTTGAGTTCGCAAGCTCACTTTAAGCGCAAGCTGTCATGAAGAGAAGGAGAGATGTCACGCGTTATGCTCCGTGACAGTGATTTTTATTAATTAATTTAATTTAAATTTTTTTACTTAACGTTTCCCCAGTAAACGCTATTGACCCAACACTGTCGCGGGCACGTGACCCGCTGATCTCCGCGGGTTTCTCATCCGGGCGATCCGAGCTGGACTTAGAATAATTTTGGCATGTGTAGTTACTGTTTCCGCGTCTTGTCACGTCAGGTGACTGTGATTCTCGGTCTTTTTACTTGCCGCGACATGGAAGAAGAGCGCGCGTGTAGAAAATGCGGCAAGAAGAAGCCTGTCAACGCAGACAATTGGAAGGCAGCCTTCGGCGAGACTGGGATCGAGCTCAGATCTAATTGCCGTCAATGCCTGGACAGAGATATCGCGAAACTGCGGGAGAAACGCGGAAAAAAGAAGACGGATGAAAATAGTAATCCCGCCAATCCCGCCGACAGGGATGATACCGCGTCAATGCGCGGTGAGGACGCGTCTGATCTCATCGGTGTCTCTGCTGTCAGCCTCGACAGTTTCATAGACGGCTTGTCCGCCGACACAGTTATCTCATCTGCTCTTGTCGACGTCTCGGTCCTGGAGAAAGAAGACGCTCGAGATGCAGCTGATGCTGTTGCGGAGCTGGTTTGGGAACAGACTGGATACCGCTTTCAGTGCGTAATCTACTTCTCTCACTTCTTTTTCTCACATTGTCACGTACTTACTGTTTTTATGAAGCTACCATTCATTCTACGAGCACAAAAGAAGTCTGATTACACGCTACGAATATCACTGTGCCCAAGTTTCAACACGCCAGCATAAGCCGAAGAAGCATTTAGATCCAAAAAAGCAACGGGATAAGGGTCGGATGGAAAGTTTTGCATGCCAGGGATGGCTTACAGTATGGACCTCCCCGGACTGTGATTCGGAGTACCTCATTCGCCTCCGGCACGCTGATTCCCACGACAAGTACGTCTGTATTGACGTGCCGGAAAAAGTCAAAGCCTTCATCAACGAGAATTCAAAAATGCGCGCACCTCAGGTGAGTATCAGTTATTTAGTTTCGCAGATATTTCCCTTAGAGCTCCCCAGATCTGGAAAGAGATTCTAAAATCACATCCGCATCCGACCTTCAGTCAGAAGGCTGTGTACAACATATGGTATAAAAACCAGCAGGAGCAGTGGTGGCGTCATGAAAACGAACTCGAGTCGGCCAAGATTTTGCTCAAAGAATTCACCGATAGCACAAAGTACGAAATTATGCCGATCAATCTACCCGACGACCGCGGTGGGTGTACTGCCATCGCATTTGCACTCCCGAGCCTCATTCGGAAATGGGCGGGTACTATACGTGAAGTTGCCCTCGATTCGACCTGTAAGCATTTTCAATGCTTTCTGTTTTTTTGTTATAATATAAACTCGTGGCTGACCAAATTTAGTTAACACAAACAAGGCTGGGTTTGAATGCTTCTCCCTTCTCGGAGAAGTTTTCGGATCCGGCCTACCCGTTGGATTTTTGCTTATCAAGACCAGCAATCCGGAACCGAATTTGAAGGAGAAGTACATCCGTGCTTATGCTCGTCATTTCGTTGAAGACTGGAATATTCGGGTTAAACAATGCCTCACTGACAAGGATATCACGGAAATCAATGCTCTTCTCGCAGAGCTTCCGGACGATGTGAAGTATCAGATTTGCTTCTGGCATTCACTTCGCATTATTAAGGGCCGTCTTTGTGTACTGGCACGGCGCCCCGCACCCTACGATGTCCAAGAAGCATTTAGCGAGTTCGATTGGATCGCGCTTGACTTTGTTCCAATTGCGCAACTGGATCCTGAGCTTCGGACTGCGGTACTTTTCTGCTTTCTCTCAAATGTCTCCTTTGTTTATTAAAAAATCTTCAGGATCGTCTCCAAGTTGCTCAGAATGCCATCCCCACAATCAAATTGCGCTTCGCAGGCCAGACTTCAGAAGTTTCCGCACCGCCGCGCCCAAAACTAATCATTAACTTGAATCGGACGCAGACGGACCCTTCCGGTGACAGGCTGGATCAAGTTCTAGGTTCAGTCGAGGGGTTGGAGCAGCTGTTGGACTCATTCGATGATGAGACTACTGACAACCTCGGGGACGACTTGGATGCTGTGGACCGATTCGATGGTCCAGCATCATGGTTTGAGAACGGGGAGACTGTCTTCGCGGAGGACAAGAACTACGTCTTTTGCCCTGCCGTTCATCGCCAACAGATTCTCCGCATCTTTATGCGGCATTTTTGCGAGCATCCCCTCCTCCCAGACCGCAATGGTCTAAACCGTTCTTTGAAGCAGATTCGATATGACGCAGTCTTCGAGATGTACAAGTTTTGCGAACAACGAGGGCTTCGTGAGGTGTGGGGGTACATGTGGACAGCGTGGTATTGTCCTGCGAAGTACAAACTCTGGGCGAGGGCTAGCCAGCCTGATTTTATCGGCCGTTGGCGCACTACAATGGCGGTGGAGAATTTCTGGCGCAACCTCAAGCATGGAACACTTCACCACCTCCTTCATCCTCGCCTCGACCAACTTGTCTATCTCATTGCGACAGAGGTACTTCCATCATTCGAGGCCAAGATGCAGCTCTTCGACCCGGAGTTTCTCAAAGGGCGATCAAAAGCTCTCACTCCTTTCCAGAGGCAATTCAAGAAAGGTTGGAAGGTTTTGGCTGGTCGCTCCCTCGGCACACGTGAATACAAGACGGACGTCTCACGATGGACATGTTCTTGCGGGCAACAAAAATACAACGCCTTACTTCTATGCAAACATCTCGTTCAAGCCGTCCATCCGCCAGACCCGAATTTTTTTCGCCAAGTCATTCGCCGTCGCACCATCCCCTTCTATCACCATCCACTTCTCAAACCCAAAGACGGCTCTACAATTGACCCAATCGAAGATGGATCAATTTCGGACGGTGATGTCGTTGAACTTGTTTCTACGGCTGCATCGAATTCAACAGCGGCACCGCGAGGCGTCAAACGCAAGAGAGCCGGCACGGTTGCTGCAGAGGCATCCAGTTCCAGAGGCACTGGGGCGATCGATGATCCCTTCGAGCTCTCAGGCTCATCCTCGCCAATTCGTCCTGATGAATACGAGGATGAAGAAGATGTGCGTTATAAACCATCAGATTGCTTTCTCTTTGACTTGTTTTCGCTTGCAGGACGCTGTTCAAGATTTTATCAAGGCCAGAATCATTGAACTGGAGAAGGGTGTTCACATTCTGAAACAACAGCTCGGGAATTCGGACAAGTCCAGCAAAATCTGGCTCAGGGCAATGAAGAGGAAGAACATTGGGAATGATGTAGCACAAATGGCTTCCGATGTTCGCCATATTTCGAGCACCGGGACGGTTCGCCATACAACTTGGGCCAGACCGGGTAAATCTGCATCTACTCGGTACACCGGGAACACTATGGGCTATACCAAGTAGAATGAATAGATCCACCTCTGTTTTGTCTGTTCATATTGAGATTAGAGATGAAGAAATATTCTCTCAGAATACCAACACAATTTCGACACGAAGTGCCGAACACCCGTCTCGCAAATCCTGAATGAACTTAGGATAAGTATGGCTATAGCTCAATTGGGCTGTTAAATGAATGAATTCTAATAGTACAGACTGATTCTATATATGAAAGTAAACTCTTTGGCTTCTTAGGATTGCGTGCCACTACAACAGCGTCAACGACGGCGAGCAATATTTCCCAAGTCCAGCCCGGACCGCGCGGATGATCGCTATCACGGAGATCAGCGGGGCACGTGCCCGCGACAGTGTTGGGTCAATAGCGTTTAGTACGTTTCCCCTCCACAGCGCGCCGCCGCCGCGCCCTACCTCACCGACGAGGAAACCATTCGACATCCACGAGCAGTCCCTGCACCTGTCTCGCTCACTTTGCACCCCGCTCTCGGCCTGAAGCCCCGCACAAGTCGGGGGAAAGCGCCCTGACGCTCTCCACTGTCGTCACACCGTACAGACTCTTGAAACAATGGCAGCGCTCGAAAGCTCTATCCGAGCGCTCCTACGGCCGTCGGACCAGGTCAAGGTCGTCCTGGAAGCATCAGTAGCTCCGCCGTTGAACACCCCAGAAACCCCTGATCCATCTACGCAAAGCCAGATTATAGACGAGTCTCGGAATAAGCGGATTCTCGCGGTGGTGTCGCACAGCGACGGACCCAATACGCAGGAGGAGGGCAGGTGCGTTCTCCACCTCCACATCGAGCTCGGGGTCCGCGTCCGCGTGATTGCTCCAGTATGCTAATAATATGTCTACAGCGTATTCATCCTGAAGTGGAAGACCACACCGCGTCCGTTCGACCAATCAGACATCCTACGCGTATTCCCCATCTTTGGCGGGTTTTCCATCACCATGGCGCAGGTCCGACGCGAGACGTGGCCCCTTGCAGCGCAATCGACACCTGGTGCGTAACTTCCGCTTTTCTTCGACGCGGCGGAATTTACAGCTCTTCACAGGCCTGCTAGCCCTCACAATCAAACAAGGCGACATCGAGGGCTTAGATCCGCTAACGCTGTGTACACCAAACGTCCAGACCCTCCGCGATGTGTTGGCGGAATGCAAGCGATTGAAGGAACTCGCAGGTGAGTTTACCCTCCGAGGCTCTTGCGTTGCCAACGCGTGAACAATCGCCAGACGCGCCACCCGCTTCAGCAACTCCACCTCTCACGACCTTCTCATGGCTCGCGCCGTATACATCCAAGCGGGTGCCATTACCCCCGCGTACGTTCGTCTTCTTTTGTTCTTATGTAGCTCGTTAAGAGCACCACATCCTAGTATTCTCCACCCCGCAAGACCTCCGCATCGCCCACAAACCGCTCCACACGCGGCTCTCCGCCGCCTTCGCCGGGGAGGCAGGCGACGACTTCGTCGACATTGTGCGCATCCGGGACGATTGGATACGTACGCGAGTCCGTGAGACGGGGTCGAAGGGAAAGCGCAATCTTCGGTGCGTAGTCAGTTATCATCTTGTTTGGGTTTACATTGATTGGGAGAATGTTTCGTTTGTTTGCAGGATACGAATCGGGACGTTCAACGTGAACGGGAACCTTCCGTCGCAGGATCTTTCATCGTGGATCGGCGGCGGTGCGGCGAAGGGAGGAGACATCCTGATTCCGCCGCTGGAGGAAATATCTCCCTTCTCCGTAGGCGAGGTTGCGAAGAATCCATTTGATGATTCGTCAGGTGAGTGACTTGATTGGGAGAATGGAATGTGAATTTCTGAAACATTCATCCAAGTCTCTGAATCGAAATCCGAAACTACCACATTAGTGTCTGAAACAGAACAAGAGGACATCAAGCATATTGACTCGGAAGCAGACGCCGGTCCGGATCTGCTCGTCCTGGGATTCCAAGAGCTGGATCTGTCGACGGAGGCGCTCATCTACAGCACCAGCACGCTGAAGGAAGAGGCGTGGTGTACGGCGATCTTTGCGGCACTTGGGGAAAGGGCGCAGGGGTATGAGAAGGTGCTTTTGTTGGTCTCTGAATCGGCAGCGAGTGTGCTGATGGCTGGCAGCTCGCGTCGAAGCAGCTTGTCGGGATGCTCATCGTCGTGATCGTGCGGAAGACGTTGAGAGGACAGTTCAGCGATATCAAGAGCTCGGCGGCTGGGACGGGGATCATGGGGCTCATGGTCAGTTCTCGTCGTTCTTCCCTCTCTACGCGCGCATCTATCTTTTCCAAAGGGAAACAAAGGCGGCACTGCAGTGCGAATGAAATTCACACAGCCTGCTACTGATGACGTGAAGAATCCCGCACCGACTGTATTCACGTTCGTCAACGCGCACCTCGCAGCGTTCGATGAGATGTGGGAGAAGAGGAATTCGGATTATCATGAGATTGTGAAGCGGTTGCAGTTTAATTTGGGTGTGACTACGACGACGGCGGCGGTGGCGGGGCAGGAGGGTGCGCCGGTTCCGTTGACGTGTAATGTTTTTGAGACGGATGTTTTGTTTTGGATGGTGAGCGTTTGGCGTCAGCCATTCTCTGCATACGGTTGATGCGATTTTTTTTTTCTGTTTAGGGAGGTGAATGCGACGTATCATCAGTCCTGGAAGAAATTGACTTGACATTTGTAGATCTCAACTACCGGATCGACGTCCCAGACGCGGATGTGCGTACCATCTTGAGCTCGGATGAGTGGGCGGAGAGCCGGCATGAGACTTTGCTCCAATACGATCAGGTATGAATGTGCAGTTTCCCTAGGAGAATAAGTGTTGACTTGTTGCATCACAGCTCAAGTCTGCGGTGCGCGCCCGTAAAGCGTTTGATATATTTTCGGAGGGTCCCATAAAGCATTTACCGTGTGTGCTGTTCTCACTTTGCTTCATTTTAGCGGTTACTGAAGATACGCGTAGAACGTATCGATTTAATGCAGGATTGCTCAAAGATGAGCTCGGATATGACTTGAAGTAATTCTATTCCATCTTCAAAATGTGTGATGACTGACTGCTTCTATGCTAGACGACGTCCAGCATGGACCGACCGAGTCCTGTATACTTCGAGCACCTTCGCACCTGTGCAGCAGCTGAGCTATACCGGCCATCCACAAATCACGCAGAGCGACCATCGACCGGTGTCGGCTGAGTTCAGCGTTCAGGTGAGTTCCAATCAATCAATCTCGTAGCAAGGGGAATCGATTTGACAGATCTTGAATATTAATATAGGTGGATTTATACGACCTGCCCGCGGCGGAAACCGCTGCAGATAGATTATTTAGACAGCTCAATGGGCTGGAGGACGCGCATGAGGATACGAATGCGAGGGTGAACCTGAAGATTATGGACCCGTCAGTTAATTTGGGCAAACTTCCGTAAGGATGTCGAGTTGTAGGTGACTGCGTCGTTTTGATTTGTTTGTGCAGTTATAGGAAGACGGTTACGAAGCAGGTGGGCGTTCGGAATATTGGCAAGGTGCGGATACGAGCTTCCTCATGTCATGTTGAATCGACCTTCTGTAGGTTCCTTGCGCATATCGACTCGTACCTATCGATCCCGAATCTTCGATCCGTAAATTACTTTTTCTTGCTGCGTTTATCTTTTCAGACTAACGGCTATCCCCAGATCCTGACTGGTTAAAAGTCGAACCGATGACGGTATGTTTCTTTGCGCGACTTGACCGCCTCGGCGCTTATGAGTCATTCAGGCTCTTTTATTGCCGGACGAGCTCGTATACATAACACTGACCGCTTACGTCGATAACGATTCTGCATCACGGTTGAACATAGATCACAAGGAGTTGGAATGCACCCTCATTTTGCATACAGTTATGGGGAAGGATCATTTCATTGCTGTTACTGCGGAATACGGTAAGCTCGCTTCGCAAGCAATCTTTTCTCAAATATATCTCACTCTTCGCTCATAGTGCCGACCTGCTTTGCGAATAAGCTGTCTAGGCTGACCCTATTACCTGGTCCTATACGCTCTCTGAATTCGTCCAGTGATTTGCTAGCCGAAGATCGTGCGATCAATGCACCGCGAGAAATTATGAGGCTTGTAAATTGGATGATGGCGCCGAATCTGAACTTGGTGAGCTCCTCTCTTTCGAACTGACGTTCTTTTCGGTCATTAATTGTTTGCTAGGACAAAGTCTTCTTGTCACCCGCCGACGAATCTTTAATCGACAGCATACGGGAGGTATGTGTCGATCAATACTTTGTATTCTCAACTTCAAGCTCCTGTCCAGTGCCTAGATACAGGCGCGGAGTTCCCCTTCTCAGCGACTCCGAACGACGACAAAGTCCCCATCGCCTTCGGGGAAACTCTGCTCAGGTTGCTGGATTCTTTGCCGGAACCTCTTGTTCCCGTGGATCTTTATCCCCGGTGCTCCGAAACCACGAGTCGTGACGAGGCCTTCGAGCTGCTAGATGTCTTCCCTCCAGCTGCCGTCAATGTTCGTCCTCTGCCTCGTTTTGTCAGCACAACAAGTCATATCATTTTGTACAGGTTTGGATATCTGTCACCGCATTCTTGCATTTTATATGCCAGTCGTCACCGGATTCTGATACCAAAACAAACAAGATAGGTACGTCCTTTGGCTCGATCGTTGCTGTAGAACCAGCTGCTCATAGGAACTCGTTTTAGCTGGCTTGTTTGCGCCAGTGCTGCTCCGCGACAGCGCTAATTTGTATTCACCGGTCGGACGGAGGAATTTTCTCCTTTATTTTATTCAATCATGAAATATCTATCAACAATTATACCAGCTTTTGGGCAGAATTTAGTGCTACGCTCTCAAAAAAATACGGTGAATGAATTTGAACCGTGAGAATCGAACCGTGAGAAACTGCTGTCAAGTTAAACTTTACGCTGAGCTATCAGTCTCGTTTCATTCGTTGTAATCGTACTAAATGTCCGCCGAATAGATCAACTACGTATTTTTCCTGCGATTTGCTTTCCGCTCCTCGTGCAAGGTCGCCAGTTCGTCAACACTAATGATTTGGAACGGCCACGTGAACCAATTTCGTCCGCTGCGCATACTCGGAAGATACATGTCTTCCAACAGCTCGTCGGAGAACTGCGGCCATCTGCTGAAATCTCAGAAGATAATCTTTGAATTCATATGAAATAGGTTCTTACGTCCAGAAAACAGAGAAACTGGTACATGCTTCATTCAGTGAAAGGTCGAGGTCGGGATGGCGTTTCCGGAGCCATAGAGCATCGCGCTCAGTATGCTGCAAGGCCGCTTCCACGGTTTTGGGAAGCTTCATCCGGTCGCCGAGAAAGTACGATGAAATCCAGTGTGATATGGTTTCGAAGAGATAGCCGTCGTTCGTGGCAAGCTACATACACGACAACAAGCGAGGGTTCAAGTTCTTAGAATGAATTTGGAGTGTATAAGTTGAGAGGACTATCGTACCACTGCGCCGTTGATGGCGAAGTCCCGGCGTAATATGTTCTTGGCAGGCACGATGCCTTTGTAGACGGATGAGGACCACTTCATATTCTCAGGATGGAGTGGTGGCGGGTTTGATAGCGTTCGGTAATTAGCCCATTCATCGGGACCTGAGTTTTCGGCCAGCGAACGTCGATGCAGACCTATGTCGTGGGCAGTTCTCTCTGTGTTTATATTCATATTCAACATATCCGTATTCGACAAGCCAAAGGATACGTACCGTCGAAAATGTCACCCCATGACGACCTATAGCCTGTAGCCAAGATGATAAGATCTGCCTCAAGAGAGTTCCCATTATTGAGCGCCACGACGCCGTCTTCTGCAAAACCCGTCACTCGCGCTGGCGCAACGACCTTGATCTTGCCTGAATTCACGAGAGCATGGAACCCATCATCGCGAGGAATTCCCTCATCATTGGTGTGAATGTTCCAAATCGCAGAATAAGTCAGACGGAGAGGCGAGTCTTCAGGTACTTTCATGGCTTTGAACTGTAATGTGGAAATGTTGAGTGTGTAGCTTGTCTGAACAGCATTGACGACTCACAGAACCCGCGATGATTCCGTTCCAATTTCCATGAACAATCTTAGCGCCGAGCCACGTTGTATGCAGAAAGCGTCTGGGAATGAGTCAGGCGCAATAAATAAGCGCGCTTGGAGAAAAACGCATCTACTTACTCTAGCCTCGTTCGCTGATTAATGTGGGGCGACAAAATCGAAAGCATCCTGAAAGGGCTTGTTAGTCCCATGGATGAATGGATGGTGTTCGCAGACTTCACAAACCTGCTCTTACGAACGAAGTCTGGTAACGGGTGCTCACCCGCAGTGAACGCATCTGTTTTCTCATACACGACAGTGACTTGGATGCCCTCAGACGCCAAATGAGCACAGATGCTGTGTGTGCGCGCCTCCATCAGTCGCACAACTCTGTTAATAGAGAACGGACTTACTCTTGGGCAGACTTTCCGCCCCCAACTACCACAACTGAAGCCGATGAACCATTAGAGGACTTTGAAGCAACGATGTTCATGATTTCGTTTAGACGAGCCCCGAATTGAGCGGAATGAATGATAGGTCTTCCAAATCGAACCTTTTCGGCGGCCGCAGAGCTCAGGTACTCGGGGATCTTGGCTTTGCTGGTTCCCTATCAGTTTCAACAGATGAGCTCGCTTAAGCTTATTCTTGAGGCGGGCGGGCGGGCTAATAAAAAGCGCACCCCAGTACACAACACCATCTTGGAGAACCGTAGCGTCTGCGACGAGTTCGTGTTGAGATCCCGCACCGACACTGTCCACGGATTCGGATTCTCTTCGCCCTCCTCGCGGTGGATACGGAGAACTTCTGTGTCGAAAATGATCTTGTCTTTCAGAAACTTGTCCGCAAATTCTTGCATATAATTCTCCATATCGTGACCGGAGAGCCGACCGCCTGTGGTAGCGGAGTCCAAAGGGACCGTCATTTCGAGAGGCGAGAACCTGAATTCGCCATGGACGTTGTTGAGCTTCAGCCCAGGATATAACCGCTCTTTCGCCCATTGGCCACCTGGTGTGTGGTCGCGGGTAATCAAGCAAACGTCGAAGCCATCCGCCAGAAGAGTGTGAGCGGTGATGAGGCCCGCAGCGCCAGCACCGAGAACAACGACGGATGAGGGCATGGAGGCAAAGAGATGAGGAAGGCCAGCAAGGTACTGTGTGGCGTGGCAACCGTGTTATTTTGACGCCTGTGGCTGAGTCGAACCAAACCGAACCGTGGGAATGCAACTGTCTGCCAGTGGTTCAACATTGCTTTTCACTCTTCGAGGATGCACAGCCGGTGTTTGATACGTCTACGATAACAGAACTCGGAAACCAGGAATAACTTCGCCGATGCTAATGACTACACATCCGTTTTTCCCGGAGAATGTGGCTCGGTGACGCAAATGTTCAACAGGTACTATCGGGCCTCGGCGGCACTGCGGTGTGAACTTGAAGTCCCATTTGTTTCCCTCTCAGCTTTCGACAATGAGTCGAGTCAGCAATCTACTGTTGTGGCTCATCCCAATTGCTCTGGTCAACTTTCTAAACATTTTAACCACCTTCAATCGATCTGGTGTTGAACCGACGAACTCGAAGTCGGAAGCGGTTTATTGTGATTATACCTATCGTTGTACACTATGTATGATACGTACTCACAAAGCAAGCAGCATATGTAGCCGACGACTTTCCCGAATTCTGGGACCTGGAAGGTCAAGATATTGGCTTCATTGCGATCCCTGTCCAGGAAACGCGACATTATCCTGTGACCGGGGACGAAGCTACGATGGAATGGGCCTCGTATACGCCTCCGGGGGCAGGCTATCTCAGATTAGGACCTGAGGGCCGGGATTTTGCGCTTGCAATGACTCACGAAGATCATTGTCTTCGCATTATCCGAGCGGTTCTAGCGAATCCCTCGTTGTCCCAGGCAGCGGCAATGCCATATTGTTTTAACTATATTCGCCAGATGATACTGTGTTCACCGAACTTGACGTTGGAGTCTCCTCGCGTGTTGAGCCCTACTTACAACATTACCACTGCTCGTCATGGAGCCGTCCACGTGTGTAAAGATTGGAGGAAGGTTTATGAAGCGCTGACAGAAAATTGGGAGGTACATAGAGAAAACTAATATACTGTCGGGTCCGACCAATGAAAACGATCGAGAGTCGCGTTTGAGCCGTCTATGAATTCACCTTTTCGACTGTCGTTGAGTGACATAAAAACATAAAAGGCTGCGGTTGTAGTCAGATCGCGCCCGACCTTCTCAAGACTGTGGCTCACCGATTCGAGAGTCATTGGGGTCTTGCTGGAACTGAAGATGACACCCATCCCCAACACACAAAAACTCGAATGTGTGTAGCGAATTTGAAGCACAGAAAAACACTTCCGATTCCAGTTTCGTTCCTGGTTTGAGGCTCCAGTAGCCGACCACATGTTTCCGCTTTGGCTTGGTTTTCCAGGAGAGCGTGCTGGCGTCAAGTGGCTGGGTGATCTCGGGGCCCGAAACTCTCCAAATCTCGACCATGACACTGTCAAGGTTGTCCTGCGATGGAGTGATTGTGAAATTCATGAATTGGATGAGGTCAGTGGTTTCAGGGATGACAGCGTTGAGGGTGCAGAGCTCCATTCCCCAATCGATCGCTCGAAACTGAGCAATTGTGGAGATCTACAGTCGTCGCATTAGTCGGGAGCTTTTGCCACAAAGAATGAGTTTACACCAGAGGCCACCTTGAACGTGCGATCTGCTGGATAAAGCTCGAATTCCAACGATGAGTGTCGAGGGCTATTGCACCTGGCTGCGCTGAGTCGACCTGGGCAAGGAGGATGGGGAAGTTCACGATAGGCGGGAAAGGGGATGAATCGTGGTGAATTGCAGAGTCAAGGCCGATGTAAGGACTGACGAATTCCAGGTTAGGGAGTCGCTCGTTCGTGAACGAGCCAGTGGTGATGAACAGACTAGCTACGAAAACAATGTTCACGCCGCTGCATACGAGCGAAGCAAACGCTGCCCATAGAATAGCATGTAGGGCCCAACGCTCAAGCCCACGCGGGTGTCCTGGTAAAATGATTTTTTTTTCATTTGTCGTTACTTGAGAATTTCAAATTTGAAACCCACCGTGTTTCGATTTCACGAGCTCTATCTCTTCTTCATCCGTATTGAGTAGTGTATACTGCTCTCGATTTTCCGACATAGTCATGCAGAGTGTTGGTGGTTCGCCAATAAGCTGCCAGTGTTAAGTCGAGTCGATATCTCAAGTTAGATGCTGTCACTCATGAGAAACGAGAATTCATCGCCAATCCGAATCTACTGTGAAACATCGATCCCAGAGAGGACAGCACCGTCAGGCCGCCGCCGTAGAATCACCGGTGGTTGTATTTTTGTAGTTCCTCGGATGCTGTTACACATGCGCTTGAGCACCCAATGCCCCTGACACATGATATGAGATTTGAGTACATACGAGATATAGATAGGATACTAGTAATCTCCAAACAACTTCGATCCATCCATCTCAAGAGATTTGGGGCCTGGCTTGTTAATCTGCCAGCCGTTGTTCATGGGAAGGCGACGAGGGAAGGACCAGCGGATGACATCGAGGAATCGGGGCGAGTAATTATACCGAATCAGAATCTGTTGAAGGCTGCGCGTCTCGACGTCGTGTGCTCAACTCAGGAAAGAGAACCTTCATGGTGGAGTCGAAGACGGAGCCTGTCACGGTGCCAGCCGGGAACGGATCATTGTCGTCACATCACGATGGCTGTGCATCGCCCTTTCTCTCACACTACACGACGACTCGGTGAAGTTAAGAAGTAAGTAAAAGCACGACTTGGGGTAAAACGGAATCAACCCTTCGCACAGTCGGAGACTTGCTGACTGATTTGACTTTCTCGCTATGTCCAGCATCCTTGAATCCGCTCCTGCTCCTCCCCTGGTAGAATATGTGTGCACACTCGTCGGAAGTATCTTGTGGGGAATTACTTGCATGCAAACGTATGGATCTTCTCTGCTGGGTGATTTTGCTTGTGAATCGATGTTCTCTAGCTTCTTGTACATTGTGCAGTGCGCCCGCTCAGCACCTATCTTGCTTTGGTATTTTGAAACCCAACATTAGCCATCAAACTAAGGACGCGTTATGGATCAAGCTCTTGGTTGCGTGGCTTTGGTGGGGTCCTGCATCGTAGCAGGCTACATTCGGCGCTGATCTCTGTCTTAGGTTTATGGACACCGCTCATACAGTTGTGGTTGCGCGAGGATGTAAGAGACTTTGTTCCATTCATGGAGTCATCAAATCGAACGCATTGACACTTCTCTTGCAGTCTGGGTTCTCGTATACAAGGTTCACGACCCATTCATCCTCTCTCAGTGAGTTGTTTCAATATTACGGGATGACTTTTGCGCATGATATCGCTACAGAGAGTATTTGGTACGTCGGATGTAGTCTCTGGATCTTCTTGGCGCAAACTGCTGACGCCTCCTTTGTACCAGTATGCCGGGGTGTTTACCGTGCGTCTCCATCTCGAAAAGATGCCGGCTGAAACGATAAATTCACGGACATAGGGGCTTGTTGCTTTTCCAACGCAACTGTTCTTTACCTATCGAGTTTGGAGACGTATGGTTCTCATTTTCTCTCGATGAACTGAGCTTTATTGTCGCGGGAGCAGTCAGCAACAAATTGACTCCAATTGCCATTGTCCTGGTATGTATACGCCTCAGCCGGAGCAGCGAACTTTCAGGTTTCTAACGACTTCTATGATAGGTTTTAGCGGCTGCGTACCAGTTGGGTGAGACTACGAATCGTCTCATGTTGATCATTCGTCTTACACCTCACAGGCGCAACCATAGGTGATCAAACCGATTTTCCGAGATACAGTATATCGATAATCGTTTCTGCATAGCTTTCACTGCAATCTGTCTCGAGCATGGACCGACGGCTGAGATTATCTTTCAAATAGAGGTAAGCTCCATATCTCATGAGATGAGCTGCGACTGAAGGCATTACTTGAAGAAGCTTCCAATGAGTATGTGGGGAGTCGGAGCTGCCGAAGACGTCCTTATTTCGGCTGCTCTTATGTGGATGTTATGGAGGTCTCGCGAAGATCGCGTCTTTTTTCGGAGGTACGGCTTTATCTTTGAAAATTTGCCCTCTCTCACCGCGAATCCAGCACCGATCAAATGCTGTCGCGTCTTTCGGTTCTAGTGGTCAATACAGGCCTTTGGACAGCCCTTGTTGCCTTGTTTGTTATCATCACGGTGATCATGTGTCTGCCCACTTGCTAGAATTTGGCGCACTCACCTCACCTGTTCCCCCAGATGGTAGTCTGGCCGACCGTACAAATATATGTCTCCCTATACTTTGTACTATGCCCGCTCTGTCAGTACTTTGTAGTTCGCGGTTTTCTGTTGTTGCTTATCATCATTTCGACTCTAGATTGCAATACCCTGCTGGCCAACTTGAATGCTAGAGAATACGTTCGTGGTGACGACTTTTACGCTCCACAAAGTACGCCTTGGCCAAACAGCTCCAACAACATAAGCACCTATCCACCGAGTCGTCATGTGTTCAAAGCAAACTTAGCCACCACGGTCAGCTTTGTCTTTACCCCTTTCTACCTGGCTGAACATCACATTTCTAGAGTGATGGTCGGACGGTGTCTCGTCCCGCATTTGCCGAGAACCCAGATATCTCGGATAAATTCAAGACGCAAATTCAAGAGTAAATAATCGACGAACTCGGAGCCAGGTGGTAGCGAAGTGTGTTTTGGTCCTGTTTACGGCTCCATTGTGCTCTTATGAATAGCGGATGACCATAACTACTGATCTGCACGCTTTTCTTTATGTTTCTTGTTCATCCTCAGTCTTTATATATATTCTTTGGCTGTCGGACAATTCCTTGTGTGACAATGAAACGAGACTACTTTGAAGTTATAATAATGCCATCCCGATGGCGATGTGCGTTGCGAGAGACATTGAACTCTGCGTTCAGGAAGATGTTGATAAAGTGTCGCCGAATTGAGCAAGGTATAATAACAAAACATTTCAAACCGCTAGCCTATAGAGTGTATTATTCAAATGCTATGGAGAGTGCGATTCCGACCACTCTGTATAATCTACTTCATTCTTGCTGAATGCTTTATATACCACCCGCCAATCGCTACAGGTAAGCTTCCCCCAAGGATTGACTGCGTGGACTCCAAAAGGGTCGACAACCGGCTCCAGCCTCAAATTCGCGCGGCACATTATCATCTGCCTAAGATAATTCAAGCAATGACGACTCTGCGCCGCCAAGCGGGCATGTTTTGGAAGTGTGTTGTGGGCATCCAAGACGTAGGCTTGTCGAAGTATATCAAGGCAGCGGAGCTGGTGGAAGACAGACGGCAGGAAGGGCTCCCTGTTTCGCCCTACGTAGACAATCCCGCCATTGGGGGGGACCAAGGCCGCCCATTCCACCTGCGCTGCAGAAGAATTGAGCTGATAGTGGACTGTATTTTCCACATTCAAGTAAATGTTGGGGATGAATCCGACATCCCATACAGGAGATGTACCGGGAATTGTGGGTTCTGGAAAAGATTGAGGGATTTTTAGGACTTAGAACAACTCGCGCACTGAGCTGGTAGTTGGTGGAGCTGCTATATGTTGCCAAAGAGGAAATAGCATATGCAGATGCTACGATGATTGCCATGGCAAAATATAGAGCCCAGTATCGGGTGTCTTTGAAGCACTTGGAGGCTTTGGTACCTGAAGAGGTCCAAGCGGAGGTCAGTGCAGAGTAAGAACGATTGTCTGGAGATGTACGCTTATCCTCTTCTGCCTTCATTATACCAAGCCCAAAGTTATCTCAAGGAATTGAAGTTGATAAAGGACTGAGGATACTTCAAATGAAGTCAAGAGAAAACAGTTCCAGTCAAGGCGACGTGTTTGTTTGCAATACCGCTTCTGTGAATGAGAACTGCCACCGATCAGAATGTGATCATAGAAGACTCCAAGAATGGGGTGGACAGACGAGGCGATAAGTCGGGGAGCTGTTCAAGTTTCCGAGTGATTACACACAATGCACGGTCAGATGATTATCAAGAATGGGGGGCAGCCAATTTTGTCGCAGACAGTTGAAGACCTTCTTGCGAGGAACTCGGGGAGTTATAATTGGTAGAGACCTGGATGATCGAAGACAGAGCCATATCAGGCAGGTCATATCTCCACCATTTCAACCGTGGGAATTATTTGAAGCCACTATCCAAACAGATACCAAAAGATTGCCATGGAATTCACACATTAAAGAGATACATGTGATCCGTTACACAACTTCAACTCAATAGATACTCTCTATCAAACTGAATGTAGCTTCCAACTATATTGGAAGATCTTAACAAGTTGCTACTATACTCCGAGTCGAGATTGAGCCTGAAATTGAGAAAGGTTTGCATCGCTCACGCTTGATTAGAAGTCTACATTGCAACCACGCTCCTCGTCGGAACCTTCGGGCACGTCCAAGTTTGTTTTATCAGCACATGCTTCTGATATGCAGAGATGAGCAACTAGTCATACTTCAAGGAGAAATGCAACATACTGGCCAACACTGCTAGGGCCCTGTTTTCAGAAGGGAGGACTCTGGCATTTACAAGTGTGTTC
Organism: Favolaschia claudopus; assembly: GCA_037176885.1. Lineage (NCBI taxonomy): Eukaryota > Fungi > Basidiomycota > Agaricomycetes > Agaricales > Mycenaceae > Favolaschia > Favolaschia claudopus. Next base: position 351,979 of record JAWWNJ010000185.1, read on the forward strand.
ATGAGAAGAAGGGAGAGTACAAAGACAAATTTCATGGTGCGGGGGAGCAGAGTGCTTGGACGAAGAAAGGAAGGAAGATCAAGTTTTATACAAGTCATCGAAACTGGAACTCTGATCCCACAATTTTCATGCCAAAATCCGATCAGTTCCGTTGCAAAGTTAGCAATGGGCCTAGCAGTTGTGACAAAAAATTAAGCTGGAAACCATCATTGCACGAATCATCCATGATGAAAGAACTATGGGCCCAGCTCTTGGCATGTTTCAGGGCGGGGATGAGATCGAAGCAAAGTTGGAGGTAGCTGACGGTATCGTTCCGTGGGCCGGCGGATACCAGAATCTTCCCCAAAATCGGAAAGATCCGAACCCGGCTCTGATTTCAACCGTGAGAATAAACTATTTTCCACCTCCTATCCAACTCGTGGGTGCAAACTTGAGTTCACACAGATTCATAGAGATTCTTAACATAGGTACAAACAATCCAACATTCCTTCCGACAGACAGCAACACTGTCGGGGCCTTGACTGCAGGAACTTGAAGCATCACCAGTCCTCCGAAGCTCCACACCAATTGACTAAAAGTCTCTGTTGTTGCAACGGAGCGTGTCGGCTACACTGTCAGGAACATCTAGATTTAGTCCTGTGTCACACACTACATCTTGGAAGAACCTCAGGGACAGTCTTCGAGACATGACAACATGCACATACCAGGCTCTGCGAGGGCCCGGGCCCTATTTCCCGAGGACAGGGCTCCAGCACCAACAAAGAGACTGGCAAGCAAAATGGAGAGTGAGATGAAGAACTTCATTGCATATGAGAACAATGGTTGCTGAGGAGGACACCCGGAGTAGCTCTTTTTATGCAGTTCATATATTCGATAGCGCTCTGATTGGCACCAATTACAGTAGAAATATAAAGTTGGGAAACATAGAAAGTTCAAAGATGTACACTGTATCTCACGGAGACGCCCCTGAGACAGATTCATGTAGAATGCTCAACGAGCACACAGCGCACATTTTACTTAGATCGAAGGAGAGAAAGTTGACCTCAGTATCCGTCAATCTGTTTCACTGAGCTGTGGTTCTTCCGCTCAAACTTTAACAGCATTGACTTGGTACGAGCCGACCAGTCACCGCAACACCAAAAGAAACGTGGGAGATCCAACCCATATCTAGTACTGAATGGATATGCAAATGCCCCTCAAGCATCGGACTTCCACTGGAATGCAATGGACTGCAGTTCGGTTTCAAAGTGTCATCAGAGTATCCAAAGGTTGGTGGCAGCATCAGATGAAGGGAGATCTATTGTAATTTCAACAATGTATGTACAAGAAGAGGGTCGCGAGCCTGACCGGGGAAGCCCTTGCAATGTTCACCACTCGCCACGGAGCACTTTTTGCCATTATATTTGTTACTAGCTCCTTCAACCTCTGGCTCCTGACCTATGCACCCAATTTTACCCCCGATATGGAGCGTGCCCCCAAAAAATCAGGTGGAAGGGGAAAATGTAGTAAATCAGTACATTCAAACATAGTGTCTAACTTTGAGGTCTCTTCCAGCGTGGATTGCAGACGATTTCCCCGAATTTTGGCAGCTTCCAGCCAACGAAATAGCTATGGTGGTCGAGGAATCTTTCCGATACTCCATCACTGGTATTGACGCGAAGGAAGACTGGGCATCTAACTCACCGGCCGGCTTTGGATACCTTCGCCTAGGGCCCGAAAAGCGCCATTATGCTCTGGATCTCGCCCACCAGCTTCACTGTCTATGTAATATCCGTGGTGGACTGGCTGGAGATCACTCGCCGAAAATGCAGTGGCATATCCAACACTGTTTAAACTTTCTGCGGATGATGTTCCTGTGTATGCCGAATCTTACGCTGGAGCCTGCAAATGTCTTAGAGAGGAATTTCGAGGTGCATAGAACGGGGGCGACTCATGTATGCAGGGATTGGCGTCATTATTTTGAGAAGATGGAGGAGAATTGGTATAACTTTCTAGGAAACAGATCTTCTGTATTCGACGAATGACATAGTACTGTATCGATGTCTATAGAATATCAACTTGTTTTATTCGTCACCACGGGAGAAGTCCATCCCTCACTTTCATCGACTTTCTCATTGGCAACAGTCCGAACACTCCCTTGTGTTTCACCGTCGTCGGTGACTGTTGAATGCATAGGGATCTCCTGCATGCCCAGGGATGCAAGAAGCCCCAAACCAGCTAGTGCGGCGAGAACTATCCAAATTATAGATATACTATCAGCAAATGCAACCCGAATCTCTGTCCGAGTTGGTTCAGACACCATGTTGATGTCTGGAATGGAGGAATACGCAAATTCGGAAGTACCCGGAAAGAGTTGAAAGAATTGTGAGGGCAAACGTTTGAGGAGCTGATTCTGCAGAATGGCGCCGCCAACGGATGTGCCCCAGACCTGCATCGCTCAGGACAGGGTGGATGAATTAAGAAAAATAGACACACCCCAGAGAATAGACGAAGGAATAGCAAAAACGCTAGACCAAAGGGGGCTTTTGACGGAGGGACTGGGGCTAGAACTGGAAATAGTGTGATGGAGGTGATAATTCCACAACCGATGCTAAATAGGATGGAGTAGCCGACAGAAAGTGATATCGAAGACTCGGCCTTGACGGTCGACAATAGCGCTAATGAGACCGTCACGATTACCCAGCCCAACCAAAATTGCGGTCGGTATCGGTTGAACTTGCTGACAGACCAAGCACCGAAAGCTACGGAAGGTCCAAGCGCAAGGCTCAGACCAAGGGTATCTATTCCTGACTGTCTCGCAGAAGCAGATTTGCACGCTTGATAATAGGTTGGAAGATAATCTGGTCGTAAATCAAGATGATACCCTAGGCGCAAAACAAAATGGTAGCACGGACAGATGACTGCAAGCGATATGAAGTGAATCAAGAAAGCTTGTATATATCTGGAGATCGCTAGGTGGGTCGTATTCCAAGTTTCAAAGCATATCCACCACTCACCCCGAACATGTCGTACGATTCATGAAGAGTGAGAAGGGGGTCTGTGGCGGCCAATTTAAGCCTGTACCGCCGGTCAAATATACTTATTCACCCACAATTGGATTAGCCGCGAGTCTTTGTTCATATACGATGAAAATTCCGAGACCGAAAAGCCCGACCAACAGAGGAGCCAAGACATGAGCGGAACCCCATTGATACTGTGCACCACTCCACGTCAGAGCGATAACGATACATGTTGACGACGATATGATCAACAACATCCCACTACACCCAGACTCTATTACCCAAGCGTCGCACAAACAATGAAAAGATCACTTACGGCCAATCTAAAATACGAACTCTTTCCTTCAGTGGACCAACAGGGAGCTCGAACGTGACAAGCATGTAGACGAGCGCAAAAGCTAGGCCGCAGATGGGAAGGTTGAGATAGAAAAGCCATCTCCATTGTCCAGCGTTCGTCAATGCACCGCCTACAACTGGACCGATGGCCGCGAAGACAGCCCAAATGCTGAAGAGCCAGTGAGAAAAGGAACGTCGCTCTCTTCGCTGGGTTGACATACAAGTTAAGGATACCGGTGATCCAGCCGCGATCCTTCAACGGAACTAGATCAGAGACGATAATATTTGTGAAAGACACGACACCACCGCCGCCCATTCCTTGAAGTCCTGCAGGGAATAATTTTCTGTGTACAACCAAAAAAAAACAGTGCGGCGCCTCACCTCTTCCAGCTATGAGCCAAGGAATATTCTGAGCAGTGGCACAGAGTACGCTTCCCAATGCGAAAACCGCAATCGCAGCTAATGAGCAATATTTGCGGCCGAAAACCTGCCATATTTATGGTAAAGATAAACCAGCCAAACCAATTTTTACACGCACCGTAGCGAGGTTTCCGGACAAGGGGACAATTGCAGTGCTTCCCAGCGAATACGCCGCCGAAATCCAGATGAAATTCGCCCCATGAAGTTGGCTGACGACACTAGGCAGGACCGTCGATACAGACGTCTAAGGATAATGGTAATCTAACCCAGAGCAAACTGTAATCAGACCCAACACTTACGAGTTCGAGGGGAGAAAGCCCAAGCGCAAGACCGAGCGCCAGAAAGATTGTCCAGAATCGGACGGCATTTGGACGCTCAGCCTTGATCTCTGCTGGTTGTGCCACAGCTTCCGTGAGGGATGAGGGTGCGGATTGAGTCATTTTTTTTCCGTGCTGCCTGAGGCAAAGTAAGTTTAACCTCACAGAGGTGAAGACCAAGGGTGTATCGGTCGCGGTCGAAGTGCTGTCGGAACTTTCGGCATGTCCTCCAAGTGACAAATGAACATTGTTCGCCGGCCGGCAATCAGGTGGGTCCAAAGCGAAAATCTTGACATTTTCTTGCGGAATAGTACAGTATTCGAAAAATAAGAACTCGCCCCTGCTGAACTCTGACCAACCTGACGCCCAGAATCGAAAATCGCCATATGCTTTCCCGCTCAAGCGGACTTCGGTACTCACTGGTCATAGATAAAGAAACTCCGGGACATGCGGTGTTCTGAAATGTAGTGTACGTCGCAAGAACTTGAAGTTTCCCAGCATCGCGACAATGTGGGAGCGGAATTTTGCATCTAACTTTGTCGCGAACTGGTTCACAAGCCCCTCACACCAGTCAACTACCTTGTGGGGAACTTGAAGCAGGCGAAGCAAGTCCGCCGGCCATTAGCCTCCGAAGCTTCGGAGGCTTTCCAAGGTGCGAATCCTAACATTCCTCATATCATGATTTGAACGACAGACGCCGTCGGTTCGAGATGTCCACCGATGGAAGTAACTGAGCCGACTGGAACGCTGAAGATGTTTGTTCATTCGAAGTTCAAGTTTGAATGGGAACAATGATATGAAGTGCTTATTTTCGGTCAACCCTAAACACACATAGCTTGTCCAAACTAAAGGGCGAAACATGTCGAGACAACACCGAATTTAAACACAGCGCACCAGGCCGCCGATCGATAACTGTCAGAGGTCGATACCTTCTACGATTTCTGATTTTCAATGATAGATCGCACCTTGCGTGACGGTAATTATACACGCTGTTCGAGTTCTAGTAGCAGGCGGTATGGTCGCCGCGCCAGCCCAGAGTCCTCGGGTTTATTTCAGGTAGAGATTATCACTGGCAAAAAATAGGATGGATACGTGCTGCTCGGGAGTGCCAGTACGCGTGTGGTACCCCGGTAGACAACTCCCCGTGGATAGAGGAGCTCCGCGACATGAGAAGAGGACTAGGAGTATTAATGATATGATTAAAATTGACGGAAGACGTAAAAAACGGGGCACCCACCCGCATCCTAAATCCACCAATCTTTCGTCGCTTTGGTTCGCGGTCGACGGCATACGGCTCATTCCATTCACGATTTGACATCGGTAGCGTGCACCAACAGCCATAGAGGGAAGGAACATAGCGTCTAGTTTGCAGCTGTTTGACGGCGCGAGAAGCGAGAAATCGTCGGGAAGGAATTGTGGCGGGTTCTAAGCTTGCTAGTTTGCGCATTGAGGGTGTCGCGATCCGGCGAGGTTGTATCCCAGCAGTGGACCTTCATGGCTTGAGGTCTTAACTTGAGAAGCTTGACGCCTTTGAAAACCCTGACTGACTTGACAAGATACATTGAGAGTGGGTGCTTCGAAATGGTCTTGAAGTGAGTGGGGTACCCAGGGACGTGAAGGAGATGTGAAACTGGCTTGAAGTGAAGTGATACAATGGGAACTTGCATTTGAAGAGCGGCCGTGCCTCAGACTACTACTGTTTGCCGGAGGGACGAGGGAGAGAGAGATGGGGGAAAGGAAGAGAAGAGCGACGTGGCCGTGACAGGTCATCAGTCACATCGGAGTCTCAATTGACTTGGAGAGAAATTTTCGTGGATGGCCCGGTGCCATGTACTACTGACCAGCACTCATACCGCGATATAGTTTTACCTGTGACCATCCTTACTCTCTGAGACCCCAATAACCGCAATATTGAGGAAATATTTGGAAGCTCGGCTATCGAGTGCTACCGGTCCGGAAGTGATCGGCTACATGCCGCCACATATAATCGGCTCCTGATGCACCCGAACTTTCCCGACCCTTGCCTAGAACCAAGTAGCGACGAACAAGCTCGGCGAATCGGAAGCACAATTCCTCAAGTACAGTATCGAATTGGCCCTCGGTTACGCTCGTCGCTGAAACAAGCATTCCACACTGACACGAGTGGCAGTGAGTGAGCACTGAGCAGTGAGTCGTGCCAGCAGACCAGGACTTTGCTAGATCTCCGAATGAAGAACTTGAAGAAGAGAAACCTTGGAATACAGTACCCGTCCAGAAGACAAAGGTACAATCTGTCCGACTGTGCGTCAGATGGCAGGTAGGACATACTTATTCCTTTCTCCGACGATGTCTCGGGCTCTCAGGCTCTGAGTCGGAAGCACACCCAAGATAATCACGATTCACGCCAATAGTGAGCTTCCTTTCTCCTTATTCGCAACTCGATACACTTGAAACATGGAAAACTAGGTCGCAGAGAAGACATTCAAGTTGTGCACCTGGAATCGGGCTAAACTTGGACCTTGGGATCCCTCTCGATATGCCAGAATACGAGAGACTTCCTCCGTTCGGATGTTTTGGTTGTAGTTGGCCCTGATTCGTCTGCGAGGCCGGCCAGAAGGGAGTGGATCGCTTCCTCGAATTTTCAAACAGCGCGCTGCAAGCTGAAGCCAGCCTGTGGTCGCCACAAGTGGGCTCACATAAGTAGCGTATTTGGATCAACTTGACGCAACTGATACTTCGAATGTCAATGCTCAGGCCCATTCGATATAATTAACAACAGGTACGATCTGCTCCACCCCTCAGTCGTTGGATGGTCTGAAGCTTCGTTTCCAGATGAGAAGACGAAACCGATTACCCCTGACACTGTGCAGAGTGCGCCCAGTGACCTGTAGATGAGAGTTGCGAACAATCAAGTTTGGATTGGGAGAAGCCGTTTGAACAAGGTCGGTTTAATTCCATCCAAATCACAAATCACTAGCAATAAAATGATCTAGCCATGGCCCATGATTCGGAATTCAAAAAGCGACAATCTGTGAGTGCCGAAAACGATGCCATATAAAAAGCAGCCGATTCAGAGGAGCGGGTTAGTACCTCATTCTACTTCATTGCACGATGTTTGGACTTCGTACAGGTTGACGTTTCTTTAGTTTCCGCCCTCGTATCGCTGAAATCGTGACTCGTAGTCCGAGTCTTTTCCGTTGTTCTTCATTGCCTCGCAACAGCGAACGCAATCCCCAACAACGATTCTCCAAGCCACGGTACGTTCTGATTCCTTCAGTACCAACGCTATTCTAACACTTATTTTTCTTTTTCTTATCATCTCTCACTCTAGACCTTGTTGCACGAGCATTCCCGCCTGCGCCCGATCTCACAATCGCCTCGTGGATTTGGACCACGACCGCAGGCATCTCGGGCGTCCCTCCCGGCACTTCTACCTTCCGCCTGACCTTCAAACCCGACCCTACGCTCCCCCTCGCCAACATTTCCGTCGCGATTAGCGCCGACAACGCTTATAATTTTTATTTCAACGGCACTCTCTATGGAAGCGGCTACGATTGGCAGTCACCCAATATCTGGACTATCAACAACGTTCCGTCCACCGCACCCTGGGTGTTCTCGATCGTCGGTAAGTGATGCCTTTCCCACTCGGCGAGCGGCGAGCGCTGTTTACTCGATACTCAACATCTGCGTATGGTAGCGACGAATTATGCTCTCGGTCTCGACGACTTTTCAGTCAATCCCGCCGGTATGATCGCCTCATTTGTCGCTAGCAGCGCGTCGCTGCAAAGGTCCTACACCTGGTTTACGGGACAGCCTGGGAATACGTGGAAGGCGACTGATTTGGTGTTGGAGAATTTTTATAGCCCGACTTTGGACGATTCTGCTTGGCCGCCTGCAGTTTTCGAGACTGTTCACGGTGGCGGACCGTGGGGATTCTTACCTCCTCCGAACGCCGCATGCAGAATTAATTAATGTGTGGTACCGTGCCTCGAGTCGAGGATGTCAGTGTGAATTTGTACTTGCTCGATGTATAAATGATCGAAAGTAAAAGAGTTTTGGGGGTTTGAGTTTACCGATTCCGAGATGAGCGATGTTGTTATCAGAAACATCAATTAAACATCAAAGAGTCATGTCTGTAGCGAGAAATACGGAGCACTCGGAGCAGACGAGCCGTGCGCCACACTGCTAGAAGGTATTCGGAATTCCTCAAGAATTCCTAGTAAGATACTTTCAACCGTGGGAATAAATTGGCATGGCGGGGATATCCCGAACTCGATAACGTGAATCCGAATCACTCAGGCATTCAAATATTCAAATCACAGCTAGCCCACAGCTGGAAGAGTCAACCCTCACAAACAGATATCGTCGGATCCGGATTCTGATAATTCTGTTCCGTCCGAAGGATCCCGCCTGTTTTTCAACCGTGGGAATTATCCAGACATCGTGTATCTGAAGACTATTGGTTCTGCGACGAGAAACTTCATAACATCATTTATTGTGATACGCTGACTCGAGAACCAGCGGGAAGCTTGGTTAACTGTCAATGATTACCAGTGTTCACAGTTGCAACCAAAATACAAAACACCGTCACTTCCAAGATACGACTACCGCGCGGATCGACCGGCAGCGGCAACAGGACGAGCTTTGACGGGAAGGGAAAGGCAAACATGGCTACTTGCCACATACTGTTACAGTTGTTTGTTAATCTTCAACACAGGTCGAAGTGGGTCGAGTTGAAAAGTGGTTCCAGATGCTAAAAATACAAGTAATTCATTTATAACCTATTTCCATTGCTCTCGCCGAAACCGGGGAGTTCTTCGTCAACGCCAACCTGAAGCCAGAGCGTTGAAATTTCCCACCGTCCCATACCGGTGTTTCTTACGGAGCAGGTGGCATTAAACCCCTGCTGGAACTCCAAAACCATCCAGTTTCCGGATTCCGCCACCACCCCGGCGAGCTAGGGTGGGTTTCCGTGAACCCGGGAGGGACCACCACGGGGTGTGGAGATACGGCGGTGAAGCTCGAGCCTCCTGGTAATTGAGTATTATATGTGGTATGCTGAGGGTATGCAGTTGGGGCTTGGTATAATGCTGGATTGGTGTGCTGCACTGAATGCAAGCCAGTGGAATATAAGGTATGGCGCGTTTCTGTCGAGGAATTTCGTTGCATCGATGTGTGACGTGCGAGTCTCTGACTTCCTGAGGAAGAGGACGAGGAGTGACGACCTCCAGAGCTTGTGCTTGGCAGGCCGGACTGCACTGGAAAATAGAAACCATCAGCTCTCGGGTTCCTGCAAGACAGAGCAATCAGATACGAACTACTCATCTGTCGCCAAGCTAGATAGTTTTGGCGATGCACCCAGTAACTCTGCAGATTGGCAGCAGCAATGTCGCCACCTGTGTATTGGGTATGTTTGTGCGCTGACGTTGTTTTGGTAATTGTTGAGTGGCTATTCGGAGGATTTTTAGAAGTAACTCACGATGCATAACCTTGTGGTTTTGCAGTGTCATGGGAACCGTAGGAGGGGTGCCGACCCAGATCCATGCATCGCTGCCGTTCAGAAGAAAGCAGTTAGTTCGTGGAGCGTGAATTTTACTCGTTCTACTTGCCTAATTCGCCATGTAATGGGAGGTGAACTATCGATCCGCACCCACCGCTGGGTGTCTGTTGGCTAAATGCAACATGAGAAAGAATTCACTGAAGCCAGAAGAAAAACAATAAAACAAACCGTCGTCGCACAGATCCGAGCGACCTGAATTTGTCTAGTAGTATGGTTTACAGCGACGACCAAGCAAGGCTTCAATTCTCTTGCCTTCTTGCGGTCGTGAAGCTCCTCCTGAGTCAAAGTCGAGATGTCCATCTCGTGGCAGTTGGGGTCACACCACAAGATGAGGCCAGCGTAGAACTGGTTGTAGTTGTCGAAGGGTTGAAACATGGGGGGAGATGGATTGACTCATGCGAGGTTCCGAGGCTTGGCTTAAGTACTGCTGTGGAGAGATACACAACACAAGTGGAAGCAGGGAGATCTATGGATGAATCAGAACGAGTCATTGTAAGAGGACAGAGCCTCCAAGCTGATACCGCTCATGCTTGTCGGACCGAACCGGCATTAATACCAGCAAGGTGCCGCGGAGCCGCGACCCTACTAAGTGCGCCCAAAGATAAATGTTGCGCGGCGCAGTTGCACAGAAACGACGTGGCGGAGCCGATATCCCAGCAGAGCAAGTGTCTCTTCTGCTTGTTGGGAAGTAAGTAAATTGGAGGACGAGTCAGAGTTTCGTCGGATCAGTTGAAGCCGGGAAATCTTGATGATGGTCTCACGAATAGACGATATTGCATTGAATGGATGACAGATCCGAGTCACGGAAGCAAAATTGTCCATACAGCTTTGGCCGTTCAAGAAGGACGGCAGAAAGAATGTACAGGGCCGGAGCGTCCTTGAATTTGTAGCGTTTCACAGCTGTGGCACTGAATTGAGTCAGGCAAGATTTCATGTTGCCGTTCCACGTCGTCGCAGGAACATTCGGGCTACTATCTACGTGGGTTATTCGCAGATACTCGGTGCGGGGTAGTCACCATATTTGGGCTGAAGACTCACGACTCATTCCGGGGGAGATCATTACATATAGCTGCGAGAACTGAGAGTTGAATAAGCCGAATGAATATACTATGGACTGAACTGATCTTGCATCTCAGTACGTGTCGCTTGCGTGGCGACAATCGCAGTCACCGCAGTTGAATGAAGAGCAAAGATTTCGGCGCGGGAGCCACCGTCGGTGCAAGACTCTCTTGGGGCAAAGAGTTTGTGACTTGACTGATTTGTTGATGAACCGTATGAGTCGTCGGCGGGAAACGAGCGTCGAGAGGTGCTACGTGGGTCGTTATGGTTGAAGATAAGGGAAGTTGTCACATCGTGACCGTGACTCGTAGTATTCAGTTCCGAATTCACCCGAGCTTTCGGCCGTTGTCTCCGACCCAGAAACGACAGGGTGAGTTGAGGTTCAAATTTATTCGAGCCGTATGATTTTCTAGCCAGCAGACGAATGAATTCAAATATTCTCCTCCAGAACATGCTCTAGTTCAGGGCAGTTGAGGTCTGGGCGATCCACATTCCCACGGTTCAATTTAAAGGGCTTCTTATTGACATGCCGTCCATATAAGTGACGAAGGGTGACGACGAAGTCAAAGGCCGACAAGCAGATTCAATTTGGCGGCGAGAGTCGAATTCTGAGCATGAGTCAACGCACTCTTCAAGCTGCCACTCTTCATTCAGGTTTGTTCAATTTCATCAGCAAAAGGGCAAGTGCTTTTTTGAGAGCTTCTCTTGGCTTCGGGGATCTTTTGTAGGTTTTTCTCCCTTTTTGTCTTTTTGAGATTTCGGCTTTTGTGGCTTTTTGAGAGTTTTTAGCTTAAATCAACTTTTGTAGGTTTCAGCTTACCTGCTTTTTTCGCCTTTTGTACCTTCACCTTACCTGCTTTTTTCAATTATATTTCCGGCAGTGAAATACATCTTCGCATTCTGAATGATGAGATTCAGAAGTGGGAATACTTTCCCGGATGCCGGGCGCGGAGACTCGGAGGCAACACTGAGGCACAGCGCATTGTGTACGTGATGTTTTGTTTTTCAGAAAAGGTACTGGGAGAATTCCATCTTGATGTGATGGGGGGACTATGTACCGGCCGACTGGTGCAAGAGAAGGTAGCAGTTCAACGAATGAGATGATAGCCTTGCTGAGACGACCGTCACGGTGTGTTCCGAATCTTGAAATTCCGCAAAGTCGTTCAAACTCCGACGATCAATGGCGTGATTGATCATTGATCAATACCAACGTTGCCACGTCACATGACTCACATCGCCTCCTTGCTCTTTCCCCCCATCTTCTCCCTCACCGCCATACACATCCCTTCCCTCCACGACCCGAAGGCTCAACGTGCCGCCCCAGCTTCACTCCGCTATCAACATGACACCCTACTGGCCTCGTTTCCGCACCTCAAGCTCCGGCACTGCAAAGCTATCCTCCAGACAATGTCTTCGACCGTCAAGTCTCTCCTCAAACACTTGCAACGCTCTCAAGCACTATCCCTCCAAATTCACTCGGCCTCGGCACTCATCAAGCTCCTCAAATTCATCAATCTTCCCCAAGTTCTTGCTCTAGGCTCCCTTCCTCAAGTGGCTGCATCCCCGCAATCGTCAAATAGTCGGTTTCACACATTCAATACCTCAAGCAGTACCTCAATACACCTTCAAAAGACACTTTCAAGCTCTCACTGTCTGAATTGCGTGGCGTATTGAGGATTATTGAGGGCTAGCAGGTATGTATGTCCTTCTCTTCCCGCCTCTGCCTGCTGTCTCCTGTCGCACGGCCTCACCATTTCCTGTCACTCCTTCGACATTGATCTATGTATCATCCCTGTAGTACCATAGCACTGTCACAATATACAGTTTTCGATCCTTTCATGTTGTTTCCGATGCACTTTTTTAGTCTTTTTTGAGGCTTATCGAGAGCTTATTTCGGTTACTTATTGTTGCTTCTAACGGCTTTTTTAGCTTAAAAAAGAGAACGGACTTGGAGTAAAAAAGCTACGTGAGCTTTTTCAGCTTTTCTAGCTTTTCCTGCCTTTTCAGCTTAAAAAAAGCCAAAAAGCCGCACTTGCACTTTTGCTGATGTTGAACATTCGAGCATCGAGTATTCGACGGATTGGAATGCCCACAATTGAGAAATACTCGCGCTCAGTGGCATCCAACCTAGACTGTGCACCTGTCAGTCGCAGACGGCAGAGATCGTCCAGGCAAGAAGCCGCCCAGGGACAGAATCACGTTCAATGTTCCAGCCCATCGGTCATTCGGTCCGAAATCGCCAAATTCCACCAATTTTAAGTACCGGTTACTCGTTTTCGAAACGGCAGTCAACCGTCCACTCTCACTATTGCAGGGAAAGCGTAGCGGAATCCCGTTTGAAGCGAAGCCGGATGATACCGGACGGCTTTTGCCTGGAGCTGGGCCGACGGAGCGCGATCGAAATTTGACTTGACAGGGTGCTTCCGGATCTTTTATGAGCCTGGACGGGATCGTATTAAAGGCGGGGTTGCGAGCACACGACAAGCTCCTCCGCCCCCTCCAGGCTCAGTCTGAGAATACTCATACCAATGTCTGCCGTCCGCCCCATAACACAATCCCTCTTCAGCAGTACCAGTACTGCCGCACGGGCGATCCCCCCTATCCCATTAACTCTCCGACCATCTACACCAATAACCGCACTCCCAACCGCACTCGTATTCGAAGGGCCGTCCGGTCGGCCGCCTGTTGTGCGCCGTGGAGGATCAATCCTACCACCGCCATTGCGTTCTTCACCAAATGTAGAGATTTTCGATGGTCGAACGAGTACGCGAGAATGGATGCCGAGGAAGCGGTCTGGTGCAGAAAGCAGAAGTAAGCCAATAGAAATCAAATTCGAAGCTGCGTCTCATTTGATAATTCAAGAGTAATTCCGCTGTGCGAAGATGACGAGTTGGATCGAGGCTGTTTCGATCCGACACGTCGTAACTGGTCATTTTTTTGGGTTTTCGAAGGGATGAGGTCTAATGGAAGAAACCGTAGAAGTAGAAGCTGTAAACATTGTTGTATATCAAGGTCTCTCGAGAGCATTGTAAACCAAGACTGACCGTCGAAAATTGCCGGAGTTGCATTTTCATCGTGTGAAGCGGGTATTTGAGTCAGGTCCATGGTGGAAGTGCTTGGGCAACGTGAGGCGCATGCTTTCTACACGTGTTGAGAAACTTCAACAACGGCAACAAAGCATTCACGTACATCGGGCGTCAGGCATCCTCGGCTTCGAAAATTCCAAAATTAAATTATCATCCATTCAGAAAACTACACACAAGTCATCAACAACGAAGACGAAGACGAAACGAATCCAAGCCAGTGTTCAATCACGGGAAAAACACCTCATCCACAATCCTCGCCGCCCGCATCGCCTGATAATCCACCCTCGACTGCAGCGTCGGGCTCATCGGCCGCCACCCAAACACAGGGCTCACCGCACGCGATCTAAGACTCGCCTCCTTGAACGCCTCCCTCGCCCTCGCTATTCGGACAGTATTCTTCAACCCGATCTTCTCCGCCTCCCATTCCTCCAAGCAATTCGGGCGTTGGCACAGCTCCGTGTACGCGGGCGCGAGCCATTGCGGGATTTTATACTTCATCGCGAGGACGAGCTTGTCTACCGGGTCGAGGGGCGTGGAGTTTTCTTCGATCGCTTGGATTGCGTGTGCGCGGAGGAGGTCGAAGGTGAGGCGGGAGGAGATGGATAGGAGGGTGATCCATTGCCCGAGGGAGAAGTTCGACTGGCCGTACATCCTGGAAGAGAAAATTGAGGTGAATGATTCGTAAGTTAGAAAAGAAATAGACTCACCCTGTGTAGAAGAAGTCCAGGAGACACTCGAATTCACGTATTCCGACATCATCAAGAGGAATGGCTTCGGTTTCTTGACATCCAAATTCCCCAAAAGGACCCGCGAAGAGCTCTTGGAAATAAACCGAGTCCCTTGCCAAGAAGTGGCGGTGAACTCGAAATATCTGGTTCTCAACCTAAAGAACGCTTAATTAGAAACGCCGGTGAGTAAGAATGCCGATCGACGCTTACTTTGAAGTAGGATATCCGGTCGTCGAAGTAGTAGCGGGAATTAACGGCGCAAGCGACGGCGTTAGTATCGGGAAATTCTGGTATAGGCTCGTCGACGAGCTCGGCTGATGAATGGGGCGACGGAGGAGGGGATTCCAGGCCGCCAAGTAGAAGCAGGCTTCCCTGAGCAGGGGACCACGACGGGCTCACTTCTGTGGACCCGGGGAGGCTGCCTCGAGGGATGTTGATGGGGGACACGCCGGGGCGGGGCGACCAATTCGCACCAGGGGTTGCCGGGACAGAATGGGCACTGGGTAAACTGGCAGGAGATAATGGGGACGAAGCGCGGCTGGACAGTCTCGAGGAGGCTGGAGAGGAGAGAGCCATTTTGATTTGTGTCTGGTGGAAGTGACTGAGTGAGTCTCCTTGCGGATGCGTGCGCGGGTTTTAAAAAACAGGAAACCATGCACGCGCCTCGTGGAGGGGTAGAAGATTGAACGCTGGTTTTCAAGAACGTCCGGCAATCAATCGTGGGCCTGTAATTCAGGGGAATGAAGAGAATGCTGCACAGTGGACGAGGGAGGCCTCCTATTGTTGCTACGATGGGCAGTTGACACGTAGTTCGCGATAAGTAGTCCGTTGAACGGGGGTTAAAAATGCCTGCCGATTAGCAACATCGTGTCCTGAGTTGCTTTTCCCCAGTAATCGGAGTCTTCTGTAGCTTAGGCTAGTAGCCTGCTTGGTGAAGCGTCCGAATCAGGTATTGGAGCCGAAATTGGTTGTCAATTTGCACGAAGGGGCGTTTTGTGCGCCGGAATCCGGCTGAAGTCCGGGTTCCGATACGTAGTGTTGCAATTGAAATCTTCAAACTTATGTACTGTATACACTTGAAGTGTTGCGACAACATACTATAGCATCTTCTATCTTCTTTGATGTGAGCCAGGACGGTCATGATCAGCGACTGTTATACACGCAGTTGCAGCTCCTCGAGCCTGAGACAAGTGCCACCAGTACATTAGACCCCAAAGCTCGAAGATTGGTTCCTCCAGACATGGACGAAGAAGAGAAAGAAAATCATCAAGGTCGTTGATGAGATTGGTGATGGCATCAAATGCAAGTTTCTCACGATGTCTCACCCTTACTCGCTGCCTACTAACCTCACTTATCCTCCTGACCACCATCATCGTACTATCGAGGTCCCGATTACGGGGCTCCTGGACTACCAGGGATGGATGGCCATTGGAATGCAAGTATATATATACGATCCCCACCACATACGCGCCGTGCGCGGTGGTTTTGGGCCATAACACTATCTCGTTGTTCCTGACTTCGAGCATGCCATTTCTCCTCAACCGCCGACCCAGTTGGCTTCTATTGCACACAAATGAGGTGACACAAGTTCCCAGTCCACGAGAATATATGTCTTGCCGCTTTTTGACTCGCCAGCACCTTCCCGACACACACTTCGGGCTGTTTCGGACGTTGTGTGCTATGTCGATCAAGATGGTCACATGATACTACACTGCCTCTTGATCCGCTCGGGCCTTCTCCGTCCGTCGCAATCGAGTCGAGTCTTTTGTCGCTGCTGGCTACTGTACATCCCATTCACGCCATATGCTCAGCCTTGAACCTTCTGCTTGGTGCAGCACTCGATCCCTTCCGAGGCTGCCTCTGCTGATGCGATGTCATTCATCGCCTTCAAGTTGTTGAGCTCGGCTTTCATCTGAGTTTCGCTAATCTGTCAAGGCGTCACGTACAGTGTAGTTCACATTCACAAGAGTCGTGGTGAAAAGACAAAGTAAAGAAGGGTTACTTGTCACTGTTCACCTCGCGACGATCCAAACGAAGTCTGCCTTTTTCTTCTCTTACAGTCAGTCTTCCGGCATGGATCATCCAGGATGAATGTGGGCTACCCTGCTAAGAAAACTGGACTGCTTCTTACGGAGTACCGCTGCAGCCATCGCTATGCTGGCTTGGGGCCCGTACCGTATCGTAGGAAGATCTCGTTCCTTGAGCTTGGTCTGTCATACTGGCCCCAAGCTGTCTGGACAATCAGGCGCTGCCTCTGTGGAGAGCACAAGGGTTCTGTTACTCGTCTCAACCAACAATGCTTACCAAGTCTCCTCTATGGTACACAAATTCTATGAGACAGTAACAGAGTTGGCGCCTTGCCCGGATAATTCGACCACTCATATCACTTGGTCGGCAGGAACAACAGTCCGGTATTGGTATCCGTGTATCTAATTGAAGCCGCGAGACGGTCCAGTCTCTTGATCATTGTTTTCTGGACGACAACGATTTATGTGAAGGTTTGGGGAACTGGACCTTGACTCCTGGCTGATGACGGTCAGGTTGGCGTTGATTGTTCTGCCTGTTGCTTGGTAGTTGTCGAGTGGGGACTAAATGACTGCCACACAGGCCGGGAAGGCAATGGATTTGATGTGGGCTAGTTCACAACGGTGGAGGTTAGATACATCCGTAGCATACATTATTGACGCTTTATGTATGTAGTACGGACCCCGGCCGTTCCGATCCGGGACCTGGCGCCGGCAACATCCTATCCTATCCTACCATCATTTTGGTTTTTTCTGAATTTTGGGTGAAGGCTGAGCTAAGGCTCCAACCATTTCCGTTTGTAAACGTTTACAAACGGTAATATCCGTTTTCGTTTCCATTTAATTTGCGAGGGGGTGAAAACAGTTTGTAAACAGTTTCCTGGTAGGTGCCGATCAGCAAGCTTCTAGTGCAATATATGAGGTCAAGTAGGTTCAATCCCACCAAGGAATATTTACTAGCAACACTTCCCAGTGTCATGAGTGAGTTTCTACACCATTCTGCTCATTATCGGGGTATGTTTGCTTCAACGACTGAAGTGTGTTCCCAAAAAGGAAATCAAATCAAATCTGCAGTCGAACGAAGTCAACTCTGAATGCTTCGGAGAGGGTATCAGGGACCGGAAATAAGCACCTACATTGGAGGGAAATAAGATGGATATGCCCAACAACCCACATTGACATAGAGGGAATGGGTTTTGCTGGTCCGAAATTTTGCGCTCCAAAAACGTTTATAAACGGTTTTAAACCCTTTCCGTTTGGTTTGCCAGATCTCACAAACGGAAACGAAATGGTTGGAGCCTTAGGCCCGTGAAGCGCACGCTGCGAAGGGCGAATCTCCAATATTTTTCCAATGTCGTTCCCCAAGAATTGATAAGTATAGGATAGACACCATTCGAGTTGGCGATCACTGGCAGCTCCACGACAACCCCAAACTTCAAAGCTTGCTTGTTCTCGCACCGGGCGCCTACACGCATTGACTATTCCAATTCTAGAAGCCGAGGATGCCTGACGCCTTTGTACGTGAATAGTTTGCGCTGTGGCTGACTGGAAGTCGTTATTGAACACGTGTAGGAAGCACACAGACTCATCTTGACCAGAGGCCTCTACCATGAGCCGACCTGAAGCAACCGATTCGCAAGAAAGCATTGACATGCTCATGACTCCAGACGTTCAATCTGCAGAGCCTCTTGTTCCACGACACAGCGATAAATATTATTTCGATGACAGCTTATCGATATTCTTGGTGGGTCGTTAGCACACACTAGCGAGCTAGGCTCAGGCGCCGTTTACTTCAGGTGGGAAACCAGCTATACAAGATCCACCGTCACTTTCTACGAAAGGAATCCGCTGTATTCGATGGCATGTTTGCAAGTCCACCTGGCGCCGATGGCGAAGATGGATGTACCGATGCACGGGCCATTCCACTCCCCGATGTAACTCGTTCTGAATTCGAAGCGCTGCTGAACTTTTTCTACGAGGAGTGCGTCTCAACAATATAATGATACCCCTCATGATAGTTTCTAATCACATTGCCTAGAACCTTTCAACGCGACAAAGCCTCGACGGAGGAATGGGTGGACTTGCTTGCTATATCCACGCGATTTGACTTTCAGCGTCTGCGAGAACGCGCAATTGACGCACTCGACGACCTACTTTCCGGTCGCAAGGGCCATCCTATCCAGCGGATTTCTCTTGCTGAGAAACATGATATTCCTGGATGGCTTCGTATCGCGTATGTGGATATTTGCGAGCGAGGTCCGCCTTTGAATGAATCGGAAGCGGAGAAAATCGGGATGCGCAAAACTATCTTGCTGGGGCGCGCTAGGGAGATGATCAGAAATTCGCGTTATATAGTACCGACCCCGCCGCCGCGTCGGTGGAGCTACGGCTCCGCAATTTCAGTCTCTCCGGTGGAGGAGGAAGAACCTGGGCACTGTTCCTTCTACCTTGATCGTCCTCGGGTAGATTTCATCATCTCTCAAGTCTTCTTTCCTTCGGAAAACGATTAGTTAACGTTGGCGGTGCTTGAGAGTGACTTGGAGGTGCGAATCCTGTGCCAGCTGGATAGTACTACATCGATTCTGCTGAATTTAAATTCTATATCAAGGTTTCAATTGTACTCTTCGAATCTGAATCGCGGTGCTGATCACGAACTGCTGTTCAATCTATGATTGCGAATATTCCCCAAGATCTCATCGGCAATGTCGTCGATGGAACACATGACGATGCCCCATCTCTCAAGGCATCCCTTTAGCACCTTTCTCCACTTCTCCGCTTCCAAGTTCCGAGTCCTCCCAGCCAGTCTCTGCTCAAACTTTAGTCTTTCTGCCACACTCAGATTCCCGATTTTCGAGACTTTAAGCAAAAACCGTTGATCTGAATTTCGGACTCGGAATCTGAGCCTGCTCGGACAACTCCCTCATACGGTCCGTCTCAGGGCCTCGTAATTCTTCGCGACTTCGATTTTTTTTTCAGACAGTCCTTCCGGCTATTTCTGGCCAAAAAGGCTCAGGAAGCGGATGACTAAGCAACCGCGAAAATGCCTCTTGGCAATTTGATCGGTCCTTGGCTATAAAATCCATCCAACTCGGCGCTCACCAACTCCCTTTTCCCTCTCGCCCCCCATCACCTCGTCGTTCCCCGCCCTTTTCTTCGCCTGCCATCTACCTCTTCTCTCTACGATATCTGCCAGCCTTGAACAATTCCCAATTTCATGTGCACGCACACTCGAGATCGCCGTTGTCTCCCTCTTTTGCTAGGTCCTGTCGAGGTCGTTACCGATGGAGTCCGGTAAGTCCACTTGATATTGCGACTGTAGACCTGTGCTCACTCTCCCACAAGTTCTAGTAGTGATAATGTCCAATAAATAACGCCCGTTCCCCGCCATCTGCCCTCCTCTATCGAAGCTTGAAAGCCGAAAGCCAAACGCTGCTCTTTGTAGTCCACCCACCTCCGACCCTACTCTTGATGGCTCAAGTGTACGGCCCTACATTCACCTTCCAACATTCTCGTCACTGTGGTGTGCATTCTCGTCTATTCGCGCTATGCCCAACCCTTTGTTCGCGCAGGACCTCCTCCTTGTTTCTTATCTCCCCCCATCGCATCGAGCTCCGCTATTGGTCGGCGGCGCCGTACGGCAATCAGTGCACAAGACAGGCACTCCTTCCCTCAGTTCCGTGCTAATAGAATTCACCACAACTCGTGCCAGCTCGTGCCCCGCAACACGACAATTTGTCCGTTGCCTGACTTCCTAACTCCTCTCAGGCGACATCTCAGATCCAGCTGTTCCCGCCTCGTATAATTCGGATTTGACGGCCTTCTACCTCTTCCTGTCCAGGCAAACTCGACGAATTCGAGCTCTCACCATGAACTTATTTTTGAGCTTGCTTGCTTGCATCTCGGTCGTGACTGCCGCCGGTCCTGTCCCGATCTCCAAAAGTGGGCTGGCTGGAATCAACGGGTTCTACTTCTACGACCCGTACTGTGCACACGGCTGCTTCCGGTCTTTCTCCCCGTACACACTCTCGTGCTCCGACACCGTCAGTGCGGGAGGGCACATCACAGGCGACGAGGCCGCGCACAATCTCGCTTTGTGCCGGGCCTCGAGTTTCCCTTATCTGAGCTCCATCGCGTGGTGTATCCACCTCTACTGTCCCGACGACACACGCGCGTCGAAGATCGAGACTTTTTGGGAGACGGAGATTACGGGGGACGCCAAGGTCTTGCCGATTTGGAGTTTTGGGGAGGTGATGGCGAATATCACGGTCCCGCCGAATGTGGTGGCGATGGGACAGGATTTGGTGCTGAATTCGACTATGCTGACGACGGAGGAGAATTGGCAGACTACGTGGATTACTTTGTATTACTTTTTCCGTGAGACTGCGCTGGAGTCTTACTACGGGTATGTCTCGAGCTATTTCATCTGTCTTTTCCGCTGATTTGTTGGACTAGGCTCTCAATATGCCTGACCTCGTTCGGTCTGCCCCTCGTCTTGACGTGGCTGGGGTATCTGCCCTTCATGACTCGTGGGATATCGCGCATTCGGCCGTACCTCTACCCCAGCCTCATCGGGACCTTCCACGACCGTTCCCTCCCCTCCCTCCTCGGAAACGTCCCTACCGTGGGGCAAAGCGGCTCCATCTTCGTCCTCGTCGCGCTGAACGTCATCTTCCTCTCCATCGGGTACAAAACGCTCTACCCGGACCAACAGATGCAGTGGTACACCAGTCGCTATCAAGAGCTCATGGCGTATTTGATGTGGCGCACAGGCGTATTGGCGTTCTGCAATATGCCCGTGCTCTTCCTCTTTTCGAGCCGCAACAACGTGCTTCTATGGCTCACGAATTGGTCGCACCCGACGTATATCCTCATGCATCGCTGGATTGCGCGACTCTTCCTCCTACACGTCCTTCTGCACTCCATCCTCGCTTTGGTGCTGTACCAAAATACCGGCGCCTACACCACCTCTCTGACGCTGAACTGGTGGATTTGGGGCTGCGTCGCCACCGTCGCCGCAGTCATACTCGTCCTCGCCAGCGCGCTCATCCTGCGCCAACGCGCGTACGAGCTCTTCCTCGTCACACACGTCGTCATGGCGGTCATCTGCGTCGTCGGGTGCTGGTACCATGTGTGGTATGGGTATGAGAATACGTTTGGGTACGAGACGTGGTTGTATGCGACGGTTGGGGTGTGGTTCTTCGATCGCGTTGTGCGGGTGGGGAGGATGGTGAAGATGGGGGTGAGGAGGGCGAGGGTGACGGAGCTTCGGGGTGGTGGGGGGATTGTGAGGGTCGATGTGCCGGGGGTGCGGTATGCGGCTGCGCCGGGGCATTCGGTGTATGTGTATTTCCCAACCTTGAATCCGTTGCGACCTTGGGAGAATCATCCGTTTTCGATGGTGCCTACTGTGATGCTCACGAGGGCGGATGCGGGTCGGTTGGAAGCTGCCGAGGGGGCAGGGGAGGGGGATGTGGAGAAGGGGAGTGGAAGTGGGGACCACGATGTCGGTGGTTTGGCTAGCAAGGCGACCTCGGGTCTGACGCTGTTCGTGCGGAAGAGCGCGGGGATGACGGCGGCGCTGAAAGCGCAGGAACGGCTGCTCACGCTTCTCGAAGGACCCTACCCCACCAATCCTACCAAAGACGTCCTCCGGACTGACCGCCTTGTGCTCATCGGCGGCGGCATCGGGATTACCGGCCTCTTGCCCTTGATGAGCCCGCATGTGCATACGAATATCCGACTCCTCCTCAGCCTCAAGAAGGCGGACGAGTGTCTTTTGGATGAGCTGGGCGCTGTGTTGGATGGCGTATGCGAGAAGGAGGTTGTGGTTGGGCAGAGGCTGGGTGATTTTGGTGAGGTGTTGAGGGAGGAGGCGGAGAGAGGATGGGAGAGGGTTGGCGTGGTGGTTTGTGGGCCGCCGGGGATGTGTGATGACGTGAGGGCTGCAGTGGGGAGGGTTGGGAGGGAGGTTGGGGGTGGGAGGTGTGCGTTTGTGTTGGAGGTGGATTCCTTTGCGTGGTGATCTTTTGATTTTGGCATTGGAATATATGTACTGGATATCTACTTGATATGTTTATGGATGGTGTCCATGGTCCTTTCTACTTGAAAAATGAAACCTATCTGGCTTGGAAAGCTCCCAGACTCCAGTTACTGTACTATTTCGATCAATTCGCCTGTCACGCGTCACAGGGACCTGAATTGACGAAATTTTTCGTGCATGTCACAGGTCACCGCGCCGATTGACGAATGTGACAAAAAAGTCGCAAAATCCCGGAAAAATGGCGAAAAAAGCGTATTTCTCTTCCTGTGCGCTCAACCGCGCGCAATTTGCGGCCGATTCTTTCACCTGATCGCCGTTGACACGGAACCACGGAAAATGACGGCTTTTCATACCAAATCAAGCCAACCGAGGCCAGCCATCAGGCGCTTTTGACGGCAATGCTGCTAAAATGAATAATTAGCAGAAAATCATCAATTTCTGCCCTCTTTTCGCTCCTAATAATCTTCTCAAAGGGCGGAGGAAAGTGGTCGGTTCTCAAGGCAATTGACGAATATTTTTGCGTGTCACGGTGCTTTTGGTCCATTGACGAATGTCAAATTTCGTTCCGGTGTGTCACAGGTCACAGGCCGCGCGAATTGATCGAAATACTACAGTACTCGAGCCACAAGTCTCGAATCAGTGGATGCCGTAACATTTTCCATGTTGTGCACTCCACCAAGAGGCGTCAGATCTCTGGATCTGACCCACTATCAACAGCACGTGCATCAGAAGGGGGCCCAGATATTATTATTCACACCGAAGCAAACAAACTTTCGGCTGGCCCTCCCCACATTCCGAAACAAATTGTGCTCACTTACCAAGACGCTGGTGCAAAATATAAGACTATGCTCAATCTTTTGACTTGAGTGTCGTGCCGCTCGATATACAAGCCGGCTAGCCGAAACAATAATAAATGGTTTTGTTTCGTCTCAGCCGAAAGTTGGCGGAAAGAGAATTCTTGATCTTGTCTGCTGTGTGCGTCGAAAGGCAAGTACGAAATATCTTGTTTCGTCTTGAGAATAGGGCCAGCCGAAATAAGAGCTCGACACATCAGGTATCAGTTCAAGAATCGGCCGGCACAACTCACAAGCCGAAATACAAGGCATCGGCTTGTGTTTCGTACAGGATCAGCCCGAAATATAAGCCGATGCCTTGTATTTCGGCTCATGTGTCGTGCAGGTTGAAGGTTTGCTTGATTCTTATAGTGTTGAGTTCCGTTTCGGCTGGCCCTATCGTCAACCCGAAATAAAACATTTCGTACTTATCTTTTGCCGCACACGGTGCAAAATACGATAATTTCTCTTTCGGCTAACTTGCGGCTGGGAGGAAACAATACTGATTTTTATTCTTTCACCTTCTCTATTGAGCGGCACGACAAGCAAGTCGAGATATTGTGGATCGGCTTATGCTTCAACTTAGTCTATTGGGAAGTCGACACAATTTGTTTCGGGATGTAGATCGGGTGAGCCGAAAGTTCGTTTTTTTCGGTGTGATTTGCTTGGCTACTGATCTGAGTCTTGAACGCCTCGAGGAAGCGCAAATTTGTGTGATAAATTCGCGGACTAAGGGCTATTGACCTCCGGGAGGTTCCTCCCCAAAAGTCTGCCTCAGACGCCTCCCGCAAATACCTGTTTCACGGTCGGCATCAACCACCAACCAAATATAAATATTTGGCCCCCCTCTGAAGCGACGTCAAACACGTGCTGTTGATAGTGGGTCAGATCCACTGAGTCATCCAGAGATCTGAGGCCTCTTGCCCTCCACACTCATACCTTCTTGCGCGACTATGCCTAGTGTTAGCTCATGACGTACCTCAGAAAACTCTTGAGACGAATGTCAGCACTCCCATAGTGACCTTCAACCTGCGGTGTGGCGTTTCAAGTGCAGTACCCTTCGAAGATTCCATTTGCAATTCCGCGCGGCGCGAACCAGCTTTCCTACTCTCTCGAGCCGGAGACCAGGTGAAGAAAGATGCGGTCTCAGGCTGGATAGACTCGGAGCCGGTCGATAGGTGTAGCTCGATTAAGACGTCGTGGAGTTGCGAGTAAACGCTATTGACCCAACACTGTCGCGGGCACGTGACCCGCTGATCTCCGCGGGTTTCTCATCCGGGCGATCCGAGCTGGACTTAGAATAATTTTGGCATGTGTAGTTACTGTTTCCGCGTCTTGTCACGTCAGGTGACTGTGATTCTCGGTCTTTTTACTTGCCGCGACATGGAAG
Organism: Favolaschia claudopus; assembly: GCA_037176885.1. NCBI lineage: Eukaryota > Fungi > Basidiomycota > Agaricomycetes > Agaricales > Mycenaceae > Favolaschia > Favolaschia claudopus. The sequence goes on from JAWWNJ010000185.1 coordinate 376,750, forward strand.
AAGAGCGCGCGTGTAGAAAATGCGGCAAGAAGAAGCCTGTCAACGCAGACAATTGGAAGGCAGCCTTCGGCGAGACTGGGATCGAGCTCAGATCTAATTGCCGTCAATGCCTGGACAGAGATATCGCGAAACTGCGGGAGAAACGCGGAAAAAAGAAGACGGATGAAAATAGTAATCCCGCCAATCCCGCCGACAGGGATGATACCGCGTCAATGCGCGGTGAGGACGCGTCTGATCTCATCGGTGTCTCTGCTGTCAGCCTCGACAGTTTCATAGACGGCTTGTCCGCCGACACAGTTATCTCATCTGCTCTTGTCGACGTCTCGGTCCTGGAGAAAGAAGACGCTCGAGATGCAGCTGATGCTGTTGCGGAGCTGGTTTGGGAACAGACTGGATACCGCTTTCAGTGCGTAATCTACTTCTCTCACTTCTTTTTCTCACATTGTCACGTACTTACTGTTTTTATGAAGCTACCATTCATTCTACGAGCACAAAAGAAGTCTGATTACACGCTACGAATATCACTGTGCCCAAGTTTCAACACGCCAGCATAAGCCGAAGAAGCATTTAGATCCAAAAAAGCAACGGGATAAGGGTCGGATGGAAAGTTTTGCATGCCAGGGATGGCTTACAGTATGGACCTCCCCGGACTGTGATTCGGAGTACCTCATTCGCCTCCGGCACGCTGATTCCCACGACAAGTACGTCTGTATTGACGTGCCGGAAAAAGTCAAAGCCTTCATCAACGAGAATTCAAAAATGCGCGCACCTCAGGTGAGTATCAGTTATTTAGTTTCGCAGATATTTCCCTTAGAGCTCCCCAGATCTGGAAAGAGATTCTAAAATCACATCCGCATCCGACCTTCAGTCAGAAGGCTGTGTACAACATATGGTATAAAAACCAGCAGGAGCAGTGGTGGCGTCATGAAAACGAACTCGAGTCGGCCAAGATTTTGCTCAAAGAATTCACCGATAGCACAAAGTACGAAATTATGCCGATCAATCTACCCGACGACCGCGGTGGGTGTACTGCCATCGCATTTGCACTCCCGAGCCTCATTCGGAAATGGGCGGGTACTATACGTGAAGTTGCCCTCGATTCGACCTGTAAGCATTTTCAATGCTTTCTGTTTTTTTGTTATAATATAAACTCGTGGCTGACCAAATTTAGTTAACACAAACAAGGCTGGGTTTGAATGCTTCTCCCTTCTCGGAGAAGTTTTCGGATCCGGCCTACCCGTTGGATTTTTGCTTATCAAGACCAGCAATCCGGAACCGAATTTGAAGGAGAAGTACATCCGTGCTTATGCTCGTCATTTCGTTGAAGACTGGAATATTCGGGTTAAACAATGCCTCACTGACAAGGATATCACGGAAATCAATGCTCTTCTCGCAGAGCTTCCGGACGATGTGAAGTATCAGATTTGCTTCTGGCATTCACTTCGCATTATTAAGGGCCGTCTTTGTGTACTGGCACGGCGCCCCGCACCCTACGATGTCCAAGAAGCATTTAGCGAGTTCGATTGGATCGCGCTTGACTTTGTTCCAATTGCGCAACTGGATCCTGAGCTTCGGACTGCGGTACTTTTCTGCTTTCTCTCAAATGTCTCCTTTGTTTATTAAAAAATCTTCAGGATCGTCTCCAAGTTGCTCAGAATGCCATCCCCACAATCAAATTGCGCTTCGCAGGCCAGACTTCAGAAGTTTCCGCACCGCCGCGCCCAAAACTAATCATTAACTTGAATCGGACGCAGACGGACCCTTCCGGTGACAGGCTGGATCAAGTTCTAGGTTCAGTCGAGGGGTTGGAGCAGCTGTTGGACTCATTCGATGATGAGACTACTGACAACCTCGGGGACGACTTGGATGCTGTGGACCGATTCGATGGTCCAGCATCATGGTTTGAGAACGGGGAGACTGTCTTCGCGGAGGACAAGAACTACGTCTTTTGCCCTGCCGTTCATCGCCAACAGATTCTCCGCATCTTTATGCGGCATTTTTGCGAGCATCCCCTCCTCCCAGACCGCAATGGTCTAAACCGTTCTTTGAAGCAGATTCGATATGACGCAGTCTTCGAGATGTACAAGTTTTGCGAACAACGAGGGCTTCGTGAGGTGTGGGGGTACATGTGGACAGCGTGGTATTGTCCTGCGAAGTACAAACTCTGGGCGAGGGCTAGCCAGCCTGATTTTATCGGCCGTTGGCGCACTACAATGGCGGTGGAGAATTTCTGGCGCAACCTCAAGCATGGAACACTTCACCACCTCCTTCATCCTCGCCTCGACCAACTTGTCTATCTCATTGCGACAGAGGTACTTCCATCATTCGAGGCCAAGATGCAGCTCTTCGACCCGGAGTTTCTCAAAGGGCGATCAAAAGCTCTCACTCCTTTCCAGAGGCAATTCAAGAAAGGTTGGAAGGTTTTGGCTGGTCGCTCCCTCGGCACACGTGAATACAAGACGGACGTCTCACGATGGACATGTTCTTGCGGGCAACAAAAATACAACGCCTTACTTCTATGCAAACATCTCGTTCAAGCCGTCCATCCGCCAGACCCGAATTTTTTTCGCCAAGTCATTCGCCGTCGCACCATCCCCTTCTATCACCATCCACTTCTCAAACCCAAAGACGGCTCTACAATTGACCCAATCGAAGATGGATCAATTTCGGACGGTGATGTCGTTGAACTTGTTTCTACGGCTGCATCGAATTCAACAGCGGCACCGCGAGGCGTCAAACGCAAGAGAGCCGGCACGGTTGCTGCAGAGGCATCCAGTTCCAGAGGCACTGGGGCGATCGATGATCCCTTCGAGCTCTCAGGCTCATCCTCGCCAATTCGTCCTGATGAATACGAGGATGAAGAAGATGTGCGTTATAAACCATCAGATTGCTTTCTCTTTGACTTGTTTTCGCTTGCAGGACGCTGTTCAAGATTTTATCAAGGCCAGAATCATTGAACTGGAGAAGGGTGTTCACATTCTGAAACAACAGCTCGGGAATTCGGACAAGTCCAGCAAAATCTGGCTCAGGGCAATGAAGAGGAAGAACATTGGGAATGATGTAGCACAAATGGCTTCCGATGTTCGCCATATTTCGAGCACCGGGACGGTTCGCCATACAACTTGGGCCAGACCGGGTAAATCTGCATCTACTCGGTACACCGGGAACACTATGGGCTATACCAAGTAGAATGAATAGATCCACCTCTGTTTTGTCTGTTCATATTGAGATTAGAGATGAAGAAATATTCTCTCAGAATACCAACACAATTTCGACACGAAGTGCCGAACACCCGTCTCGCAAATCCTGAATGAACTTAGGATAAGTATGGCTATAGCTCAATTGGGCTGTTAAATGAATGAATTCTAATAGTACAGACTGATTCTATATATGAAAGTAAACTCTTTGGCTTCTTAGGATTGCGTGCCACTACAACAGCGTCAACGACGGCGAGCAATATTTCCCAAGTCCAGCCCGGACCGCGCGGATGATCGCTATCACGGAGATCAGCGGGGCACGTGCCCGCGACAGTGTTGGGTCAATAGCGTTTAGTGGAGTTGCGTATGAGACGAAAAAAGATCGAATTCATCCTGGCTTCAGAGGAGATTTATGCTAGAATTGTCCGAGGATGTGGGTTTTCGCCTATCTTGCTCTGTTTCTGTTGCTAACATGCAATTCCACGAACAGGGAACGACGTTCGTGATAAGATTTTGCGGGTCACGCCGTCGACACGCCACTGGACGCACCGTGCCCATTCTTGTCTGCTGCTGGTCTGACCTTATTCGAAGCCGCACCTTGAGCACGCACTTCAGCGAGGTCAATCTTTGCATCAGTGCTCATGTCCATGAATGTACAGGCGTCTGCTGGTACTGTACTGCTGGAGGAAGTCGAGCGTCGAGTGTCTGTCTGAACTTTGCTAGACACGAAGCTGTCGCCCCTTTCCCCAGGACGCCGAATCCAAACTCGCTTGTAGTGGGCAGCACGCGACAAGTACGAGAAACCTCCTGAGCGTCCCTCGACGCCCACAATCATTGCCAAGTGCCTGATCGAATCAGCTGACCGCGTCACGGACTTTCCCTCCCTTGTTCCTCCTCGTCGCTTTCTGAGCCCCCTTGCCTCTGTCATTCTTAGACCGTTCAAGCTGCCTGAGCAGCGTCTGGCTCGTTCTGGCGGGAACGCTGGAGCCAAGCGGTACGCCACCTTTCGGTAAGTAAATCTTCTCCTGGGTTTCTCTCGCCGGCTGACAACTTTTGAGCTAGATTTTGGATGTTCCTCGCATCAATTTAGGATCGCTGTCGGCATCAAAGTTCTAGGAGTAGAAATGAGATTGCTACTTGCGGAACCAAATTGAGACCAGGGTCACCCCCACACTTTGCCCCTTTACCGCCCACCACCCGCCATGAGCATCCCCACCCATACACGCCCCGCCCGCTCGCAGTCGACCACCGATGGTCTATGGTCGCAATGCGCATCTCGGAGACTTCGATTCTATCTCCCTTGCACGGGCGTGTTAGGCGTTGTCGGCCTCCTCTTCATGGCATCCAGCATCTCGCTGCCCAGTAATATCCATCCCGCACTGCTACTCGAAGATCACGTCGAGATACTGCTGCCTCTACCGCCCCCAGACGTCCCGCCACTGCTAGAAGTCCCGACATTCGCGCCGCCGGACCCGCCAGAACATGAAGAGCCGCTTCTGCCCCCGGAGATTGCGCATAAGCGGATTGACGACCTGTACGCACGGCAGTCGCAGACGCTAGATCAAGCAGCTGGGCGATACACCCTCAAGAACGGGCGAGCGCCTCCGCTGAACTTCGAGAAGTGGTTTGGGTTCGCGCTGGAGAACAGGTGTCTGGTAGACGAGTACGACCAGATCCAGCGGGATTTCGAGCCGTTCAACCGGTTAGCTGAGGCGCATCCCACAAATTTCCAGAGGATGATTGACCTCGGACGCGAACTGGTGCGCAGCATTATGCGTTTGCTTCGCGTATAGTTCTCAGTCATTTTATACCAGATGCTCGAAGATCCCAAGGGCATGGCGACGATCAAGATACAGGACGGTGAGGTGCAAATGCCTGACTACACTGGGTCGGCTTTCGACGGTGAATGGAAGGACACGATATCCAGGGTATGGCAGGCGCCTACCAAAATCATCCAGCTGACACTATGGTTGTGCAGTTCTCGCATATTCTGCCCGACATGGACGTGCTGATGAACGGACGTGACGAGCCGCGCGTCGTATTCAACGGTCGCGACCCCGCAATGCTGAAGAATGCCATCAACCTCACGGATCCCAAACCGTTCCACCTCACACCGGTCCCGACCTCCGATTTCTTCAGGAATCGCAGCGGCTGCAGCACCATCGATACGGGGAAGGGGTTCTCTATTAATGCTCTTGAGGACGTGGCGTGTAAGTACTCGAATTATCTGCAGAGGCTTGTGTCTCATGTTACCACAGTCATTCGTTCCGCCTCGAGTTCTGATTTCACGACTGACTTCTGGCCAATCTTGAGCATGACGAAGATTTCGCCTTGCTTCTCCGACATACTGTTTCCTGGCCAGTACTACTACTACTCGTCGGGTTGGTCAGGGAAGTTTGATCGTCCAAGCGAGGTCGCTTGGGATGACAAGAAACCGCAGCTGTGTGAGTCAACCTTCGGTGGTTCTCGTCTGTCCAGTTACTGAGACACCGCGATGCAGATTGGCGAGGAACGTCGAACGGCGGTCACATATACGGGGACAACCACCACAAGTTCTCGCGTTTCCGACTGGTCAAGATCGCGCAGAACAATCCGGATATCATCGACGCGAAGATGAATGCGTTCTGGGAATGGCATTGTACGGACGACTGCGATCGGGATCCTATCATCGAAGAGTACGATATCGGCGGGGACGGCCGCCCGCGCGAGGAGGTCTATCAGTACAAGTATCTGCTCGACGTGGACGGAAACACATTCTCTGGGCGCTACCTTGGCTTACTGAGATCAGGGTCGCTCGTATTCAAGGTCTGTTCCTCCCTTTCATTCCGCATTGACACGACGCTCACCCTCCCTCTTCAAATAGGCTACGGCGTTCGAAGAATACTTCGACGACTGGTTGCGGCCGTACGAGCACTACATACCGGTTAAGATCGACATGTCTGACCTTGTGGAGAAGGTGGAATGGGCGATTGCCAACGATGCGGAGGCGCGGCAGATTCAGGAGAATGGGATGCAGTTTGCGCAGCGGGTGATTACTGATGCGCAGAATGACTGCTATTTCGCTGCGGTTTTGTTGGAATGGGCGAGGGTGCAGGGGTATGCTCGGACTTTGAATCGGTAGAAATATCCTCTATTTCTCGGATTTGGGGGTATCATAAGTAATGTATGATCTAATTATTTTCTTTCGATCAATGCAAAACTTGCTTGAATGGAGGTGTCTTGGCGAGGTTGAGCCTTGTCTCTCTCTCCCTGCCTCGCGTCAAGCTCAACGCAAGACATTTTGAATGGCTCGAATTTGTCTGTGACAGTCGCGTGACACGTTACGAATCCTGACGAAGGAAGGAATCGTTGTCTTTTCTTTCCAAACGACCCCCAAAGGCATCAAAATCTACGCAAATCCGGTCAGATGTGACCGTGACTTTCACTTATCCTTACTTGATATGGTAAATGAATACTAACGTTCCATATTTGTTTTCCTTATATGTGTTTTCCAATTTCTGTCACTCGTCACACCCCCTGCTTTTGGGTCATAAACCTGTATAACTCGCACGCTTAAGTCTCGTTATGGAATTCAAATTTAGATTTGCTATTTCTTGGGTGTTTTGTACTTATAAGGTAAATTCTTGAACAATCGTTGGTACAAAGAGGTAGCGATGGCTTCAGCACAATGAAATATGTGTGCAATGGAGGATGTCCGACTCTGCATACGTGCGCGCTGACTTCGAGACAGGGTAGTTTTGTACTATGAAACAAAATTAGCATTGGGCACCAGGATTTGGAACGTGGTAAGCAATTTGAGGCTCTGTTTATATCAATGGATTCAGAAGAGATGCAATAGATGGCGATGGGAACGAACCGGCGCGCCGAGGTTTCATTGAGGTAGAAGCTCAATACCGCTCAAGCCGTCGGTTAGCACGAGCTCTTCTATAGCCAGCCGTGCCGCGTGAGGGAGGTTCCATTCAAACCCGTAGACTGGAAGCCTATCCCACTTAGAGGGCAGCTTGGACTCCCATTCCAGTATAGTGCGCTCAGAATAGTACGAGTGCATCTCCCGGTGTTTAGGCCTAAAACTGAGACGGCGAAGGTTGTTTTGGAAGCGAATTCTGATCATATGTATCAAGGTAGGTACGGCGTCAATTTCGTCCAAGGCGCTTGGATGTGTCCTTGAATGACCGCCATCGACTAACCTCAAGAAGCGAAGATGGGGAACTAATGTCGTGTCAGACAACTCCTGGAATAAGGAATCGTTGACGAGCTCCGGATGACAGAAATCAAGCTCCAAATGAAGGAGAGACGGACAAGCTCGAAGATGGTTGATCAGAACGGCAGAGGAGTAGGGAACCGGGAGCGCTAACTCCAAAGTGTCGAGGAATGGACAACGCGGTAGGAACCGCGCGAGGTCTGCATGGAAGCGCTCGCTGGCTTCCGACAAACAGGGAGTGTTCCAAGAGCTTCCGTAGAGGTGCAATCGAGTAAGATTCGGGCAGTTGACGCCCTCGAAAGCTTCAATCCCGGGGACCCAACTCCAAGGGACGATATAGTGAAAATAGGTGAGTTCGTGCAATTCGACACGTCCAGTGTCGGAAATGTGAGGGAGGAATACCCCTCCCAAGGACAGGCTGGTAAGCGAGCTGAGACGGCGCAAATGAGAGGAAGGGATAATCCCATTCGCGCGAGCTGTATTCAGCTCGGAATACACGGTCAACGAAGACCAGGGAACGTGGAGTGTGTGCTCAGGCTCAAGCGTCTGAATCAACGTCAAAGTTGTTATTCCTCTCTCGATATGGAGTTCTGGTTGTAGTTGGTTGTGGTCCAAGCTGGCAAACCAGGCGGGTAAGCCGTTGACGGAGGGGTATTCTCCTACGAACCAATGAGCTCCGACAATATACAGCTCGTCGATATCGGGGATCGCAGCAGACTGAGAAAAAAGCGATCGATTGGCAATGCCGGTTGAGGAATAGACGTCGTGGATGGTCAAGCGACGAATGCGCCGAATGGGCGAATCACGGATTGGCTGTCGAAATACAGACTGCAGAAGATCGTAGTCCGTTCGGGTGTCGTCCGCGGACATGACAAGTTCGAGGATCTTCGACGAAGTGACATAGCTCAGCTGGGCCTTCCTTGCGGCGATAGGACCGCCAGAGTCACGCAGATCTACCGGGTTCCATAAAGCAGCTGCTGGGGAAGCAGTCAGCAATGTTCTCCATTGCTTGCAAACTTGCGTCAGCGTGCGCAGAGTGACCTCCGGCCAACCAGTGCGACGGTCGCAGGCCAATCCGAAGATCTCATTCCATAGCTCGTTAGGGACGCGACCAATGGAACTTAAGCCATACGATGACCCCAGTAGTATATGCTTGGCGCACGCCTGCCTAAATTTCGCAAGCTCCAACTTCTTTCGCAACTCATGGACCAGTTGATCATAGCCGGATAATAGGGCTGCCCCCGTAGGGATCCAGTCGGAAATGCCAAGCTCGTCGGCGGAGAGATTTGAGGTTAGCGATCCAGATAGACGAAGTCTACGAAGCAATCCAGATCGATCGCTATCGAGGTCCTGCGGTATAGATGATACCTGGACGGCTGGCGCCTTCATCGGATGTTCGAAGCGGGGGGATTGCATATCAGACCTAGGAAAATATAAAACGCATTGAAAACCGAGGAGAAAACACATAAGAGCGCACAGTACAAGGTCCCAGTTTGTCTGGCGTTCCTCAGCGGACAACAACCACTCTCTAAAAACAAAGTTAGCTGGTTACGGACTCATTCGCGCCGACGGTTTACGGAAGGGTTCCCGTCAGTTCCTCGCCATCGGGTTCAGACCAGGAAGACGGGCTACTGCGAAACGGGTAACTGATCACGAATCGGAAACGAGAAGGACGAGATTTTACGATGGTCCCCAGGTTCCCTGCTCTCCCTCCGTCCAGGCGTTGCATTGGACGTTCAGCTGCGCCATTTGGTGTTGTACGCGTAAAAGAGCACTGAGAGATGTAAAAGTGGAAGAAAGGTCAATGCGAAACAATTCCCACTGTTAAACCTTGGCTCTAAGAACGCGCAATAACCGCCAGAGTTTAGGAGACAGCAATAAAATTAACAACGGAAGAAGATGGACTGCCATCAGCAGAAGTCGAGTCACTGAGAAGCAGCACAATCGCGCAGCAATTGAACCTGAACGTTCTTCTTGTTCTCGAAATATTCTTGCTTCCAAACTCACGCTTTATCAGAGCAGTCACGAAGAAGCAGCAAGCTGTGCTTTGTATATGTACGTGTTTTTTTGATGCGCAGTTTCGTCCGCGTGATCCGTGGTGATGGAGGCATTGATGCGCCTGATTTCGAATATAAACACACACACACACGACGGTCGTTCGCGCATCAATTCGGATTACCGATGAATCTTAGATGTGGACGCTGCTGCGTGTTTTTTCCTTCGCATATATTTGGTCTATTCTTGGGGTTGGTGAGCCCGTGGTAGTTGTAATGCCTGTTTCTACACAGGGCCTCTTATCTTGATCTTATCGCTCATTATGCCCTGGACTGCAAAATTGTATCAAACTGTAACGAATCCTCTGCATGTATCCACTGGTAGGTCGCGCGGACCAATTCGACATAATAAAAGACAATCTGGCAATATCATTCTGGGTCCTGGGACGAGCAAGGTTTGGACCACCGGCGCGGATATACGGTGCAGCGGCACCAAAGAAGTTAGCCTTTGGGTTCAGGGTCCTGTGTCTTCGCCGTCCGCATTTGATATCAGCTTCCATTGATTCAAATACATACGTCCGCTCAATCGCCCACTAGAAATTTGGGTACTGTTGATTTGTCGAATGCTGCCCCGCCTCGCTTTGAATCCTCATGCAGTCGCAGGCGCCTGGACGCTTTCGAAAAAGTCGCGTTGTTGACACCTCGCAACCCGTGCCTCTTCGACCTCGTAAAGTCAACAACACAAACACCGGATTTCTGGCGCGTAAGTACAAAGCTGCCATGTTCAGGGAGACAGAATTTGACCCTGTTCAAGTCCCAAACGAAACAATTGCTGCTATATTCACCGAAGCTATTAAACCCGTGTCGACCCAAGAAGATATATACGAAAATGAGCTCTTGCGAGACACGCTGATACAGATTTGCATGAAATTCGAGGCAGTCGTGAACGGACTACCCGTTCTGTGGACGTTTATCATGATCGAAACCGAAGACGAGATCGACAAGCGACCCTGCAAGCTGGACGCGTCTGTAATTTCCGTTCACAACCACATCGCGAAATCCTTGGGACGACCGTTGCATGTCGCGTTCAACTTAGCGGTTCTTCCTGCGAGGGTGGATGATGCGTTTCGCTCGTGGAACGCATTACTTGCGACATCGGGCCGTTGGAGCTCACTGTTCGTTCGAGGTGCGGGGACTTGCACCAAGGAAAGCATATGCGTGGAAGCGCTGTTGGGTGGAGACGTCCTGGGACGCGCGACGAGACTGGGTATCGTGGACATCGCCAAGAGACTCGACATTCCCTGCCCGAAAACCCATAAACCCGTCCGCATGTGCTCCAGCAAAGTAATGATGTTTCGAAGTACACTTCCAACGGACATCGCCGTTTCTCCCTCTTCGACCCTTCGCTACCTATCCATTGTGTCTGATCAACGCGACCTGAATTGGTCCCATTTCTTCTCGTCGTGTCCCAATCTGTCACAACTCAGGTGGCGCGGAAAAGTCGATTTCCCCTCGTCGCCGAGCATAACAATGCCATCCCTTCAACGTTTGACTTTGTGGACCCTGCGACATCTGCCCCCCGTATTCGCACCAAACTTGACAAGGCTGGAGGTACTGGACAGCATGGTGCCTATGGATACGCCGGTTATAGTCAAGTTCGCAGGTTCACCGAATCCCTTGACCACCCTGATATTACCCACCAACCCGGTCACGAACTCGGGCCTTCTAGCCATTCTTGAAGAATGCCCACAAATACAGAGACTGATAGCCTCCGGCGTGGAACCACGCACCCGAGTATACGACGCCCTGTCAAGAAAAGTTCTCTTCCAACTTCGCATGAACGAAAAACACAGAATGACAGGAATCGCTTTTCAAAGAGACAGGAGCGCCCAGCTGTACGAAGACGAAGAAGCCGCAGGCGCTCAGTTGAAGGAGCTGTGTCGCCCTCCCGAACCGAACGAGCACCCGCGCAGCGATTGTGTCTGTTTCTTGCCGATATCTCGCGGTACCTGCGTGGTCGTCTCTGGGTTTCCTTACCCGCTGAATGTGACAGACGTGGCTCACGTCTACTCGCGAAAGCAGATAAGAGCTCAAACCGGTTTCGACGTCCCGGTACTCAAGGTGTGGGTCGCGGAGAGCATTATATTCGGCAAGGTGCCTCAGGGAGAGATGACACTGGTCATTCTACTGGACTTGACGTGGGGAGAAGCCGACTTTCTAGCGACACTCGGTTTCGATTACGGGGGCAAGAAATACAGTGTCGTATGCAACAAGGACAGTCGACGCAAAATATAGCTCAGGCGATTGAATTTACTAGAAGGAAACGGAGAAAAGCGCGTTTTTCGTCAATCTAATACTGCACATTGCTCACAAATGTATCTCGTTTACGTCTCTTGGCGACCTGGCCTGTTTCTATACGCCTTGTACCCGTTGCCTTTATATTTCCACCCCTGCCCCAATATCCTATTCGCTCCGACCGTGTCCAGAGTTAGAACGATCAGGTTCATTTCGACGGCAGAGTTCAAAGTCGGCCGTTTTGCGTCGAACTCTTGGTCGTACATTCGAGTCACCTCTGAGTTCATCAAATTTTCCGCCAATAACGCTTCTTTCTCTGCGTCCCCGAACGAGAAATCTCCAGGAAAGTTCGCTACCACTAGTCTCTGCGCCTTCGGCTGGAAAAGCACGGTGTACCCGACTACATTGAATGCGAGACGGCATAGTGCCTGGTATCTCTCCTGAGCAGTTGCTCCATGACTGTTTGCTGGCGGGCCGTGGGCGAACCTGACTGCCTCAAGTTTGCGCGCATCAAATCGCAGATATTGGTTTCGTCCCCGCACCGCAATCGCGCTGTATAGAGAGCTTCGGGTCTCGTGTGCAGAGTCTGCCAAACTGCGCAAATTAGGGCATCGTCTGAATATGTCTTCTATGTCGCCGTTTCGGGTAGGGTTATAGAGTAGGTCTAAATGCTCCATGTACGGTGCCTCCTTCCCGGTGATGGACTGGAATTGGGTTGATGAGAAGGAGAGGTCGTTGTCGAACACCGCGAGCGCGGAGAGATTGGGTGCGTTAATAGGGGGTAGAAATTGAGCAGTGTATGTGGAGAACTCTTTCAGAGATGGCATTGTTGCAATTTTTGTCCATTGTACTCGACCTCCTCGCTGCCACACCAGCTCCTCCAAATTGCGGCAGCTGTCGAAGAAACTGCACCATAGGTTGTTGTCTGCCTCGGTTTGGATGCTCAGAACTTTTAGGTTGTTCGAGCTCCAAGATTTGATGCGAGTCGGTAAATCTATCGCCATGCTCTCCATGGTCTTTGCCACCCACACGGCGACTGTTTGATGCGACGAGGCACAGTGGGGATACTCGCCTTGTTTTTTTGTGGCGGCGATTTTTCGCACTTGGAATGCTCCATCGAGCTCTTTGTTCTGTAACATTGCGTGTAAACATATCTCCTCTTCAGTGCATGTGTTGGCTCCGCAGACGAGTAGTGTTCCCCATGCTCTTGGGATGTTTGTTAGAGTCGTCCAGAGTTGTCGGTTAAAAGACCCCTCGGTTTTCCTGCATCTCAATCCAAACCATATGCTGAGTAGCGTGCTTTTAGCCTTCTTTATGTGCTGCCGAAAAATAGTTTCGTTGACTGGTATCGCTGAGAGCAGGTACCCAGATGGGTCTGTGCGGTCGAGATATAACGCTCTCCAGAATATTGCCGGCCCTTTGGGCGCGAGTATTATGGATCGCACGAATCCGCATACCTGTTGAAGCCGTATTCTTTGCAGTTCATACTCGTAGATCTCCTTTCTTGTCTGCGGGTCGGGGCTCACTGCCCATTCGAAGATTAAAGTTACAAGCTCTGCAGGTACTTGCGTCTCCATTGTTAGTCTCGCCTGCAATTTTCTTTCTTTTACTTCTCTTGCTGACTTACGGGTGTCTAGATTGGACCTTGATACGCGTATATTTTCAGGTCGAACGACTTTTTTCTTTGGGGGTTTTTTGCGTGAGGCCATGTAGAGTAGAATCTAGTAAATTACGGCATAAATATCTGAACTTGGCCAAAATTGATCGAGTATGTGATGCGATCAGGCAGTCTTTCATCTCTATTTTATTTCGCGCCCTTCGCCTGTTTTCAGTTACCTATACTTGATATGGGCGATGGTGAAGATCCTAGTTCGTTTTGCGCTTTGCAGTCTTCGTTGTTCTGACCCTGACGTTCGTTTTAGTACCCTTTGTCAACCGCTTGCCTCGTGAGCTCCTTGCTCGCGTTCTTCGGCCTGCCTTTTTGGGTCCGTGCTTCTTGGTTCACGACCCCTCTTACCGTCGACGCGTCGTTCTTTCTGTCTGCCATACTTGGGAACGCGCACTTCGTCGCGATCCATACTCTTGGAACTATATAGTCCTCGATCCCGCCACATCCTTGCTCGACTTGTATGACAGCCTCTCCATGTCTACCTCTTTGGGCCTCTTTATTGAACTCGTTTGCGCGTTCGCACCCGGAACAGCTCTACGCGAGTTCGTGCAATGGGTCTTTGACGTGATTGGCCCTTCCTTGCACCGGTGCAAGGAGCTGCGCATTCAATCTCATTATTATCAGACAACTCTCGACATCATGAGGCGCTTCCAAAAGACGTCTATGCCTCGCTTGTCGCGTGTCTACTTCGAACTCGCGCTTCCCATGGTACCGGCCTCCCCTGATATGCCGGACAGCATCGTACCGTTTCCGTCTGGAGCGGTACTCCCTTCTTTGACCCACGCGTCTTTCAATTACAGCTTACCTGTTTGGCCGTGGCACCAATTTGCTGCAAATCTCACCTCCCTGCGTTTGGCCCGCTTGACTGGCTTCGTCCTTCCGCGGCTTTTGCAGTTATACGATTTGCTCAAGGCGTGTCCCAATTTGGAGACTTTAGCTTTGCACTTCGTGGACGCCGTCAGCCCCAGACTCACGTCCGAGTTCATGGAGTATGCCGACTCTCCTGTTACGCTTCCCCGTTTGAAGCGTATGGACCTGTCGTTGGAATGGCCTCGTTCGGTCTCTGTAATTGCCCCACTCCATTTGCCATCTCTCCGGTGTCTACGTCTGTTCGCAGCGGATGATCGAGTACTGGAGGCCTTCCTTCTTCGTTGTCGGTCTATCTTGGCACCCGTCCACACCCTTGTATTTGCCGCCAACATATCCTCGTTCCAGTCTCTTGCGGCTTTGCTGTCTGCGATGCCTTCTTTGGTACGGATAGACGGTCGATTAGCGGGACCCAGCTTTGTCAGCCAGTTGCACTGCGTTGCTCTCCATTCGTCTGCATTGTCGCCGACTCTGCTTGCGGTTGTGCTCAATCAAGTTCCTATCGCTTTGGTGAAGGACATTTTGTTGCTTCGCAATCGGACAAACTTTGCGAGCGACTTTCATTTGATTGTTTTGGACCCTGCTTGCTTCGGTGCTCTTGCGGCAATGACCAACACGCGAGGAGTTGTTACCACTGTCATGCATCTCGACTTCGTCGACTGGCTCGAATATCCCATGTTCCCGTCTATTTCAGTTGGACGTCGTCCTCTTTTGTTTTAGACGTAACGCTGTAATGTAATCGTACTACTGGTGTGGTAATTGAATTGAACAAGTGCTGCCCCTGTAGCTGCTGGTATCGGTGAATCGTCCAGTATAATTTTATTGTCCAGGACATTTTTTGTCGCACTTAGTCAGCTTCGGCCGACTTTCGCCGAATGTGTCCTATCAACCTGTTCTTAAGTTCATGTCCTCTGCATCGCTCGAGAGCGTTTGGCGCGGTTTAGCGCCCGATAGGTAAGCAGTTTATGCCTGTGGTATGGGATTTCTCTCTTTTCCCTGTTTTCTTATTCGTTCTTCAGGCGTCTTGACATCGTCCAGGAACTCGTCGAGTATGCTGCTGTTCTCCTCATGAAGTCCCATTCTGATACTACCTTCTAACCGCCCAGGTACATTCACTCCTGTTTATTGTCCTATTTTGCTGCAGTTTCTCCACAATTTCTGCACATAGTGCGCTATTGCATTGCTCATCCTCCTAAAGTGTGTGTTCCTTCTTCCCAACATTCGTCGCTTGCTCATCCTGCTCAGTGTTTGCTGCCTGCTGATGTCGTTTACGCTTGGCAAATCCGTCGTAGGTGGCGTTGTGTTTTACAAGCGGCGTGTTCATCTAATTTCTCGCTATAAGAAACTCCTCCCGCTTTGCGCGTTCCTTTGGAAGTATGGTGGATGATATTCGATTGGGCAGTTTACCAGGAACACTCGGCCTCTCTGCCGTTCTGGCGTATGCGTGCTCGTGTCATGCTTGTCTGTGCTTCTTTGAGGTCCTACGCGCTGTCCTACAAGCCTTTCTGGACCACGTTACGCGTGTCCCCGGACTCTACTCGCACGTCCGTCAAGTTTTTTCTTGACACGGTTGGCGAAAGGCCTCTTCGCGTCGCGGTGGTGGATGGGGGATACAGCTGGCCAGACGAACGCATTCGCTCTGCCAAACTTCGTCAAGCTTTCGCTCGTTGTGTCCTATCAGCTCGGCAATGGACGTCCCTTTTCGTTCTATCACCTCTCCCCGGAACTATCAACCACGTCTTCGATACTCTAGCATACCGTCCTCTCCTTCAGTTGGAGGAGTTGTACGTTGACTCCCAGTTGAGCCTTCGCCAGCGTGCTCTCGGACTGTCTCCAAATATCTTGCGTCATCCCGAAAGGGTCGTTCGTCTTGACTTACGAGGAGCGGGATGCTCTGCCATACGTTTGCCTGATTTCGGCGCTTTACAAGTATTGCGCTTAATCGACTTGCCATACTCAGCGTGGCCCACCTCTTCCCACTTCTTTGACTTCTTGCAATCCGCCGAATCGTTGCACGAGCTCCAGCTTTATCACACCGGTTTTCGTGGTCCTTTCCTCCCGTCACCCACTCCCAAAATCGCTTTGCCTTCTCTCCGCGTTTTCAAGGTCTATTTCGATCACCGCATTCACAAAGCCACGGAATGTCTGTATCCGCTGTTGGCGAGATTGCATTTATCCTCGCTCGCGGTCCTATCCCTCCAGTTTGGCGGAGATCAGGACCTCTTTCGGTACAGGGCCAATGAGGTGGCCTTGTCTGCTTCCGTGGTGCATGTGGTGGGCGCTTTACGAGACCCCGAGCTGATGGAATATTTGTATTCTACTTTCGCTTCGTGCGAACACCTCGATCTCTCCACTCTGGACGGCTACGCTTCTTTCCAAGTGTTAGGTCGCCCTGGGGGTGATTCCCCGCCGTCTTCGATTCCCCTCTTGCCCCGTCTCTCGATACTCTCCGTCCCAAATCGCCACTGGGAAAAGATCTATGACGGTCTTCTTCAGCGGTCCAGCCGGGGTCGAACTGTGCAACAACTTCGTGTAGTTGTTCCGAAGTTGGAGGCGAATCCTATTCATTCTCTGCCTGCTGCTTCGTTGTACGACTACACATCTACAACTGAAATTGTTCACGAGGTTGTTTGGGTAGAGCGTCGCCCGCTTAATGTGTATTCGGACGTTGCGCGAGTGTGACTTGTTATTTCTACCAGTGCTACTCTCGTTCGCTACAGCTTCATTGCCACTATACTATGGACGTCCATACGATACTCGTCCGATCCAATGATGTGTCGAGCTTTCAGCCCCAATATTACTATCTCTCCTAATGGAGCGGGTGGGTCTTCTCTGCCTCTGACCAATCTCATGTAGTAACCCTCTCTGTCTTCAAAAAGCATCTGTGGTCGATGGTGAGCATGTAATATTGCATGTTACTCTATATCTTACTAGTACTCCCAAGTCGAATTCTTTCAGGTTGTCGTACTGGCGCTCGAACGCGTCTCCGATGTATCTTGCATCCTCCGTGTCGGGATAATAAAATTTGGGCAGTCCGATGTCGACGTAACGTTTGTACAGTCCTCTGTACTGCTGATTGTTAGCAGTGTTGGTACTTTCCGAGAGTTAGCACCCAACTTACCTCTCCCAGAACTGTACCGAAAAACAGTCCGCATGGATGTGTGCTCTCCGCCTCGTCTGTGTGCTCCATCAAACTTTGGACGGATGCCCACCAGCAGCCAGCTTCCTCTGTCAATTCCTCTAATCGCTCTGCGAGGATGGCTGTTTTGGATCTGTCCAACGCTATGGCCGACATGTTGGGACTGAGATGGGAGGTGACTTTGTTTCCGTCTGATTGGCTGTGCGATGTATCTCCATCTGCTGATTTTTGTTGTAGACTTTTGTGCTTATTCGCCATAGCATTTTTAGGTCTTTCAGAGACGCGCGATAAAGCTATTTACTACCGATGCCAGTACTTCTACGGCCTCCTGGCTTTGCGATATACGGATCGCGAACTCATCATCAAGTCGTCCAACACAATCTTAAGTCGGGGTCTGGCCACTCCGTATCCTTGATATTCGCAGTGCTAGAGGTAGGGGTTTGGGTTACTGACGTTGTAGCGCTTAGGAAATATGCCCTTCTACCTCTGCGTGGTACACAGGCACCGTCATGTTGATCAAATCCGTGTACAAACCTCTCCCGTTACAAGGCGGACCTCCCAAACTCCAGACTACGCCGTTTTTTCCGTCGTACATGGTCGGCGACCACGACTTGGTCCTAACCGACTCGAAAGGAACGAATAGCGCCGCCTCGTCGTACATGCTGCGCAGCGTCGTCGGACAATTCTTTTCCGTCCCGCAAACGTGCGTCTCCCACTGCGAATGCTCCACGAATCGGGTTCTGTGTTCTAACCCGCGTCGTTTCAGTTTCTTCGCCAACATTTTCAAGTTGTAGCCGTTTCCAGAAGAGTCTGCGGCACTGGGGTTGGTGTAAGACTTGTTATTGAAAGTCAGATTGGGATAGGCGCAGAACAACCCGTATCCGGACAAGAAATTCATGTCAGCTGTGGCATGAAATTGAAAAATGACGTTTATTGCGTTCTCGTCTGCGACGACGACGAGGTAGATGGTGTTCTCGTCTTTGCAAAATGTGCGAATGTGGCGAAATCCCGAGTAACCGGGGAACGGGTCGAGCGCTTGCGTTTGCTCTGTGAATTCTAGGTGGCTGTCGATTGTGATTGCCATAGAGGACTCTTCAGAAGGGGGACAAAAAATATCGACGCCGTTGGGTGTAATGGGGTTGGGAAGAATGATAGAATGTAGAGTTGACCCGGACAAAAAGGAGCGGTGTACGCGGAGCCGGGGGATGAGAATCTGGGCGTTTATGTTGTGCCGCTCCAGTTCCTCTGTTACTCGCTGTTCCAGGTCTTCCGAGGTCGGGGGATGCCACAAGAATTTTTGCGCCGCTTCATCGTTGTAACTTGTTAATTTTTTATATATACATTTCGCGTTGAATATCACACACCTGTCTGCATTGACTTGCTCTTCACCAGTCAAAGATGGTCCACAAAGTAGTACAGAGAAAAATGAGACGAATGCGAATGCAATTTCGTGCTCCCATTTCCGGATTGATGCGGCCAGCTTCGCCGATTATGATCCGCCTCTCTGCCGTGATGGCTATCACTCCGACTGAACGTGTCTGCTCTGCGTGAAGTGGACAAAAAATAAAGAAATGAATTTCTCTTAATCTGCAGTTCGCTGAACTTCTTCAGATACCTATAGCCCTTGGCTAATTTTTCGACTCTGGTTTCGCCATTCCGAACAACGTATGTTAGCTATATGACGTCGTTACACCTTCTCATTTTTTCAGTGTCTATTCGCTGCCGTGTTTCTTGTTTCATGTGTTCGGTTATTCCGCTCCCCGTTCCGTTGGATCACCGAGTGTCTTCTCGTTTTTACTGTTTTTCGCGGGTTCATTCAACTTGCCTGTTTCAGTGTGTCTCGACCAACATGCCATTGGCGTATTGATGCGGGACTCGTAGGCGTATTGCCTTTTTGATTAAGCGGGTTTCTTCGGTTGCTTCCTATGATCTATCAATCCGCAGCCCTGTAATGACGTAACTGATCTTCTCCGATTCTTCCGACTCCCCTCCCGACTTTCTTGACCTTCCGATTTTATTCATCGCCAAAGAACACGGGTATTTGGGATATCACCAAAACTTATCAACACTATGTGAGCAGAGATGAAGACTCCGTTTGAAAAAACTACCAGAACTACGGTCCTGACCGAACCCTACTTCCGTCGCCATGTGTTCTGATGATAAACTTCTTACGATCGAACGGACCGTTTTGTTCAGCGCCACAGGACAGCCTTTCGGCCGCCTTTTGCCCGTGGAAGTATATTTGGCCGGTTTCCATCATTATGTCTGCAGCGGATTGATGCGGTACGAATATCCGCGATCTTTGCTTTTCCTCAAGGACCTGTTGTAATTCCTTGCTCGCGAGCCAAGTTTTTCGGCTTATCTTCACAGAACTCGATGTAAGGTCTTTGGAATATTTGAATTGTCCGACCTTTTCTGCAGAAACTCGGTTGTCTGTATCACTAGAATTGACGGTTCTTCCTTCATCGCCATGCGTGCGAATAGTCATATGTTTTTATTTGAAATTCGGTCCGACGCCACAGCTTGTTCCCTGCCCTCGGCCCATGGAAGTAACGGTCTCTTTGCCAATGCATTTTTTCCCTTAATTTGCCCGTTAATGCTTGAAGATCTCGCCCGCTACCATGCGTGTGTCTGGTCATATGTTCTCTGATCTTCGCTGCTTTTCTGCTTCTTCTTCTCTTTTGTAAGCCGCTTTGGTTTGGTATTCATATCAGTTTTGAAACTCCGACTTTTGGGAAAAAGAAAACCACCCAACGATCAGCGGTGCCTGTTAATTCGGGCTTGGCCCACCCCCTTGCTTTGGAATTTTATTGAGTAGATTTTGTAGGCAGATGGGCCGGATGGGTCTCGAATGAATTGCATGCATTTGCGACAAGTAGTTACTGCCAAAGATTTACAATCGCTCCTGAACCCCCTTTGTACCACGGACAGACAGTGTAGGACCACGGCGTCCTTTGCCCGTCCAACGACAACTCCATTCGCATCTGCTTACCCTCCCAACAATGGAACGTGTACCAGTCTTCCGGATCTCGATCTTGCGCTGTTGAGACGTGACTTGGATGGCGGCGTCGAGCAGTGGATACAGTCGAAGTCCAGCTTGGGCGTCGATCGCAGCGTCTGAAGTTTTTGATTACCTTCGTCTACGTTGTTTGATGTAGTAGACAACTCACAAGTGATTAATGCTAGTCCGCGAGGTGTCTCGACATCTGGCAGTCCCTGCCCCCAGTCGCTGCGTTGCTCCTCCTTACCCATATTGAAGTGCAACATGTCGGCGACACATTGCTGCAACGAGACGTGCCCGACTTTGGCCCTATACGACATAGGAAAGGCGAGTTTGGCCATCCAACCGAGGTCGGCGAGTCCTCTGGCGTTAATGTGGAAGGTGTCCCAGAACGCCTTGCCGTCGTTGGAGATGCCAACGCCGCACTTGAGTATACTTTCATCTTCCGCTATGCGGCGCAGTTGCGTAGGGCAGGCTTTCATACGAATGGCTCTTTAATACGTCGCGCTGACAACAAACGAAAGAATGAGAAAACGCACCTTTGATTTTTATGAGGTCTATAATATATACGGTGCTCGGTGTGGCGATCTGAACAATGCACAAGAACTGTTTCTTGTCTTCTTGCTGAAATAAAGTTATAGTTGGCTCTAATCCACAAGTCATCTCGCACCCTGAATTCGGCGTCAAATCCAACTACGGTGTCCGGTTCGATAGACTGCAAGTGACGGTCTGCAGCGTCGGCCGAGTCGAGTACGACGCATGGGAGATCCAACTTGTATGGAAGAAGCTGAGTCCGACATTTGAGTAGTGTGGCATGTCAAGGTAAGCTGTCGCCTACCTTAGCACCTGACGGATTGCCCAGTTGCACGACCGTACAGCAGCGACGTCCGAGAGGTCGTCGGGTGTGCACTTTTTGGTGCGTCGGGACGTAGAATTTGCGCATTGCGGTCCCCAAGGATGGACGAAAAAAGACGAAACATAACGGTGCTGACCATGGTTGTTTGAAGACAGAGTGGATGTGGGCAGATCGATGAAAGTAAGGGTGAAATGACTCGCCTGCGTTGGTAGAAAAACAGAATGACTGGCCGCGGTGAAAGGTGTTGGCCGGTCCTTTGAATTAGATCTCGATATCGCTTCCAGAAAGTCGAGAAGTTTTGAATTTAGACTACACGTCCTTAATAGAATCATACCAGATACGCAATAAAGTTCAGATTGGTCGAAATGGAGCTAACTACGCATATACATATATAGAGGGAAGCCTCGTGCCCTGATAATTCGTTAGGGAAATTTGCAGAGGCAGTATTGTTGGACGAACTTTGTATGAGTAGGTGAAAACGTCGACGGTTGTAGTTGATGGAGCAAGTACAGGTTGAGTTGGAGGTATGGAATCGTCGGGCGACGGAAACAGGCATCCAACAAATTGTAATCAACAGGGACGGTGCGGCTCATGACGGCGCATTCGGTGTACCACGTACTCGCAAAGTCGAAGGTTCCGTCTTGGTGACCGTGGGACAGTGAGCCCTCAGCAGCGGTTATAGGCAGCCCTCGGGTTGTAATCAACTGAGAGGGTGCAGCTCGTGACGACGCTTTCGGTGTAGCACGTACTCGCAAAGTCGAAGCTTCCGTCTTGGTGACCGTGGACAGTGAGCCCTCAAGCGGTTATAGGCAGCCCTCGGGTTGTAATCAACTGAGAGGGTGCAGCTCGTGACGACGCTTTCGGTGTAGCACGTACTCGCAAAGTCGAAGCTTTCGTCCTGGTGGCCGGGTACAGAGAAGTGCTCAGCAGCGGTTATAGGCAGCCCTCGGGTTGTAATCAACTGAGAGGGTGCAGCTCGTGGCGACGCTTTCGGTGTAGCACGTACTCGCAAAGTCGAAGCTTTCGTCTTGGTGGCCACCGACAGCAGAGAGCCCAGCAGTAGTTATAGGCAGCCCCCGGGTTGTAATCAACTGGGAGGGTGCAGCTCGTGACGACGCTTTCGGTGTAGCACGTACTCGCAAAGTCGAAGCTTTCGTCCTGGTGGCCGGTACAGAGAAGTGCTCAGCAGCGGCTATAGGCAGCCCTCGGGTTGTAATCGACCGGGAGGGTGCAGCTCGTGACGAGGCTTTCGGTGAGCACGTACTCGCAAAGTCGAAGCTTTTGTATTGGTGGCCACCGACAGCAGAGAGCCCAGCAGTAGTTATATGCGAGGGAGTGTAGCTCCTGACAACGCCTTTTGGTGTAGCACATACTTCAGATTCGAAGCTTCCACGGTGGTAGTCCTGGCTGACAGCGGGGAGGTGATAGCGAACAGTTTGGCGATTGATATAGGGTAAGGTGCAGCTCATGGTACCGTTGCCTCCAGTGTGGCACATATTCGCAAGGCAGTAGATTCTGTATTGGCGACTGTAAGTACTGGAATTCTCGCCGACGTAGCAGAGCAGTACGCGTGTTGTAGTCGATTGGAAAGGAGCGGTTCATGTGGGCATCCTCGCCAGACTGAAGCTTTTGCGTTGGTGGTTGTTGGTGACTCAGAGAATTTCGGCCGATGTGCTCCGACTTGATTTTCTCGACCATCACTTCAATTCTCTCAAGAGTTAACTTAAGTCCATAATGGAGCTGTGGATACCTTCGTGCCTTCAATGTCGATGCATCTTGACTCGGTTTGGAGGACTCTATCGCCCGATGAGTATGCTTTCGTCCTGTCTGAACTTTCGCATGTTTTAATTCGTTGCAGGCGACTTGCCATTGCTCGCGAACTGATGGAGTGAGCCCTTCGGTTCATCGTTACGCTCCTCTTTCGAGGTTAATTCTTACCGGTCTAGGTATATTCACTCTCAGTTGTTCGCTTATTTTGCACTAGTCGCCCCACGTCTTTTGTATATTGTGCAATATCATATCGCTCATCCTCCGAGGGTGTGTTCGTACCATTGCTGAATAACATGTTATTCATGATTTTTTAGCTCTTCCTGCCCACTGGATATGCGGCAGGCTCCTCAGACCCTCGTAGGTTCCCCTCCGCGCCACACTATGTGGTTGTACGAGTCAATGTTTTTTTAGACAGGACTCCTCCCGCTTTGCGACTTCCTCTCGAAATCTGGTGGTTAATCTTTGATTGCACCATTGCAGGGGCTTTCCCTGGTTCTACGATATCCTGGCGCATGCGCGGTCGCTTTCTTCTCGTTTGCAAGACCTTCAAGGCGTTCGCCGGTTCGTATAAACCGTTGTGGTCAACTCTGCGCGTGTCTCCCCTGTCCACTGCCACCTCCGTTAATTTCTTTATCAACATTGTTGGAGACCGCAATTTTCGCCTTGTCGCTGTAGACGGAGGACATGTCGGTCCGGGCGAACTGGTGCATGTACTCGGTTTCGAGAGGCATTCGCACACTGCGTCCTTTCCTCTCATCAATGGACTTCTGTGATCGTTTTGTCCCCCTATCCTGCCACGGTGCACCACGTCATCAATATCTTGGCCCGTCGTCCCCTCGACCGTTTGGAGGAGTTGTACGTCTTTACCGACGTATATCTCTATCAGCGTTCTCTTGGACTGTCTCCCGACGTCCTTCAACGTCCAGATAACTTGATTCGCCTCCATCTGAGGGGGTGCTGGATGTTCTCGACTTCACCTTCCTGTTTCCGAGCATTGCAGGTCTTGCGGTTAGCCAATGTGCCCCATTTCGCATGGCCAACGGCCCGCGATTTCTGCGACTTTCTTCGTTGTGCTTCCTCGTTGAAAGAGGTGCAGCTGTACCACACTGGTTTCACGGGTTCTTTCGACGCATGCGATCGTATTACTTTGCCCGGACTCCAAATCCTAAAGCTACGCTTTGACCACGATTTCCGCGAGGCGACGGAGAGCTTGTTCCCACTCCTCGATCTGCTGCGCCTGCCTCTCTCGCCAAGTTATACTTGCGTTTTTCTGGGGATGCGGAGCTAAGCCATTACCAAAGCAGTCGTGTGGCTCTAAGCGCTCCCTTCGTCCAAATTCTAGGCCGTCTACAAAACGTTTTCACCTTAGCAGAGCTGTATGCCACTCTGTCGACATGCGAACATCTCAATGTCTCTGAGTTGGATGGATACGCGTGCTTTCAGGCGCTTGGTAGTTATTTCGGCAATTTCTCCATTCCAGCTTCCCAGCATTCGACTCCCCTCCTGCCTCGCCTCTCGATGCTATCTGTTGCTAATCGGGACTGGGAACACGTCTACGACGGTGTGCTCCAACGTTCCGGTCGTGGACAGCTTCTGAGGCAGCTGCGTGTTGTCGTCCCTCAGCTGAACTCTGAACCTTTTCAATCCTTGCCACCCAATTCTTTGGCCCATTATGTTTCGACGAAGGAAATTGTACAAGAGCTCGCGTGGCACGAGCTACGACCGTTCGACCTTTATGCTGATGTATATCGAGTGTAAAGTGAGTCGTGTTCGCTCTCGATCAATACAACCAACTAACGCGTTACAGCTCCGTTTTTCCTATGCCGCGACAGTCGATCATTTACGCAGTCAGATACTTTCCGCACAGTGGAGATGGGTGGTTGTTTTTGTTTTGTTGCGGGGGGATGATTGGTACAAGAAGATCGGTAACTGGAGTCAGTTGGTTTGTATGCAGTTGGCGTTAGATGGTATGTGCTCGTCAATGGGAACACCTCGCAATGGCGGTCGTTCTGGGTGGTGGCCGGCGGCCGAGCGGGAGGGGGCTTGCTTAGTCTGACTCTGAGATCCGATATTTTGCGGCAGTGATTTGGAGCAATCCGGAATTTTTTGCAAGATCTCGAAGAAGCAGGTACCACGTTGGTGTGTCTCAGTCATGCCTTGGCCTTCCCACGTCCAGCTGCCGTCATCCTGACCATTTCGTAATTGTGGCTTCGTTACCTTGATCTGACCCAAAACAAGTTATCCCGATCTATCTTCGGCTCCTCATGGACGATATATATGTTCTCTGTCGCTTCGCTTGCTGGATACCCTCTTTGTCTACCTCTCCAATGAAGCGCTATTTCACTCGAAGCTCTGCCGGTAAACCCTCCGGACCTGAAGAGAGACCTTCGACGCGTACAACGGACTCCGTTCCTCGCTTGTCTGTGTCGAATGAGATCGCGCCCTCTGACGACTTCGTCATACCCAGCAAGCGTGTTCGTCTGCCTGCCGCCAGCGACCCTCTTTCGGAAGACCAGTTGAAGCGCCTCGAAAAAGGCTTTGGTAGAGAGATTAAACGCCTTGCACAGGTCGCGAAGGACAATCGAGGTGCATTAAGCTGGTGTCATGTTGTCTGGTGTCTCAATCTTTCACAGTCGTCATGTCTCAGTTCAGTTTTCAAGAAGCTCTTCTTGGACGAGCTCAGTCTGTTCCCCCGGCACTTGTTAAATGGGACGACGCTTCACCTCGCATCGCAGTCAGTAATGACGGCTTTGGGCTCGTTGTCCACCTTCCAGGGGCCATCAGGGAAGCTTCCGCCGTAAGTTGTGTTTCATCTTTCCAACGAACTTCGCTCGAACTTCCTAGGACATACTATTGTCTGAACTTGTGCAATTCGTCCATGACGGCTTCAAAGGTGTTACGAATTGTTTTTACCCAGCTACCATCCGCTTATCATGCGCCTCTAGGCACGTTGTCGCTGGCAGCCGGCGCCGATGGGCAGACTCGAGGACAACGCAAGTCTTACAACATTCGTCCTGGGCAAGTTGCTGGCCTCTTCAAGTTAGTCCGAGCGTGGCTACCGATCGGTCATCCTGTACGCCACGATTCTGACCTCCCTCTTGCTCTCATAATTCTGATTATCGTGTAGCACGACAACCCTGTCCCCTCTCGAGACATGTTGAAGACAGGGAAGGGTTTCGCTGCCAGCTTGCAGTTGATTGCTCAGCTTCGTCTCATTTCCCATCGCGTCAACTGTCTCATCGACGAAATCGACCCGACTCATTCTGCCCAACTGCAGGAGCTTCATGCATCTGCATGCAAGCGTTAACGGTTCTACGACATACTGGGCACCAAAGATCCGCTATATATGGAAGGTCGCGAGCTGATGTATAACCGTCAGACACCCCTCCACGCCGACAAGTCGGACCCCAAGAACGGTTGGGCTGTTCTCGTCGTGGTGGGACCCTTCACTGGAGGTGACTTGTTCATCCCCTGCCTTAATCTGCAGATGCGTTATACACACGGGACGATGATTATGGTTCGCGGCAAGCTTTTACCTCACGAGGTAAAAGCTTTTAGTAACGGACAACGCAGTTCCATCGCGCACTTTACTCATACGACTTTTTGGAACAAATTTGGTATCCATTCCCGTAGCTACTCCTTTGTGATAAATAATAGCAAGAAACGCCGCTCTTGATCTGTGTATGATAACGTGTGTTCTTTCCTTCATATTCTCTGAAAGCGAGTTCCGGACCAAATAAAACAAAATTCCCTATTTGAGCGGCCACCGCAGGTGTTTGTTGACGCTCTTTCGATCTCCAACCCTCCGCGTTTTGTACCCCAGATTCGCACATTCCCGTCTTTCGAATACGCAGCCAAGTCCAACGAGAAGTGAGTTGCGTATTTTTCTTCCTGAGTGGAGATTAATGGGTCCAGCGTGCACTCAAGATGGAAACGCCCATGAACATCGGCAATGGTACTCGGTTCCCCAACGAGGTGCTAGGAGAGGTTTTCGTCTGCGTGCTGGCGGACAACTTGCTCTCGGATCCTATAACCCATGCCTGGAATAGGAGAACCCTTCAAAAAGTTTGCAGCTCCTGGGCCCATATCGTGTGGGGGTTACCCGAGGTTTGGCGCATGCTATACATCGACGAGGAATCGACGGATGCGGATATTCGCACTTGTCTTCATTATGCTGGAGCTTTGTCTCTCGACATCTTTCTCGACTTGTCCGCTTTCGATCGCAGGCTCGGCTGGTTGGAGGAATTTCTCGAGCGAAAGTTCGATGTGTTGGATGATGCTCTGGGTCGATGCGAGACGCTCCTAGTCCAATGCGAAGGCGAACTCGAGCACGACTCTGTAGTGCAGGGGGCTCTCCCAGTTCACAACCAGCAGTATCAAAAACATCGTCTTCGACTGGCACCCCCGGCCAAGACTTTTCGGATGCTTCGACGTCGCTGCCCATTTTCCCTGCGTCGAGTCCCACAGGTTTGACCGTCAAGCATTCGTTCGTGCAATTCGGCATCTTCGTGGGCGGCGACAGCTTGACTCGTCTGGAGATCGGACCCATTGCGGCTGAAGCTGAAGTTTCCGCTCGCCAGATCATGGACGCGTTGGTTCCTTGCAAAAAGTTGACCCACTTGCGTCTCTCCGACATTCACACCTCCGATGTCCCATCGCGATCTATTCTTGATCCCAAGCGAACCCCTAAAATGCTGCACCTCACCCATCTCGCTATTTT